>CM040825.1:44809656-44839656 GCA_022828995.1 Vimba vimba
GCCGAGAGAGAGACGGTTCTGTCTCAGAGTGAGAAAGAGAGAGACGCGCTGAGAGACGCGCTAGCGGCGGCTCAACATGAAGCTCAGCGAGTTCTGCGCGCGACCCTGTCCGACCACCAGGAGGAGCTGGAGAGACTGGCCAATCAGAAGGTCACACGAGCGCTCGCCTCTTCTGTGAGTATGAGTTGATGTGACGCGTGTAACTGACTGTGAGTCCTGCAGGAGGCGCTGCGCTGCAGTCTGGAGGCGGAACAGCAGGGGGCGCTGCGGCGGCTGCGGGAACACCTGGAGGAGCAGGTGAGCCGGCGGGAGAGAGAGAGGGACGAGCTTCAGGAGCAGCTGCGCTCCCTGCAGCGCGACCGGGACCAGAGTCTGCTACAGGCGGAGGCGGACAAGCAGCAGGTGAGACTCGCGTGAGCTCGAGCGGCACCAGGGCTGGGTCCCGACCGTAGCGCTAACCCGTCCGCTGTGCACACAGGCGCTGTCCGTGAAGGAGGCGGAAAAGACGGCGGTGGCGGAGAGGGCGAGCGCCCTACAGGCGGAGCTGAGCACTGCAGCGCTGGAGCTGGAGCGACTGGGCCGAGAGACGGCGCTGCTCCGGGACCAGGAGCGGGTCAGGGCTGGGCTAGCGCATTAGCTGTGTTCCCATCCAACCGCTGCGCGCGTAAAGGGACGGTCGGAGTAAAGTCAGCCTAGGGTCCTCTGCACCATGACCTCGAGCCGAACCCCCCCCAGAAGCCCTTTCTCCCCTTAGTCGAACATTATTAAAGTTAGAGCTTATTTAGAGACATCAGCCGGATGGTTTAGTGCAGGCGCTAA
Source organism: Vimba vimba (assembly GCA_022828995.1). Lineage (NCBI taxonomy): Eukaryota > Metazoa > Chordata > Actinopteri > Cypriniformes > Leuciscidae > Vimba > Vimba vimba. The sequence goes on from CM040825.1 coordinate 44,810,476, forward strand.
CGGATCCTACGCTGTATCTGGTAAATTACCCCACTAATAATGCCCAGAACGGCACCAAACTTCTACAGTAGCACAAATAGGTTCTGTACTCATAAAACGAGGCATTGGAAAGTTTGTAAGTACATCAGGAGTTTATTTAAATAACAGTTGCCTGACGGCTAATGCTACCGCTAACCCGGACGTCGACGTCACTTCCGTTATTTGGGAAAAGCACGTAAAAGTCCTGCAGAAAGCGATGCGTAAGGAAGTAACGACGGCCAGCTCCAGGAATCATGCACTCATATTTTGTTGGTAGTTCCAGTAACAATTATTAGTGAACACTAAGTTGTCAACACTTCGAAAAAAATAATAATTTCTACGGAGTGTTAAATTCACTAGCTTTCCCCTTAGACTTGTGAGCTTTGCAAAGGACTTTTACAGGGTTTTCCCAAATCACGGAAGTGACCTCGACGTCCGGGTTAGCGCTAGCGTAGCATTAATAAATGCTGTACAAGTATGGTTCATTCTTAGTGCATGTTAACTAATGAAACCTTGATGTAAAGTGTTACCGACATTATTTTTGCTTTAAATAAACTGAAATCAAATAAAATATTTAAAACAAAACAGCTAGTTTTCAGCTAGTTGACCAGGCAAGATTTGTCATTTTTATTCAGTTTAACTTTGTGTACTTAAATAACTAAAACAACAAAACAAAACAAAACAAAAATCTTTCAAATTAAAACTAAAAACTAATTCAAATTATGAATAAAACTATAATAATATCTGAGTTGCTCCAAAATAACATTGAGCCTAAACTAATAATCACAATTATGATGTTCAAAAAAATATAATCACGATATTTTGATTAGAATTATCGCTCTTTCACATACGGCATATACATATGCAAGGTTTATTTTATATTCTCTAGTTTCCTGATTTATTATATTTATCATGTATATTAACAATCTTCATTATGAGAACCTTAATAAACTTCGCTCAAACTATTGAAATTCCTAATATTTATTACAACAATACCAAATGTTTGTTTATTAAGTGTATTGTTGTACAGAAGTTGCGCAAGTGTTTTTTTTTTTTTTTCACAACACGTTCACACACGCAAAGGACCCTAGGTTGAATAGTTTGGATATAAACACTGATGTCTACGATCAAAATAGAGTAAATCACCTTTTAAAAGTAACTACCGGCAGGCGCTTCAAATAACGATCGATTATATCGTTACACCAGTAGGTGGCGACAAGTGATTGTTAAAAATGTTTTTATTGATTCATTCAAGAGATTCGTTCAAAAACGCTGATTCATCCAGTCATGAAACAAGTGAAGTCTTTATAATTGAGTCATTGAATCATTCATTCAACATGTTTTTTTTAAATGCGTCAGACGAAACACAGTAAACGGAAGGAATGTTAAGGAAAGTCAAGGAATTTATTCTGTGCTTCAATCGTAGTTAGGGCTAAAAACAAAAGTTTGTGTTTACATAATATGTGTGTGTGTACTGTATCATTATTTTGTATATACACACACATGCATGTACATATGTGAGAAATATTTGCATGTATATGTTGTTTATATATTTATATATAACTTTATTTGATGTATAAATAACACATTTTTCTTAAATATATACATGCATGTGTGTGTATAAAATAATTATACACAGTACACACACATATATTATGTAAACACAAACTTTTATTTTAGATGCGATTAATCCTTGCACAGCATTAATCGTAGTTAATGCGCATGTCTATTTTGTGTGTTTAAAAGTTTTAATGTGCATTTTAAGATTTTATGCGCATTCAATCCAGCATTGTTTCTCAAACTTCGCTCTAAAACACTTGGATGGAAACATGGCTAATGTGTGGTTGGCTTGATTGATTGATATTAAAGTGTTGTGTCTGTGTAATAAGTGTGTTGTTTTGTGGCTAGGCTGCGGTGGCGTCTCTGAAGGCAGAACTGCAGGAGCTGCGCAGTGAGCTCCAGGACGCAGCCAGCGCACACGACCGAGAGACGCGCAGACTGCAGGAGAACTGCGCAGACCAGCAGACGCGAGCCGGCACGGCGCTCTCAGAGGTCAGAGGCCGCAACCAGAGGAGCAAAACACCACAGTTAAATGAGTTATTGCTGTTAAAGGTGCAGTGTGTAAGTTTTAGCGCATCTAGTGGTGAGGTTGTGAACTGCACCCACCAGAAGTTACAGTGGCCGACAGGAAGTGATGTCATCGTCTGAGACAGCAGAGAGTAGCCAGTTCAGCAATGAGGTTTCTTTACAAAGATAAATTAAGAAATGAGGTTTACTTAAGTAGGTCAAACGACATGTTATTGCAAATATTATTGTGGCTTGTTCATCATTGTGTCAGTGTTTTATTCGCTGACTTTAGCTGAAGCTTCTTATCATGAAGAACAATATAGTGACGAAACACGTTTGTCCGCTCAGGGCCACCGTAGAAACATGTCGATGTAAGCGGACCCGCGGTGTGTGTTGAGAGAAATGACTCATTCTAAGCTAATAAACACATAACGGTTCATTAATAAGGTCTTTATGCATCACTGAAAACATAGTTATGAATATGATATTGCATTTCTGTCAACAGGTCCTCCTAAATATTACACACTGCACCTTTAAATTGTGTTCTTGCCTTCGTGCAGTTGGAGGAGTGTCGCGCGCTGCTGTCGTCCAGCGAGGAGAGCCGGGACAGTGCCAGGAGAGATCTTCTGGAGACGGATAAACGTTTGAGCGAGATACGGGAGGCAGGGGAGGGACTTAGGCGAGAGGGGGCGGAGCTGCGGCGCTCCCTTAGTGATGTCACCAAGGAGAGGGACGCTCTCAGCCAATCAAACGTGCAGCTGAGGGAAGCACTGAGAACGGCAGAGAGTGAGAGAATCAGGTGACGGATGAAGACTTTAACCATGTCTGTCAAAAATTACAAATACTTTTTTTTATTTCAATGAAATTAATGCACTATATTTTAGTTCGACAAAAATACTATTTAAAATTTTTATATGAAATATATATTTTCAAAAACACGTTTTACTCTAAAACTGCGAGAAAATCAAATCAATAAATCTAAACAAGCTGTGTTCCACATGTGAGGTTGATATCTCTATAAATGAGCGTTCAGTGAGATGTTGTTCGGCTGCAGTACCAAACGCTTCCACTAGAGGAAACTCGTCTCGCATTCGTTTCCAATGCGTCATTTCTGACCGCGAGGAGCTCAAGAGTGGCTATTGTTTACAGCACCATTTAACCTGTTCAGATCATGTCCGTATGTGTGTGTGTGTGTGTGTGTTCACACAGCAACAAAACCTTTACCAAGTTTCGTACTATTCTGATGAAGAATAATATATAATATTTTTTAAACTAATGTAAAAATTTTCAGTTAAAATGACTATTTAGAACAGTATGCAAATGACCATGCAGATGAGGTTCTTTCTGCAGTGCTGATTGGAGGGACTGTGCTTTGTGTGCAGCGTGAAGCGTGTGTGTGAGGAGAAGGAGCAGAAGGCGTGTGTGCTGGAGGAGAGTCTGGCGTCTGCGCAGACGGAGGTGTCAGATCTGCGCTTGCGTCTGCGTGAGGTGGAGAGATCCCGCCTGGAGGCGCGCAGGGAACTGCAGGAGCTGCGCAGACAGGTCAGACTGAGGCGAACTCCTGAGCACTGAGAACATAGGCTGGAAAAAATATGTTCGTAGTGTTTCTGAAGCCCAAAGTGGGCGGAGCCGGCCGTCGCCATCTTGGCCGCGCGTCACTCCCAGATAAACAAAGATGTGCAGCGAGGCGGATTAGCTGAGGTGACGTGATGCTAACGCTAGCAGACAAACGGCTAGTAGTGACATCAGCGGCAATCCACCTGTCACTCAAGTGGCCACGCCCTTAATTATGCAGAACTTTAAGGCTTAATATAATTTAAATGGATGAGTTATAAAAACATTCCCCCCCTCACAGTCGTCATGAAGGGCAACATCAGCTTTATAGACCAAAGCCACTTTTAGCTCCAGACTGTAAACATGTGTTTCTGCTGTAAAGCTGGGTATATTAACATGGGGGATTATGGGATTGAGTCTCTTCTGCAGCCTCTAGTGGCCAGTGGAGGAACTGCAGTTTAATCACTCAGTGTTGAGAGAGAGAGAGAGAGGGAGGCTGCTGGTTGGTTGAAAGTAAGGATGAAGAGCTGTGGTTTGACGTGTACGACTGTGTGCTGTCAGGTGAAAGTTGTGGATGCCGAACGTGAGCAGACGGCTAAGCAGACGACTGAACTGCAGGCGCGTTTATCCGCGGAGGAGCAGAAGGACGAGGAGCGAGCGAGAGAACTGATCTCGCTCAAACAGAGACTCGCCGAGACAGAAACTAGCAGAAACTCTCTTCAGAAGGAGGTGAGATCTCAACAATTACAGTTTTAAAGGGATAGTTCACCCAAAAATGAAAGTTAGCCCATGATTTACTCTCCCTCAACTCATCCTAGGTGTGTGTGACACTCTTCTGTCAGATGAACACAATCAGAGTTATATTACAAAATGTCCTGGCTCTTCCAAGCTTTATAATGGCAGTTATATGCAGTTATAGCTTTATAATGGCAAAGTAATTTAATTTGAACTATCCCTTTAAATTAAATTAAACGACGTCTCACCCGGTGTGTCTGTCTCTAGCTGTCTTCTCTACAGAGGCGTGCGAGCGAGAGCGAGTTGTGCTGGCGCAGTCGCGAGCGAGAGTTAGCGTCTCAGCTACAGGACGCTCGCGGCTGTGAGAAGAAGCTTCAGGACGAGGCACGTAACCTCTCCGTCCGCGCGCAGTCGGCCTCGGATGCGTCTGCGCAGATGCAGCTGCAGTTGAGTGATGCGCAGGGCCGTCTGGCTGCGACGGAGGCGGAGCTATCGCGAGCGGAGGCGGGCCGCCGGGATCTGGAGTTCAGGATGAGCAGCCTGCAGTCGGCACTCACGCGCACGCTGGGCATCGGGGCCAGTGGGCGGAGCAGCAGCAGGGGGCGGAGCCCGGCAGGCTCCTCCCCTTCCTCTCTGAGCTCAGGGATGATGTCTCGCCACCGGAGCGTGTCTCCGCTGCACTGCTCGCTGTCGCCACCCAAAGGTCAGGTTAGCTTCCTCTAGAAAGTTGTGTTTGAGTTCTGCTTTACCTCAGCCCTTTCTCTGCCGTCCGCCAGATGTGGAAGGTCACGTGACTCCTGATAACACCATCATGCTGAGGCCGGTGTCTCCAGAGAGGACCGACGCCCCGCTGCCCGTCGCCCCGCCCGAGCTCGACCCCGAAACCCTGCGCAGCGGCCTCAGAGACTTCCTGCTGGAGCTGCGCGAGGCTCAGCGAGACCGAGTAATGCTGTCGTGCCAGAACTGCAACTATTGCCATGATAAACTTTGTTCATTATTAAAATTATGGTTATAGATGTAGTTTTATTATAGGCTCCGCCCACTTTAGAATCTCATTGGTCTAACATTAACATCAAACATCTGTGGTTGTTGTAAAGTGAGCGTGTGATTTATGTGTGCGCAGGACGAGGCGCGGGGTCAACTGGGGTCACTGCAGAGGGAATTACAGGAAGTGACATCAGAGAGAGACTCCGCCCACCAGCGCCTCACTCAGCTTCACAACACACTACAGGAGTGCCAGGAGGGTAACACACATCTATCCTTCTCATGTGAAGCGAATTGTAATAATGACACGTGAACTTTCAAATAAAGATTTGCTTTATGAATAGTTTTTCTCATCGCGATTGTCGAGGTTTTGTCGGATTCCTGGAGTGGTTTGTTGAGTGTGTGTGTGTGTGTGTGTGTGTGTAGATAAGCGTGGCGTGGATGTGAAGCTGTCGTCGGCTCAGGCTCTGCTGCACGAGCGGGACGAGTCCCTGCGGAGAGGAGAGAGAGAGCGGCGAGCGCTGAACGAGCGAATCCAGGAGCTGGAGAGACTGTCCCTGAGCGCCGAGGCCGAGCGCAAGCGTGTGGAGGTCAGAGGTCATGTCCATCTCAGGCCTCGTTTACACTGGCAGTGAGATGACATTTCCAGATCGGTTTCAGGCCTCGCTCATATGCGGAGATGCATCAGATATAGATCAGATATAAATCAGATATAAATCAGATATGTATGGAAGCTTGTTTCCGCCACTGAATAATAAATAAATAATAATAATAATTGCGACTTTTTATCTCACAATTCTGACTTTTTTTTCACAATTCTGAGAAATAAAGTCTCAATTGTGTGTTATAAAGTCAGAATTGTGAGATATAAACTATTCTGAGGTAAAAAAAAAAAAAATTTTCTTTTTTTCCCTTACAATTGGACTTTATAAGACGCAATTCTGACTTTATATCTCGCATGATGTAAAGATGTAAACTCGCAATTGTGAGAAAAAGTCGCAATTATCTTTTAAAATGTTTTATTCTGTGGCGGAAACGAGCTTCCATAGATATGTGCCAGTGCGACTGTCATGTAAACAGATGGCGTTATCTGTGTTATACACACGCACTCCACACCCCTAATCCTACCAAGTGGTTTACAGTGCGTATCATGCACGCAAGAACTATTTTTGGCGTATAAATGGCACAAGAAATAAAATTTGTGCTTTAGATACGCACTTTCATTAGCGAACTTCCCATTTATCGCAGAGCTAGCATCAAGCATATTTCACGTTCGTCCATCTGTGCAAGAACCCATGTCAGGTGTAAACACGTGAATCGGATATGGGTCACAATTGAAAGAACGTGTGAACGGACGGTCAGAAAAATCGGATATAGGCAACCAATCAGAATTGAGCATCAAGACCTGCAGTGTAAACGAGGCGTAGGATAGCGGGTTCAGGAAGGGCTGTCAGTGACTCCGTCGCCCCCTGCAGGAGCAGTGCAGTCAGCTGCGTGCGGGCGAGGCGCGGGTGGAGGCGGAGCGGCGGCGGCTGCGGGAGGCGCTGGAGGAGGCGGAGGGCCGGGGCACGCGGGTGGAGCTGGGGAGGCGGAGCCTGGAGGGAGAGCTGCAGAGACTGAGGCTGAGTCTGACGGAGAGAGAGATGGAGATCCAGACGGCTCACGACCGGCACGAGAGCGCCGCCAAACAGGTGCCGAACTCAGAGTAACTGAGACTAAACTTTAGAGTAAAACAGGTTTTTGAAAATATATATTTCATATAACAATTGAAAATAGTATTTTTTGCACATTTTTCATAACAATAAACATAAAATTCTGTAACTTTTTCTCTTTTCAAAACTTTTTTCACTTCAGCAATATTCTGCCAAGTGTCGTCTTTTAAAAAAGATCACGCTTAAGATTTACGACAGTTTAAGTTGGAAATTTAATTTTCAGATCAAGTCACAAGTGAATAAATGGATTATAAATACAGCGTAAATATAATTTAGCACCATAAAATCCCCTAAAAATGCTAAATATTAAATAAAAAACATTATCGATCTAAAATATAGTACATTTATTTCATTGAAATAAATAAATACATTTCGGTCATTTTTGACTGACACGCGAAGAGCACCAAAGTGTTATAAGGCATGAACCAAACCACCAGCTATGAGGTGAATCACACGACAAACTTTAATTAAAAGTGTAAATCAGCGAAGACCGCGAAGTTAACGATGTTGTGGCGCCTCAGGTGTCGGAGGGCGAGTCTCGCGCGGCGAGTCTTCAGCGGGAGGTGGAGCGGCTGACGGCGCTGCTGGCCAAAGCTCAGGACGGAGAGAGCGCCCAGAGAGAGCGAGCGCTGGCTCTCTCCCAGAGTCTGCAGGAGTCCTCCGCTGCCCACAGCGCCACCCAGGGGCGCCTGACCGCACTGCAGAAGACTCTGGGCCAGGCCGAGGGCGAGCGCAGGCAGATGCAGGTGAGAGAGTGTGTCACGTCCAGGCCTGGGAAGCGAACGTCCAATTCTGGAGTCAAATACTTAATCAAATTTAAATGTATTGGATACTAAAATTCCTGAGCGATGGCCTGGTGATGTGCGGTGTGTGTTCGGGAGTGTTTGATGTGCGGTGTGTGTTCGGGAGTGTTTGATGTGCGGTGTGTGTTCGGGAGTGTTTGACGTGCGGTGTGTGTTCGGGAGTGTTTGACGTGCGGTGTGTGTTCGGGAGTGTTTGACGTGCGGTGTGTGTTCGGGAGTGTTTGACGTGCGGTGTGTGTTCGGGAGTGTTTGACGTGCGGTGTGTGTTCGGGAGTGTTTGACGTGCGGTGTGTGTTCGGGAGTGTTTGACGTGCGGTGTGTGTTCGGGAGTGTTTGACGTGCGGTGTGTGTTCGGGAGTGTTTGACGTGCGGTGTGTGTTCGGGAGTGTTTGACGTGCGGTGTGTGTTCGGGAGTGTTTGACGTGCGGTGTGTGTTCGGGAGTGTTTGACGTGCGGTGTGTGTTCGGGAGTGTTTGACGTGCGGTGTGTGTTCGGGAGTGTTTGACGTGCGGTGTGTGTTCGGGAGTGTTTGACGTGCGGTGTGTGTTCGGGAGTGTTTGACGTGCGGTGTGTGTTCGGGAGTGTTTGACGTGCGGTGTGTGTTCGGGAGTGTTTGACGTGCGGTGTGTGTTCGGGAGTGTTTGACGTGCGGTGTGTGTTCGGGAGTGTTTGACGTGCGGTGTGTGTTCGGGAGTGTTTGACGTGCGGTGTGTGTTCGGGAGTGTTTGACGTGCGGTGTGTGTTCGGGAGTGTTTGACGTGCGGTGTGTGTTCGGGAGTGTTTGACGTGCGGTGTGTGTTCGGGAGTGTTTGACGTGCGGTGTGTGTTCGGGAGTGTTTGACGTGCGGTGTGTGTTCGGGAGTGTTTGACGTGCGGTGTGTGTTCAGGAGTGTTTGACGTGCGGTGTGTGTTCAGGAGTGTTTGACGTGCGGTGTGTGTTCAGGAGTGTTTGACGTGCGGTGTGTGTTCGGGAGTGTTTGACGTGCGGTGTGTGTTCGGGAGTGTTTGACGTGCGGTGTGTGTTCGGGAGTGTTTGATGTGCGGTGTGTGTTCGGGAGTGTTTGACGTGCGGTGTGTGTTCAGGAGTGTTTGACGTGCGGTGTGTGTTCAGGAGTGTTTGATGTGCGGTGTGTGTTCGGGAGTGTTTGATGTGCGGTGTGTGTTCAGGAGTGTTTGATGTGCGGTGTGTGTTCTGAGCGATGGCCTGCTGGTGTGTGTTCGGGAGTGTTTGATGTGCGGTGTGTGTTCAGGAGTGTTTGATGTGCGGTGTGTGTTCTGAGCGATGGCCTGCTGGTGTGTGTTCGGGAGTGTTTGATGTGCGGTGTGTGTTCGGGAGTGTTTGATGTGCGGTGTGTGTTCGGGAGTGTTTGATGTGCGGTGTGTGTTCAGGAGTGTTTGACGTGCGGTGTGTGTTCAGGAGTGTTTGACGTGCGGTGTGTGTTCGGGAGTGTTTGATGTGCGGTGTGTGTTCGGGAGTGTTTGACGTGCGGTGTGTGTTCGGGAGTGTTTGATGTGCGGTGTGTGTTCGGGAGTGTTTGATGTGCGGTGTGTGTTCAGGAGTGTTTGACGTGCGGTGTGTGTTCAGGAGTGTTTGACGTGCGGTGTGTGTTCGGGAGTGTTTGACGTGCGGTGTGTGTTCGGGAGTGTTTGATGTGCGGTGTGTGTTCGGGAGTGTTTGATGTGCGGTGTGTGTTCGGGAGTGTTTGATGTGCGGTGTGTGTTCGGGAGTGTTTGATGTGCGGTGTGTGTTCGGGAGTGTTTGACGTGCGGTGTGTGTTCAGGAGTGTTTGACGTGCGGTGTGTGTTCAGGAGTGTTTGACGTGCGGTGTGTGTTCAGGAGTGTTTGACGTGCGGTGTGTGTTCTGAGCGATGGCCTGCTGGTGTGTGTTCAGGAGTGTTTGATGTGCGGTGTGTGTTCGGGAGTGTTTGATGTGCGGTGTGTGTTCGGGAGTGTTTGATGTGCGGTGTGTGTTCGGGAGTGTTTGATGTGCGGTGTGTGTTCAGGAGTGTTTGATGTGCGGTGTGTGTTCAGGAGTGTTTGACGTGCGGTGTGTGTTCTGAGCGATGGCCTGCTGGTGTGTGTTCAGGAGTGTTTGATGTGCGGTGTGTGTTCGGGAGTGTTTGATGTGCGGTGTGTGTTCAGGAGTGTTTGATGTGCGGTGTGTGTTCGGGAGTGTTTGATGTGCGGTGTGTGTTCAGGAGTGTTTGACGTGCGGTGTGTGTTCTGAGCGATGGCCTGCTGGTGTGTGTTCAGGAGTGTTTGATGTGCGGTGTGTGTTCGGGAGTGTTTGATGTGCGGTGTGTGTTCAGGAGTGTTTGATGTGCGGTGTGTGTTCGGGAGTGTTTGATGTGCGGTGTGTGTTCGGGAGTGTTTGATGTGCGGTGTGTGTTCGGGAGTGTTTGATGTGCGGTGTGTGTTCGGGAGTGTTTGATGTGCGGTGTGTGTTCAGGAGTGTTTGATGTGCGGTGTGTGTTCGGGAGTGTTTGATGTGCGGTGTGTGTTCAGGAGTGTTTGATGTGCGGTGTGTGTTCGGGAGTGTTTGATGTGCGGTGTGTGTTCAGGAGTGTTTGATGTGCGGTGTGTGTTCGGGAGTGTTTGATGTGCGGTGTGTGTTCGGGAGTGTTTGACGTGCGGTGTGTGTTCAGGAGTGTTTGACGTGCGGTGTGTGTTCTGAGCGATGGCCTGCTGGTGTGTGTTCAGGAGTGTTTGATGTGCGGTGTGTGTTCGGGAGTGTTTGATGTGCGGTGTGTGTTCAGGAGTGTTTGATGTGCGGTGTGTGTTCAGGAGTGTTTGATGTGCGGTGTGTGTTCGGGAGTGTTTGATGTGCGGTGTGTGTTCGGGAGTGTTTGACGTGCGGTGTGTGTTCAGGAGTGTTTGATGTGCGGTGTGTGTTCGGGAGTGTTTGATGTGCGGTGTGTGTTCAGGAGTGTTTGATGTGCGGTGTGTGTTCGGGAGTGTTTGATGTGCGGTGTGTGTTCGGGAGTGTTTGACGTGCGGTGTGTGTTCGGGAGTGTTTGACGTGCGGTGTGTGTTCGGGAGTGTTTGACGTGCGGTGTGTGTTCGGGAGTGTTTGACGTGCGGTGTGTGTTCGGGAGTGTTTGACGTGCGGTGTGTGTTCAGGAGTGTTTGACGTGCGGTGTGTGTTCTGAGCGATGGCCTGCTGGTGTGTGTTCGGGAGTGTTTGATGTGCGGTGTGTGTTCTGAGCGATGGCCTGCTGGTGTGTGTTCGGGAGTGTTTGATGTGCGGTGTGTGTTCGGGAGTGTTTGATGTGCGGTGTGTGTTCGGGAGTGTTTGATGTGCGGTGTGTGTTCGGGAGTGTTTGATGTGCGGTGTGTGTTCAGGAGTGTTTGATGTGCGGTGTGTGTTCGGGAGTGTTTGATGTGCGGTGTGTGTTCAGGAGTGTTTGATGTGCGGTGTGTGTTCGGGAGTGTTTGATGTGCGGTGTGTGTTCGGGAGTGTTTGACGTGCGGTGTGTGTTCAGGAGTGTTTGATGTGCGGTGTGTGTTCGGGAGTGTTTGATGTGCGGTGTGTGTTCAGGAGTGTTTGACGTGCGGTGTGTGTTCAGGAGTGTTTGATGTGCGGTGTGTGTTCTGAGCGATGGCCTGCTGGTGTGTGTTCGGGAGTGTTTGATGTGCGGTGTGTGTTCGGGAGTGTTTGATGTGCGGTGTGTGTTCGGGAGTGTTTGATGTGCGGTGTGTGTTCGGGAGTGTTTGATGTGCGGTGTGTGTTCAGGAGTGTTTGATGTGCGGTGTGTGTTCGGGAGTGTTTGATGTGCGGTGTGTGTTCAGGAGTGTTTGATGTGCGGTGTGTGTTCAGGAGTGTTTGACGTGCGGTGTGTGTTCTGAGCGATGGCCTGCTGGTGTGTGTTCGGGAGTGTTTGATGTGCGGTGTGTGTTCGGAGTGTTTGATGTGCGGTGTGTGTTCAGGAGTGTTTGATGTGCGGTGTGTGTTCAGGAGTGTTTGACGTGCGGTGTGTGTTCTGAGCGATGGCCTGCTGGTGTGTGTTCGGGAGTGTTTGATGTGCGGTGTGTGTTCGGGAGTGTTTGATGTGCGGTGTGTGTTCAGGAGTGTTTGATGTGCGGTGTGTGTTCAGGGAGTGTTTGATGTGCGGTGTGTGTTCAGGAGTGTTTGATGTGCGGTGTGTGTTCAGGAGTGTTTGATGTGCGGTGTGTGTTCAGGAGTGTTTGACGTGCGGTGTGTGTTCGGGAGTGTTTGATGTGCGGTGTGTGTTCAGGAGTGTTTGATGTGCGGTGTGTGTTCGGGAGTGTTTGACAGTGCGGTGTGTGTTCAGGAGTGTTTGACGTGCGGTGTGTGTTCGGGAGTGTTTGACGTGCGGTGTGTGTTCGGGAGTGTTTGACGTGCGGTGTGTGTTCGGGAGTGTTTGACGTGCGGTGTGTGTTCAGGAGTGTTTGACGTGCGGTGTGTGTTCGGGAGTGTTTGATGTGCGGTGTGTGTTCGGGAGTGTTTGACGTGCGGTGTGTGTTCGGAGTGTTTGATGTGCGGTGTGTGTTCAGGAGTGTTTGACGTGCGGTGTGTGTTCGGGAGTGTTTGAAGTGCGGTGTGTGTTCAGGAGTGTTTGATGTGCGGTGTGTGTTCGGGAGTGTTTGACGTGCGGTGTGTGTTCAGGAGTGTTTGACGTGCGGTGTGTGTTCCGGAGTGTTTGACGTGCGGTGTGTGTTCGGGAGTGTTTGATGTGCGGTGTGTGTTCGGGAGTGTTTGATGTGCGGTGTGTGTTCAGGAGTGTTTGACTGTGCGGTGTGTGTTCGGGAGTGTTTGACTGTGCGGTGTGTGTTCGGGAGTGTTTGACGTGCGGTGTGTGTTCGGGAGTGTTTGATGTGCGGTGTGTGTTCAGGAGTGTTTGATGTGCGGTGTGTGTTCAGCAGGAGTGTTTGACATGCGGTGTGTGTTCAGGAGTGTTTGATGTGCGGTGTGTGTTCGGGAGTGTTTGACATGCGGTGTGTGTTCAGGAGTGTTTGATGTGCGGTGTGTGTTCGGGAGTGTTTGACTGTGCGGTGTGTGTTCAGGAGTGTTTGATGTGCGGTGTGTGTTCGGGAGTGTTTGACAGTGCGGTGTGTGTTCGGGAGTGTTTGACAGTGCGGTGTGTGTTCGGGAGTGTTTGACATGCGGTGTGTGTTCGGGAGTGTTTGATGTGCGGTGTGTGTTCGGGAGTGTTTGACGTGCGGTGTGTGTTCGGAGTGTTTGATGTGCGGTGTGTGTTCAGGAGTGTTTGACATGCGGTGTGTGTTCTGGAGTGTTTGATGTGCGGTGTGTGTTCGGGAGTGTTTGACATGCGGTGCGTGTGTGTTCAGGAGTGTTTGACGTGCGGTGTGTGTTCGGAGTGTTTGACTGTGCGGTGTGTGTTCGGAGTGTTTGATGTGCGGTGTGTGTTCGGGAGTGTTTGACATGCGGTGTGTGTTCAGGAGTGTTTGACTGCGGTGTGTGTTCGGGAGTGTTTGATGTGCGGTGTGTGTTCGGGAGTGTTTGATGTGCGGTGTGTGTTCGGGAGTGTTTGACTTGCGGTGTGTGTTCAGGAGTGTTTGATGTGCGGTGTGTGTTCTGAGCGATGGCCTGCTGTGTGTGTTCGGGAGTGTTTGAGTGCGGTGTGTGTTCAGGAGTGTTTGATGTGCGGTGTGTGTTCGGGAGTGTTTGATGTGCGGTGTGTGTTCGGGAGTGTTTGACGTGCGGTGTGTGTTCGGGAGTGTTTGATGTGCGGTGTGTGTTCGGGAGTGTTTGAAGTGCGGTGTGTGTTCAGGAGTGTTTGATGTGCGGTGTGTGTTCAGGAGTGTTTGATGTGAGTGGTGTTGTTCGGGAGTGTTTGACATGCGGTGTGTGTTCAGGAGTGTTTGATGTGCGGTGTGTGTTCGGGAGTGTTTGATGTGCGGTGTGTGTTCAGGAGTGTTTGATGTGCGGTGTGTGTTCAGGAGTGTTTGATGTGCGGTGTGTGTTCAGGGAGTGTTTGATGTGCGGTGTGTGTTCGGGAGTGTTTGATGTGCGGTGTGTGTTCGGGAGTGTTTGATGTGCGGTGTGTGTTCGGGAGTGTTTGATGTGCGGTGTGTGTTCTGAGCGATGGCCTGCTGGTGTGTGTTCGGGAGTGTTTGACATGCGGTGTGTGTTCAGGAGTGTTTGATGTGCGGTGTGTGTTCAGGAGTGTTTGACGTGCGGTGTGTGTTCAGGAGTGTTTGATGTGCGGTGTGTGTTCGGGAGTGTTTGACATGCGGTGTGTGTTCGGGAGTGTTTGACGTGCGGTGTGTGTTCGGGAGTGTTTGACGTGCGGTGTGTGTTCAGGAGTGTTTGATGTGCGGTGTGTGTTCGGGAGTGTTTGACGTGCGGTGTGTGTTCGGAGTGTTTGATGTGCGGTGTGTGTTCGGGAGTGTTTGATGTGCGGTGTGTGTTCGGGAGTGTTTGATGTGCGGTGTGTGTTCTGAGCGATGGCCTGCTGGTGTGTGTTCAGGAGTGTTTGATGTGCGGTGTGTGTTCTGAGCGATGGCCTGCTGGTGTGTGTTCAGGAGTGTTTGATGTGCGGTGTGTGTTCTGAGCGATGGCCTGCTGGTGTGTGTTCAGGAGTGTTTGATGTGCGGTGTGTGTTCAGGAGTGTTTGATGTGCGGTGTGTGTTCAGGAGTGTTTGATGTGCGGTGTGTGTTCAGGAGTGTTTGATGTGCGGTGTGTGTTCAGGAGTGTTTGATGTGCGGTGTGTGTTCAGGAGTGTTTGATGTGCTGGTGTGTGTTCAGGAGCGCGTGGATGGCCTGCGGGCGGCGCTGTCGGACGGGAAGCGGAGCGTCGGCGTCCTCACGGAGCGCGTGCACACACTGCAGGCGGAGCTGAGCCGGAGTCAGACGATCCGAGCCGAGCTGGAGGCCGAGCTGCACAACACACAGGAGGTGACACACACCTTCGACATCTCTCGCATTATCACAGCTTAACCGCACAATAGTTCAGACAAGGGTTTTTACACTGGAAAATGGTTCATAGTTTAGAAAATATAGTTTAGAGAATGGTAATAAATATGAGCAGAACTCAGAGTTATGAACTCAGCTGATATTTGACTGGTTTTGTCCATCTTCTGTTAGACTGTCTCACACATGAATTATGTTGAATATCTGTCAGCTGTTAAATTTAACTACACAATTAGATAATACCAGTTTAGCTCAACCAATCACCAAGCAATGCTTCATTTTGTTCAGTCTGTGTGTAAAAAGAGCATTAGCAATTAAAGAAAACACACTTCAGCAGAACATGATCAGCTCAGTGTCCGAATCAGTTTTGGGCCCCTGGTCTTTTCCACCGCAGCTTGAACGGAAGCCAGACAGTGTTGTGGAGGCGAGCGCTGACACCTGAGGCTCTGCTGGTGTTTACTCGGAGGGATGGAGCGATTGTTCTGCAGATCCATGGTCTTGAAAAGGGGCTTGACTGTCAAACGGTGCTGGATTTTTCTGGACCTCGCCGATTAACTGCCATTTTAAATGCGCGATCCCTTAAATTCGAGTGGATTCTGATTGGCTGTCAGTGTTTTATCCGTGTTATTGTTCCGAAAGTGATCCCAACGATATATTATTCCTCTATATCATCATAGCTGTGGTGTGAACTGCTGTTCTTTAATATTGAGAACGATTTTTAGAACTTTATCGTTATCGTTATCGTCCTTGTGTGTGTCGAGCTTTAGACCAAACGCACTGCAGTGGACGGAGGAGGTCTGACTCCAGTTTGACTGCAGTGCCAGTGTGAACGCATAGAGTTATAGATCTGAGATGGACTGTTGCCATCATCCAAGTTCACCAGCTCTGAATTGAGTTTATTTGAGCTGGGTCGCTCTCACACAGTGCTGTGTGCAGTAGTCTACCGGCCTCCCAAATACAATAAGGACTTTGTAAATGATTTTTACGTTTTTCTGGCTGAAATTATGCCTAAATACGATCGTGTCCTTGTTGTTGGGGATTTTAATGTTCATGTGTGTTGTCCTGAAAACTCACTGGCAAAAGTCTTTTTACACCTCATTGACTCTTTTACTCTTGTGCGGTCTGTGTCTGGCCCCACGCATGAGCGCGGACACACATCTGATCCTATGGGTTGCCTATTCATAATCTAGAGACCTGTGACGCTGTGTTTTCTGACCACATGCCAGTTTTATTTGAGATTGTTCTTGCCTGTAATACAGCTAACCCGTGCGCAGCCGTATTATTAACCCTTCCACTGCTGCTCAGTTCTCCTCTATTTTCAGTCTGCACTGTGACATGCCGGATTCTACATGTAATGATTCAGAGCTTAGCTTATGGTTTCACTCCACTTGCCAAACTGCTATAGACTCTGTGGCTCCTTTGAAAACCAGGCAATCTAAAACTAAAGCTGAACCCTGGCGGACGACACTACCCGTGCGGTCATACGCGAGTGCCGTAGGGCTGAGCCCAAATGGAAAAAGGATAAACTACACGTATCTTTTCAAATGTTAAGGGACTGCTGGCATTATCAGACAAGTTTGAAAGAAGCTAAAAGGAAATATTTCGCTGAAATTATTGTCAAATTGTAACAAGCCTCGTGTTTTATTTAAGACTATTGACTCAGTTCTCAATGTACCGCTGACTGTCTGTTTTGGTGTGTGTGAAAAGTTTCTTCACTTTTTCATTGATAAGGTCACTACCATCTTCGGCTTATGACCCCTCAATCCCTGTTCTCTGCTCTGCTGTCTTTGGCAAGATTTAACCTGTGACTTTGTCTGTTTTACAGAAGATTGTTGGGCATTTGAAGCCCTCAGGCTCTCCACATGATACTATCCCTCCTCGACTTTTTAAGGAGGTGTTTCCATCTATTCTTGCAGTTTTAAAGTAGCCTTTCCTCAGGGGTGGTCCCTAAACTTCAAACATACAGTAGTGCAACCTTTAATTAAAAAACCTGGGCTGGATCCTGCAGATCTCGCAGATTTAGACCTATATCTAAACTATCTTTTCTGGCAAAAATCCTTGAAAGGATAGTTTACAGTCAATTAATGGCCTTCTTGGATGAGCACAATATTCTTGAAGTTTTCCAGTCTGGTTTTAAAACCCTGCATAGCACAGAATCGGCTCTTTTAAACGTTTTTAATGATATTATATTATTCTACTGACTCTGGGGATTGTGTTATTCTGGTGCTTCTTGATCTGACTGCTGCTTTTGACACAGTGGACCATGAAATCCTGGTTTCTCGTTTGGAGCGGTGGGTGGGCATCAAGGGCATTGCACTGAAATGGTTCAGGTCCTGTTTGGAAGGGAGAACTCTCTGTGTCAGCTGTGGAGATGCTGTCCTCCTCTGCTCCTCTGTCTGTGGGGTCCCACAGGGCTCAGTTTTAGGCCCTCTTCTCTTCTCTCTTTATTTACTCCCGCTTGGTTCCATACTTAGGAAGCATGGTGTGTCTTTCACTGTTATGCAGGCGACAGTCAGATCTATGTCCCTCTTAAAAAGAATGAAACTGTTGGTCCTTGATGACATAAAGGCCTGGATGGCTCTTAACTTCTCAAGTTTTAATGAAAGTAAGACAGAAGTGATGTTTTTTGGTGGCACCACTGGGACTCTCTGTGCCGATCTGGGTTCCTTGAGTCAATATATTAAGCCAACAATCACTAACCTATGGGTTAAAATCGACCCTGACCTTAAGCTGGACAGACAGATTAGGTCAGTGGTTAAAACAAGTTTTTTTCAATTGAGGCAATTGGCCAAAATAAAGCCATTTCTTTCTAGGCAGCACTTTTGAGACCGTAATCCACGCCTTTGTCACCACTCGGCTGGATTACTGTAATGTGCTGTACGTGGGGGTCAGTCGGTCCTCTATTGCTCGTCTCCAGTTGGTGCAAAACGCTTCTGCACGTCTTTTAACTGTAAATACGAGCACATTTTATCCTCACTCCATTGGCTGCCTATATATCAAAGGATCCATTTTAAGATTATTTTATTTGCTTTTAGATGCCAGAATGGTTTTGCCCCACCCTACATCTCTGAGCTGCTACACCCCTATAGACCCCCCCGTTCTCTCAGGTCCGCCGATCCACTGCTCCTAAAGGTGATGATGCACAGGGCAACTTTTTGAGCAATGTTGCCATCAACGGGCAACTAGATGAGACACAGAGCCCACGACCGATCTAAATTATCCAGATAGAAATGTATTGCCCATTTTCAGTGGGAAAGTGCCCAAGCAACCATCGCTCGGCAGAAGTTGCCCTGTGCATCATCACCTTCAGTGTGCCAAAAACAAAGCGCAAGCAAAAAGGGGGCCGTGCTTTTGCTGTAGCAGCTCCTAAATTGTGGAACGATTTACCTCTGCACATTAGACAGGCATCTTGTCTGTTTTTAAGTTTTTATGTATTCATTTATTGTTTTACTGTACAGCACTTTGTGTCCACTTTGGATTTTAAAGTGCTCTATAAATAAATTTTGATTGATTGATTGAATGCTCCTGCAGGCTCTGCGCCAGAGGGCCGACAGCCTGGCCGAGGCCCAGCGAGCGCTTCAGTCTGCGCAGGCGGAGCGAGCGTCTGCAGAGGAGCGTCTGCGCAGCCTCCAGAGAGCCGTGGCCTTACTGGAGACCGAGAGGAGAGAGTCCGAGAGGCAGGCGGTGCGCCTCGAGAAGGACAAGACTGCGCTGAGGAGCACTCTGGAGAAGGTGACGGGGGACGCACACACACACACACACTCACTCACACACACTCACTCACACACTCACACACACACACACACACACTTGAGAAGGTGACGGACTCACACACACACACACTCACACACACACACACACACTCGAGAAGGTGACGGACACACACACACACTCACACACTCACACACACACACACACACACACACACACACACTCGAGAAGGTGACGGACACACACACACACTCACACACACTCACACACTCACACACACACACACTCACCCCTACTATTTACCAGGAGTGCCATGGGATGTTTAAAGGGATAGTTCGCCCAAAAATGATATTTAAGCCATGATTTACTCACCCTCAAGCCGTTCGAGATGCATATGTCAATCTTTTTTCAGACGAACACATTTTCAGTTATTTTAGAAAATGTCTGAGATCTTTCAGTGGTTATAATGTGAGGCAATGGGGTCCAGCTGATTCAAGTAGCAAAATGTGCATGCATCCTTCACAAAAATAATCCATCCGGCTCCAGGGGGATAAACGAAGGCCTTCTGAGGGTAATCTGTGCGGTTTTGTCGTAAAAATATACATATTTTAAACTTTATAAACTAAAATAACTGGCTTCCGGTGGCGGTCGGTGCGCGTTCACAGCAATAGATGCTGGCATATGACGTAAGACGTAGCGTAGGAAGCGCCGTGACGTAGAACGAACGTGACAGCGGAGCCAGAGAGCAGAGCAAAACAAAACCTGACAAAACTCAACGTTTGCTCTACGTCACGGCGCTTCCTACGCTACGTCATACGCCAGCATCCATCTCTGTGAACGCGCACCGACCGCCACCGGAAGCCAGTTATTTTAGTTTATAAAGTTTTAAATATGTATATTTTTACGACAAAACCGCACGGATTACCCTCAGAAGGCCTTTGTTTATCCCCCTGGAGCCGGATGGATTATTTTTGAGAAGGATGCATGTACATTTTGGGACTTCATCGTTGTGGACCCCATTGCCTCACATTATAACCACTGAAAGATCTAAGACATTTTCTAAAATAACTGAAAATGTGTTCGTCTGAAAAAAGATTGACATATGCATCTCGAACGGCTTGAGGGTGAGTAAATCATGGCTTAAATATCATTTTTGGGCGAACTATCCCTTTAACACCCACAGAGCGTCAGGACCTCGGTTTAAAGGTGCTGTTTGTAACTTTCTCACTCTACTAAAGCATAAACAGCATCATAAGCATACATTGAGTCCACACACTCGTCTCTCTGACGAACACTTCTACAGCCAGTTCTTTTACTCTGAAATGTGCGTTTCCAGGCTGGAATGTTTGTTATTGTTCTGGTCTGTGATTCTACACGTTGCCAATTCTCATTGTCCATTGCGCTCGTTCCTGTTGCGTGTCTCAAACTGGCGACCCGTGAGCGTCGAGTCTGAGGAGGCGGGAGAAACCACGATAGAATAGAATTTGGACTGCAGTACCTATCTGGACCACTAGTTGTCATTCTTACAGACTGCACCTTTAACGTCTCATCCGAAGGACGGATGATTGTGATTGTGATGTTCTGATTGTTCTGATTGATGATGTTCTGATTTATGATTGTTCTGATTGTGATTGTTCTGATTGTGATTGTTCTGATTGATGATTGTGATTGTTCTGATTGTGATGTTCTGATTGTTCTGATTGTGATGTTCTGATTGTTCTGATTGTGATGTTCTGATTGTGATTGTTCTGATTGTGATGTTCTGATTGTGATTGTTCTGATTGTGATGTTCTGATTGTGATGTTCTGATTGTGATTGTTCTGATTGTGATGTTCTGATTGTGATGTTCTGATTGTGATGTTCTGATTGTGATTGTTCTGATTGTGATGTTCTGATTGTGATTGTTCTGATTGTGATGTTCTGATTGTGATGTTCTGATTGTGATGTTCTGATTGTGATGTTCTGATTGTGATGTTCTGATTGTGATTGTTCTGATTGTGATGTTCTGATTGTGATGTTCTGATTGTGATGTTCTGATTGTGATTGTTCTGATTGTGATGTTCTGATTGTGATGTTCTGATTGTGATGTTCTGATTGTGATTGTTCTGATTGATGATTGTTCTGATTGTGATGTTCTGATTGTGATTGTTCTGATTGTGATGTTCTGATTGTGATGTTCTGATTGTGATTGTTCTGATTGTGATGTTCTGATTGTGATTGTTCTGATTGATGATTGTTCTGATTGTGATTGTTCTGATTGTGATGTTCTGATTGTGATTGTTCTGATTGATGATTGTTCTGATTGTGATGTTCTGATTGATGATTGTTCTGATTGTGATGTTCTGATTGTGATGTTCTGATTGTGATTGTTCTGATTGATGATTGTTCTGATTGTGATGTTCTGATTGTGATTGTTCTGATTGTGATGTTCTGATTGTGATTGTTCTGATTGTGATGTTCTGATTGTGATTGTTCTGATTGATGATTGTTCTGATTGTGATTGTTCTGATTGTGATGTTCTGATTGTGATTGTTCTGATTGATGATTGTTCTGATTGATGATTGTTCTGATTGTGATGTTCTGATTGTGATGTTCTGATTGTGATGTTCTGATTGTGATTGTTCTGATTGTGATGTTCTGATTGTGATGTTCTGATTGATGATTGTTCTGATTGTGATTGTTCTGATTGTGATTGTTCTGATTATGATGTTCTGATTGTGATTGTTCTGATTGTGATGTTCTGATTGTGATTGTTCTGATTGTGATGTTCTGATTGATGATTGTTCTGATTGTGATGTTCTGATTGTGATTGTTCTGATTGTGATGTTCTGATTGTGATGTTCTGATTGTGATTGTTCTGATTGTGATGTTCTGATTGTGATTGTTCTGATTGATGATTGTTCTGATTGTGATTGTTCTGATTGTGATGTTCTGATTGTGATTGTTCTGATTGATGATTGTTCTGATTGTGATGTTCTGATT
This sequence comes from Vimba vimba, assembly GCA_022828995.1. Lineage (NCBI taxonomy): Eukaryota > Metazoa > Chordata > Actinopteri > Cypriniformes > Leuciscidae > Vimba > Vimba vimba. Next base: position 44,831,939 of record CM040825.1, read on the forward strand.
GATGATTGTTCTGATTGTGATGTTCTGATTGTGATGTTCTGATTGTGATGTTCTGATTGATGATTGTTCTGATTGTGATTGTTCTGATTGTGATGTTCTGATTGTGATGTTCTGATTGATGATTGTGATTGTTCTGATTGTGATGTTCTGATTGTGATTGTTCTGATTGATGATTGTTCTGATTATGATGTTCTGATTGTGATTGTTCTGATTGTGATTGTTCTGATTGTGATGTTCTGATTGTGATGTTCTGATTGTGATTGTTCTGATTGTGATGTTCTGATTGTGATGTTCTGATTGTGATTGTTCTGATTGTGATTGTTCTGATTGATGATTGTTCTGATTATGATGTTCTGATTGTGATTGTTCTGATTGTGATTGTTCTGATTGTGATGTTCTGATTGTGATGTTCTGATTGTGATTGTTCTGATTGTGATGTTCTGATTGTGATGTTCTGATTGTGATGTTCTGATTGTGATGTTCTGATTGTTCTGATTGTGATGTTCTGATTGTGATTGTTCTGATTGTGATGTTCTGATTGGTCAGGTGGAGCGCCAGAAGCTGAAGACGGAGGAGAGTAGCATGCGCTTGTGTGCGGAGAAAGGCCGTCTGGATCGTTCGCTCCACACCGTCGAGCAGGAGCTGCAGGACGCGCAGAAACAGATCCTGATGCTGCAGGTACGCCTTTACATTACAAACAGCACCAAAAAAATCAAGAATTATTAATAGTATTTTTAATATGACATGTTTTGTCTATCAGAAATGCACATTTGAAAGTAGTTTGGGTTGATGTATAGAATCAAATGTTAATATTATGACTGTTTGAGTTAGAACTCTACTCTTATTAAAATAAGCATTGGTCTTCCATATAGTAGATTACGATTACCACAGGTAAAACCACACATGGCATCTCATTAACATGGTAAAAATTAACTATATGGATTCTATGGTATTTTTTATGAACGCATTTGGTATGAATGCAAATGCACAAAAACCGCTATAGCTTAACAACCAAAACACTAATATAGTTATCGTTATAGTTATCGTTATAGTTATCGTCTAAGTTAAAACTAAGTCAGATTTGTTTTGTATCGAAGAACTCCACCAAACTAGTAATACTATTGGTCGTGTGAACGAGCCGATCAGGGTTGCTAAATGTGTTGATTCAGATGTAGTCTGAAGCCTGTTAATGGTGTGAGGTGTGTGTGTGTGTGATGTTTTCATGGCTGTGCTTGTAAGGAAGAGTTGTGTGGCGTGAAACTGAAGATTGCGCTGTGTCTGGTGAGTAAGAACAGGTTATGTTTGTGTTTTGCGCTTCGTAGAAACGCGGTGTACGGGTTGCTATGGTTTCCGCTGTTGCTATGGTTACAGTGGGTGTTCAGTTGTGGACCGTGTGAGGTGTGTGTGTGTGGTGTTTGATGCGTGTGTGTGTGTTTCAGGCTCAGCTGGCCGAGCTGGAGCAGAGTCAGAGCACTAGCGAGCAGTCGGCCCGCGCGCGCGAGGACGAGAGACTCCGCGTCAGTCTCAGAGAGGCGGAGCGAACGCTAGCCGCGCGAGAGAGAGCGCACCGCCAGCGCGTCAGGGGTCTGGAGGAGCAGGTGTCCACGCTGAAGGAGCAGCTACAGCACGAGATCCGCCGCAGAACGCCCTCGCTAACGTGAGCCACTGCTCCTCCTGCTTTAAAGAGTCACACAAAAATTACAGTTATCCCTTAATTTACTTTATAAACTACAATAACTGGCGTCCGTCCGTAAAAAACGTCTTACAAAAACGCAGAAGGCCTTTATTAAGCCCTGGAGCCGTATGGATTACTTTATGATGGATACGCATGCACTTTTTTGGGCTTCAAAATCTCAGGCACCATTATAAAGTTTAGAAGAGCCAGGATATTTTTTAATTTGTGCTGGTCAACGATTAATCGCTATTAATCACATCCATAATAAGAGTTTGTGTTTACATTATATATGTGTGTGTACTGTTTATAATTATTTTGTATATAAATGCACACACATGCATTAAGAATTTTTATTTATTAATATATCAAATATTTATATATAATATAAATTATGTATAAATATATATAGAGGCTATACATGCATGTGTGTGTATTTATATATACAAAATAATTATACACAATACACACACATTATGTAAACACAAACTTTTATTTTGGATGTGATTAATCACAATCTAAACGATTAATCACTGTTTTTAATATAACTCTGATTGTGTTCGTCTGAAAGAAGAATGTCATACACCTAGGATGACTTGAGGGAGAGTAAATCAAGGGCTAATTTTCATTTTTTGGTGAACTAAACTTTTAAGGCCTGTTTACACCAAGGACGATAACTATAAAAGAAAGAATAGAGAGAAAAACACCTATAATGATAACGCACAGAGGAACTTTTTTTTCCAGCTGATGAACGATAAAAACATTGACAGCCAATCAGAATCCATCCTGCTTAACGAGCTCGAGCATTTAAAGCGACAGACGACAAAACTGCAGCGCTTATAATAAACAAAGCGATTTTAATTATGTTTATAGTTATCGTTCTTGGTGTGAACGGGCTTTTAGAGATATTGTGAGGTTTTTTTTGTTGTTTGTTTTTTTACAGAATACTGAAAGGTTGAATGTCATGAAACATGTCTGGAAATATCAGAGTAATATTTACCCCAAAACCAAAAGTATATCAATGGTATTTTGCTTAATGAAGCCTATTTTAGGATCAAGATTTGTTACATTATGACTATTAATATAACAATTCATCACATTTTATTCTCATAATTCTTTACTTTAATGCAAAAAAAAAAAAAAAGTCTAGACTTTTTTTTTATGAGGTGAATATATTTCTGCCTAATGATGAACGCTCACATTCCCTGAACACTGACACATACTCAACACAAATACTTGAATATTTTACTGTAATATTTATGGTTTATGTGAATGCAACTCAGTGAAGTTATCCCTGAGAACCGATTTTTTTAAAACACCTAAAACACAAACATGTTTATCATTTGTTATTCAGTTATTGCTGTTTACCTCAACTGATTGTTGACAGGTCAGTTTACTGATCAGTGAAATTTAATCTACTCACCCTGCAGTTAAATTCCCCTCTAAATCTGAAATATACATTTCAATTACGAGATTAATGTTGATCTGAAGAGTTGTCGTGTTCAGTTTCACACTGAGATTCATTTGTAATCGCAAAAATTCCGAAAGCGTTTTCCACAACGCGATTCTCTGAGAATGTACGGTAAATTTTAGCGCGAGCTCGGTCGCGCGCTTGACTGCGGCAGCGCGCACAGAAATAATAACGGACTCTGACAGGAATGGCGCGAATTACTGAGGTGAGACACGTTACGTCATCTTTTTTCAATGATTGTTAATACATTTTAAAGCCAATCACATTAATTAGTTTGGTAATTCAGGAGAAAGAAGATTGATCGCAAGTGATCACGACCCCGTCCTTCAGATCGACATATCGCGTAAATGATGGATTGAAGTTATTAAGAAAAATGGCATTTTAACTGCTAGTTTACTACTCTTCTCAGTCTTTTGTTTTATGTGTGAAATAAATGTATTTTTGTTTTGCTAGAATGTTTTTTATACACATTAAAATGATTTTGTTTAAATGTGTAAGTTTTCAGCCCATTCTTTAAAAACGTGTCCTGTTTTCATGTTATTTAGCCTACATGTAAAGTACAAAAATGTTTATTAATAAATTGCAAAACTTGGTTTGGAACAGCTAATATTACAGTAAATGGTGAGTATATTAAAGCTGAACCCTGACAGTTCTTCAGATTGATGACAGATCCCAGCTAACCCTAATGTTCTAAAAACGTTAGCATATCGTGCCCATTAAGTTATAGAAACAGTTCTGTTTTTAAATGTTTTTTCTTGGTGTGTGAACGTTAAGGGAACATTCCTTTTTTATCATTCTTCAAACATTATGGGAACGCTTTTGAATGTTCTCTGAACGTTCTGAAACTAGTAACATTTAAAAAACGTTAACATTTCAGGAAAGAAACGTTCCATGAATGATGTATAAATAATGTTTTTGTGCTAACATTTAGAGAACATCATTAAAGACCAGATAACTTTGAACAAACGCTCTATTAAACGTTACTGGAAGAACGTTTGTTCATAACTTTGAGAGAACCTTGCCAGAACGTTCCCTGTTAGCTGGGAGGTCAGGTGTGAGAGTTGGAGTCTGGGTTCAGTATAACTCACCCCAAGACAAAATAAACAAGTAAACAACAACAACAGCACTGGACGACAAACAGTAATAATGCGACCGCGACACATCTCTGTTCTCCTGCACCAGTGTAACAGATAACAGCACCAGTGGCAACATACAGGCCAAATGATCAATTACTACAGTAAATATCAGTTTACATGAGACCAGAAAACATCAGATGCTGCTGGAGAATATATATATGAAGAGGAAAGAGGTCTGAAACACACTCTACGCAAGTACACAAGAATTGTTACGTTCTGAAATGCGTCAGAGCGCAGAACACAAGTGTTGCCACACGGGGGTGCTATAGTGGGCAAAAGTGTCTTCTTCTATGGTCAGTTTTCTCTTTCAGCTCGAGAACCGTCATCATGGAGTGACACTGAGAACAATCTTGCTGAGATGTTTACAGGAAACTGAGGTTATGCATGTACAACAGCTACGCGTGCTAGCGTTGTGTTAGCATACTTGCGTAGAAGATGTTTTAGTCCTACAGCTGAAGTGAGTGTCAGCGTCTGATGGGCAGTACCAGGGCTAGTGTGTGTGTGTGTGTGTGTGTTTAACAGGATCCGCAGCTCTTGGCGCAGCTGCCGCCCGTCGCCCCACACTGGCCACTGAGTGCAACTACACCACAGCGCGAGAACTGATCGCGACACAGATCCGCTGCAGAGAGACAGATAACATGTTAGTCTGCGTTCACTGAACGAGTACAAGACAACACACACACACTCACCTCTCATCAGCTCCTCATGGGCACACACAGTCCTCACGCAGATCTCCTTATTTATCACATAAACCCTGCGCTGACTGAGACACAAACACCACGAGGCGGTTACAGTTCACTGCAACTATTAAAAACTGAAATAAGAGTGTGTGTGAGTGTGTGTGTGTGCTGACCTGTAGAAGCAGATGCTGTTGAGACACTGTTTGCACGGCTGATGGACAGAATACAGACGAGTGCAGGGATACTGTTCCTCACGACAGTCTGAAAACACACAACAAAGACATCAATGAGTCCTATTTCTCATAAGATCAATGCAGTGAGCAGCACACACACATCTGCTGAGGGACCTGGTCATATTCTGGACAAAAACACACACTTAAAAAGGAAAAACATACTTTTTTTTTTTAAATAAAATAAGTTGAAGCTTATTCAAAACACATAACTATGGAAGCTTTTTTCCCCCACGGAATAAAAATAAATAAGGTAGTTGCGACTTTTAATCTCACAATTGTGACTTTTTTTGCTATTCTGAGTTTAAATCTCAAAATTCTGATAAAAAGCTGCAATTGCGGGGGAAAAGTCTGATTTGCGAGAAACTTGCAACTGAGAGAAAATCTGAATTGCGAGAAACTCACAATTGCGGAAAAAAAGTCTGAATTCCGAGAAACTTCCAACTGAGAGAAAAGTCAGAATTGCGAGAAAAAAGTCAGAATTGCGAGAAACTCTCAATTGCGAAAAAAAGTCTGAATTGTGAGTCACAATCGTGAGAAAAATTTTAATTGCGAGAAACTCGCAACAGAGAAAAAAGTCAGAATTGCGAGAAACTTGCAACTGAGAAAAAAGTCTGAATTGCGAGAAACTCACAATTGCAAAAAAAAAAGTCTGAATTGCGAGAAACTTGTAATTGCAGGAAAAAAGTCACAACATAAAAGTCAGAATTGCAGGAAAAAAGTCTGAATTGTGAGAAACTCGCAACTGAGAGAAAAAAATCTGAATTGTGAGAAACTCGCAACAGAGAGAATAAAGTCAGAATTGTGAGAAACTCGCAACAGAGAGAATAAAGTCTGAATTGTGAGAAACTCGCAACAGAGAATAAAGTCAGAATTGTGAGAAACTCGCAACTGAGAGAAAAAAAATCTGAATTGTGAGAAACTCGCAACAGAGAGAATAAAGTCAGAATTGTGAGAAACTCGCAACTGAGAGAATAAAGTCAGAATTGTGAGAAAGTCAGAATTGTGAGAAACTCGCAACTGAGAGAATAAAGTCAGAATTGTGAGAAACTCGCAACTGAGAGAATAAAGTCAGAATTGTGAGAAACTCGCAACTGAGAGAATAAAGTCAGAATTGTGAGAAACTCGCAACTGAGAGAATAAAGTCAGAATTGTGAGAAACTCGCAACTGAGAGAAAAAAAATCTGAATTGTGAGAAACTCGCAACTGAGAGAATAAAGTCAGAATTGTGAGAAACTCGCAACTGAGAGAAAATCTGAATTGTGAGAAACTCGCAACAGAGAGAATAAAGTCAGAATTGTGAGAAACTCGCAACTGAGAGAATAAAGTCTGAATTGTGAGAAACTCGCAACTGAGAGAATAAAGTCAGAATTGTGAGAAACTCGCAACAGAAAAAAATCTGAATTGTGAGAAACTCGCAACAGAGAGAATAAAGTCAGAATTGTGAGAAACTCGCAACTGAGAGAATAAAGTCAGAATTGTGAGAAACTCGCAACTGAGAGAATAAAGTCAGAATTGTGAGAAACTCGCAACTGAGAGAATAAAGTCAGAATTGTGAGAAACTCGCAACTGAGAGAATAAAGTCTGAATTGTGAGAAACTCGCAACTGAGAGAATAAAGTCAGAATTGTGAGAAACTCGCAACTGAGAGAATAAAGTCAGAATTGTGAGAAACTCGCAACTGAGAGAATAAAGTCAGAATTGTGAGAAACTCGCAACTGAGAGAATAAAGTCAGAATTGTGAGAAACTCGCAACAGAGAGAAAAAAATCTGAATTGTGAGAAACTCGCAACTGAGAGAATAAAGTCAGAATTGTGAGAAACTCGCAACTGAGAGAATAAAGTCAGAATTGTGAGAAACTCGCAACTGAGAGAATAAAGTCAGAATTGTGAGAAACTCGCAACTGAGAGAATAAAGTCAGAATTGTGAGAAACTCGCAACTGAGAGAAAAAAAATCTGAATTGTGAGAAACTCGCAACAGAGAATAAAGTCAGAATTGTGAGAAACTCGCAACTGAGAGAATAAAGTCAGAATTGTGAGAAACTCGCAACTGAGAGAATAAAGTCTGAATTGTGAGAAACTCGCAACTGAGAGAATAAAGTCTGAATTGTGAGAAACTCGCAACTGAGAGAATAAAGTCAGAATTGTGAGAAACTCGCAACTGAGAGAAAAAAAATCTGAATTGTGAGTCACAATCGTGAGAAAAATTTTAATTGCGAGAAACTCGCAACAGAGAAAAAAGTCAGAATTGCGAGAAACTTGCAACTGAGAAAAAAGTCTGAATTGCGAGAAACTCACAATTGCAAAAAAAAAAGTCTGAATTGGGAGAAACTTGTAATTGCAGGAAAAAAGTCACAACATAAAAGTCAGAATTGCAGGAAAAAAGTCTGAATTGTGAGAAACTCGCAACTGAGAGAAAAAAAATCTGAATTGTGAGAAACTCGCAACTGAGAGAAAAAAATCTGAATTGTGAGAAACTCGCAACTGAGAGAAAAAAAATCTGAATTGTGAGAAACTCGCAACTGAGAGA
>CM040825.1:44847156-44849656 GCA_022828995.1 Vimba vimba
TCTTTCTATATGTGTGTGTGTGTGTGTGTGTGTGTGTGTGTGTGTGTGTTTATGTTGGCTGTTTTGTCATTTGCCCCTGGCTGTAATCCTGCTCTTCCTCCAACAAAGAGCAAAAGCCCCCCCACAGACTCACAAAACTTTAAACACTCAAATGATCTGTTAAATCGTGTGTTTCAGAGAATGAGTGTAGCCTAATGTATAAACTGTGCAGATTATCTCGTATTAATCACGTAACGGACTGTAAACTCCGTTCAGTACACAAGCTTCTACGTACGTTAACTATGACTTGAATGACATGCTAGCAGTTCATGCAAAAAATCCTCGCTGAGTTCAGATGTTTACATTTAATATACTAAATATAATATTTAAGAATGAATCTGCTCACCTTTGATTCTGTCCTTTATTCCTCGAGTGATGCTCAAATCTCAGCGTGTCTGAAGTTTCAGCGAAGCCCCGCCCACAGTCCCGCCCCTAGCGCGAAGCCCCGCCCCTCCCCGAGTCCGAGGCTCGCTGACAGGAATGTGAAACTCCATCTTACCTCATCCAAAACCGTGAATATAACGCTAACTATATCTTCATGAATTTAATACTCACTATACAACTCTTATATACCCATTTCTGCTTGTTAGCTCGTGTTTAAATCACTTATTTTCTACCGTTGGCTCACACGTGATCTTCATCGCCCTCACGCGGGCGAACAACAGTAATTCTATCTTTCATTTTATACAAATACAAATTTTGGCTTTATTTTTTACTTTAATTTATTTGTGTATGAGTTGTACTGTACAGTAAAATAGATGTTTCCCTCACCTTCAATCGTCTATGCATGGTAAATGTTATGTATGTTTTAATTATAACTGTGAAGCACTTTTTGGCAATAACTTTGTTATTAAATGCGCTACATAAATTATAGTTGAAATTAAACGCTGGAAATTAGACTAAGAAGCAGCTCAAATATAAGAATTTTGATAATTCCAACACTTGTGTTATTTCAGAGTTCATCAACACTTTATTATTCGAACATGAGAACAAGAGTCAGAAAGAAAAGTGAGGAGACTTTTGACTTCAAATCTGAGAAAAACGTCTATCAAACACTGAAATGTTTTTGCAGAGATCAAGTCAGTTAAAACACAGAACATTACGATGTGAACTTCAATGTATTTATTTCAACTTCAAGCATATATTTATTTAATATACAGAGAGATCTCCAGATAAAACGAGTCAAAGATCTTAAACTCAAACACGTAAGCATATCCGTGTTCATGGAGTGATGAACCGCAAGGATAGTTCAGGTCACATGATCTTTGTCCTGTCTAGAGTGTCTAGGTGTGTGTGTGTGTGTGAGAGCTTTGCAGGAATGAACATCTTCAGTGTTTTATGCCGATGCCGTTTTCTTCTCCTTGTAAGTGGCCATCATCTTCTTGATCTCAGCGATGGCTTTGCCTGGATTCAAACCCTGTGGGATGAGAAACGAGCATCAGAACACACGGAACGAGCAGAACACACGGAACGAGCATCAGAACACACGGAACGAGCATCAGAACACACGGAACGGGCATCAGAACACACGGAACGGGCATCAGAACACACGGAACGAGCATCAGAACACACGGAACGAGCATCAGAACACACGGAACGAGAACACACGGAACGAGCATCAGAACACACGGAACGAGCATCAGAACACACGGAACGAGCATCAGAACACACGGAACGAGCATCAGAACACACGGAACGAGAACACACGGAACGAGCATCAGAACACACGGAACGAGCATCAGAACACACGGAACGAGAACACACGGAACGAGCATCATAACACACGGAACGAGCATCAGAACACACGGAACGAGCATCAGAACACACGGAACGAGCATCAGAACACACGGAACGAGCATCAGAACACACGGAACGAGCATCAGAACACACGGAACGAGAACACACGGAACGGGCATCAGAACACACGGAACGAGAACACACGGAACGGGCATCAGAACACACGGAACGAGAACACACGGAACGAGCATCAGAACACACGGAACGGGCATCAGAACACACGGAACGAGCATCAGAACACACGGAACGAGAACACACGGAACGGGCATCAGAACACACGGAACGAGAACACACGGAACGAGCATCATAACACACGGAACGAGAACACACAGAACGGGCATCAGAACACACGGAACGAGAACACACGGAACGGGCATCAGAACACACGGAACGAGAACACACGGAACGAGCATCATAACACACGGAACGAGAACACACAGAACGGGCATCAGAACACACGGAACGAGAACACACGGAACGAGCATCAGAACACACGGAACGAGCATCATAACACACGGAACGAGCATCAGAACACACGGAACGAGAACACACAGAACGGGCATCAGAACACACGGAACGAGAACACACGGAACGGGCATCAGAACACACGGAACGAGAACACACGGAACGAGCATCAGAACACACGGAACGAGCATCATAACAC
>CM040825.1:44854656-44874656 GCA_022828995.1 Vimba vimba
CTGACACTGACCTCTAATGGCCACAGGCGGAACTACGGCACTGTCACCACACACACACGTTACTGACACTGACCTCTAGTGGCCACAGGCGGAACTACGGCACTGTCACCACACACACACACACGTTACTGACACTGACCTCTAATGGCCACAGGCGGAACTACGGCACTGTCACCACACACACACACGTTACTGACACTGACCTCTAGTGGTCACAGGCGGAACTACGGCACTGTCACTACACACACACGTTACTGACACTGACCTCTAGTGGCCACAGGCGGAACTACGGCACTGTCACCACACACACACACGTTACTGACACTGACCTCTAGTGGTCACAGGCGGAACTACGGCACTGTCACTACACACACACGTTACTGACACTGACCTCTAATGGCCACAGGCGGAACTACGGCACTGTCACCACACACACACGTTACTGACACTGACCTCTAATGGCCACAGGCGGAACTACGGCACTGTCACCACACACACACGTTACTGACACTGACCTCTAATGGCCACAGGTGGAACTACAGCACTGTCACCACACACACGCGTTACTGACACTGACCTCTAATGGCCACAGGCGGAACTACGGCACTGTCACCACACACACACGTTACTGACACTGACCTCTAATGGCCACAGGCGGAACTACGGCACTGTCACCACACACACACGTTACTGACACTGACCTCTAATGGCCACAGGCGAAACTACGGCACTGTCACCACACACACACGTTACTGACACTGACCTCTAATGGCCACAGGCGGAACTACGGCACTGTCACCACACACACACGTTACTGACACTGACCTCTAATGGCCACAGGCGGAACTACGGCACTGTCACCACACACACGTTACTGACACTGACCTCTAGTGGTCACAGGCGGAACTACGGCACTGTCACCACACACACGCGTTACTGACACTGACCTCTAATGGCCACAGGCGGAACTACAGCACTGTCACCACACACACACGTTACTGACACTGACCTCTAGTGGTCACAGGCGGAACTACAGCACTGTCACCACACACACACAAGAAACACACACGGACTCCCAAATCTTCGTATGCGTTTTTTTCCCTGTAATTAATCTTTCCCTCGCGGGTCAAAATGACCTCAAGCACTTAAAAAAAAAAAAAATTTGTCCAGAAACGTTATTTTATTTCATTTTGATTCTATTTTTTAATGCATTTTTTTGGGAGATTTATTTTCTTACCTTTAAATTATCAGATTTGACCAATAAATAATAAATAAATAAATAGTAATTTAACCACATTCCTCACATTCTTTCAACTTAAATTCAAAATAACTCACAATTTCATGCATAACCCTTTTAATTCAGCTCTAAATATCTTACATTGTGTGTCTTTGCAGACCTCTTGTGGATAATAGTAATTATAAGATGATATTTGATGACTCTAGATGGGCTTATATCTCTATATGAGCAAATGAGCTGTTCCTCTGGGTCCTAAAGCCAGTTCTCTTCAGTGTGCATTCAGATACACATGTAGACATTATAAAATAATTTTTTGGTAAATTTTTAACATTATTAGTTTGAATTCTGAGCATTTTTGATGACCCGAGTGAAGGATGAGATCAACACATGTCACGTGATCACTAATGAACTGATGGGTTTAAAGCTGTTAACATCGGGACTGTTTATTATGAACTGATATAGTAACATATAAAATGCTTTCTAATGGATAAAATACGTCACATTATATTCTATATCAGTGCTCACATCCTCACTATATATAAAACAGCAGCTTGTCATTTCATATTCACGATCGTGCGACACAACATTGATCACAATAAAGGTTCCTTCACTATAACACTGTTAAACTCCTAACCCGGGTCTGTCACAGTAAAGACACTGATGTGAGTGTGTGTGACAGTGAGTGTCAGTGTGAACTCGAGCTGTGGTTGGTCAGATGGAGTTGTTTACCGTGATCGCGGGGCGATGGAGTGCAGCGCAGCGGCTCAAGGAGAAACACACAGCGGCCATGATCGCGTCAGTCTGACCCTCGGTCCTCCAGCGGCCCAGAGTGCACCGCGCGGGCCGTGCTTCAGACAACACGCGCTGCTTCCTGTCGAGGGAGGATACCGCGTCTGATGCCCACAGATGATGTGCACTAGGAAGGCAGATTAGTAGGGTTTGAACCACAGCCCAAATATTACCCGCACGAAGTACATGAGAATAACCGAGAATAAATCACATACATAACTAGTGGAAAACATTGCTTTTACGGTGTTCTACTGTCTTATTAATTATTATTATTTATTGGTATTTGTATTTTTTATAGCATTTGAACAATAATAATAATGTTTGTGCACAGTGTAATTTAAAATAAAGCATTTGTGCTTTTATTACACTTTTATTTTCTCGTGTGCCCCGGATATGACGCAGCTTCACCGGTGCAGGCGAGCTGTGCACGAGAGCTCGAGGTCACGCATGTAAACTCAGCTGCCGTTGATCAGCAGTAAGTCATCATCAGATCGATCAGTGTGATTGGTTGGTCATCATGGTGTTCCTCACGCTCTCCTGCTGGACCCGGAACCGCGGACCCGACCGGTACTGGAAGGTGCAGGAGCTCCTGAAGAACGCGCGGGTGAGAGGATGGAGGCATGTGGAGATCTGTCTGTCTGTCTGTCTGTCTGTCTGTATATCTGTCTAACTGTCTGTCTCACTGTCTGTCTGTCTGTCTGTCTAACTTTCTGTCTGTCTGTCTCACTGTCTGTCTGTCTAACTTTCTGTCTGTCTGTCTGTCTGTCTAACTTTCTGTCTGTCTGTCTATCTGTCTGTCTATCTGTCTGTCTGTCTGTCTGTCTGTCTGTCTGTCTGTCTGTCTAACTTTCTGTCTGTCTGTCTGTCTGTCTGTCTGTCTAACTTTCTGTCTATCTGTCTAACTTTCTGTCTGTCTGTCTGTCTGTCTGTCTGTCTGTCTTACTGTCTGTCTAACTTTCTGTCTGTCTGTCTGTCTGTCTGTCTGTCTGTCTAACTTTCTGTCTGTCTGTCTGTCTGTCTGTCTATCTATCTGTCTGTCTGTCTGTCTGTCTAACTTTCTGTCTGTCTGTCTGTCTGTCTAACTTTCTGTCTATCTGTCTGTCTAACTTTCTGTCTGTCTGTCTGTCTAACTTTCTGTCTGTCTGTCTGTCTGTCTGTCTATCTGTCTATCTATCTGTCTGTCTGTCTGTCTGTCTAACTTTCTGTCTGTCTGTCTGTCTAACTTTCTGTCTGTCTGTCTGTCTGTCTAACTTTCTGTCTGTCTGTCTGTCTGTCTGTCTGTCTAACTTTCTGTATGTCTGTCTCACTGTCTATTTGTCTGTCTGTCTGTCTGTCTGTCTCACTGTCTGTCTGTCTGTCTGACTGTCTGTCTCACTGTCTGTCTGTCTGACTGTCTGTCTCACTGTCTGTCTGAATGTTCTGAAACAAATAGTAACATTTAAAAACGAACATCAAGCTCAAACGTTTCAGAAAAACGCTCCATGAACGCTGTATTAATAATGTTTTAGTTCTGACGTTTTGAGAACATTATTAAAGACCAGATAACTTTGAACAAACATTCTATTAACGTCACTGGTAGAACATTTGTTCATAACTTTGAGAGAATGCAGTTGTGTGTGTTCAGTGAATGAGTCTGATGTGTGTGTGTTTCTGCAGCACTTCCGCGGCAGGAAGAACCGCTGCTACAGTCTAGCGGTGCGAGCCGTTCGCAGAGCCTTCGTCTACGCTAGCAAAGCCCGGAAAGCCAAGCGCCGCAGCATGAGACAGGTAGAGAACACACACACACTCACACACTCTCATACACACACACACACACACACACAGACACATGAGCTTCTTCTCACCTGTCAATCACTCATGATCTGTGTGTGTGTGTGTGTGCAGCTGTGGATTTCGCGCATCGCCGGTGCCACCAGAGAACACCAGCTAAAGTATCCTGCGCTCATACACAACCTGCTGAAGGTGAGTGTGTGAGTGAGTGAGCGTTAGAGTGAGTGAGTGAGTGAGTGAGTGTGAGAGTGAGTGAGTGAGTGAGCGTTAGAGCGAGTGAGTGAGTGAGAGTGTGAGAGTGTGTGAGCGAGTGAGTGAGTGAGTGAGTGAGTGAGTGTGAGAGAGTGTGAGAGAGTGTGAGAGTGAGCGTTAGAGTGAGTGAGTGAGTGAGTGTGAGAGCATTAGAGCGAGTGAGTGAGTGAGTGAGTGTGAGAGCATTAGAGCGAGTGAGTGAGTGAGTGAGTGAGTGTGAGAGCGTTAGAGCGAGTGAGTGAGTGAGTGTGTGAGCGTTAGAGTGAGTGTGAGAGTGTGTGAGCGTTAGAGTGTGAGAGTGTTAGAGTGAGTTAGTGAGTGTGTGAGTGTGAGAGTGAGTGAGTGAGTGTGAGAGTGTGAGAGTGTGTGAGTGTGTGAGTGTGTGAGTGAGTGAGTGAGTGAGTGAGTGAGTGAGTGTGAGAGTGAGTGAGTGTGAGAGCATTAGAGCGAGTGAGTGAGTGAGTGAGTGTGAGAGCATTAGAGCGAGTGAGTGAGTGAGTGAGTGAGTGTGAGAGCGTTAGAGTGAGTGAGTGAGTGAGTGTGAGAGCGTTAGAGTGAGTGAGTGAGTGTGTGTGTGAGTGTGAGAGAGAGAGAGAGAGTGTGAGTGAGTGAGTGAGTGAGTGAGTGAGTGAGTGAGTGAGTGAGTGAGTGAGTGAGAGAGCGAGTGAGTGAGTGTGAGAGCATTAGAGCGAGTGAGTGAGTGAGTGAGTGAGTGTGAGAGCGTTAGAGTGAGTGAGTGAGTGAGTGTGAGAGCGTTAGAGTGAGTGAGTGAGTGTGTGTGTGAGTGTGAGAGAGAGAGAGAGAGTGTGAGAGAGCGAGTGAGTGAGTGAGTGAGTGAGAGAGCGAGTGAGTGTGTGAGTGAGAGAGTGAGTGAGTGAGTGAGTGAGTGAGTGAGTGAGAGTGCGAGTGAGTGAGTGAGTGAGTGAGTGAGTGAGAGTGTGAGTGAGTGAGAGAGCGAGTGAGTGAGTGTGTGAGTGAGAGTGTGAGTGAGTGAGTGAGTGAGTGAGAGTGCGAGCGAGTGAGTGAGTGAGTGAGTGAGTGAGTGAGAGAGCGAGTGAGTGAGTGTGTGAGTGAGAGTGTGAGTGAGTGAGTGAGTGAGTGAGTGAGTGAGTGAGTGAGAGTGCGAGTGAGTGAGTGAGTGAGTGAGTGAGTGAGAGTGTGAGTGAGTGTGAGTGAGTGAGTGAGAGAGCGAGTGAGTGAGTGTGTGAGTGAGAGTGTGAGTGAGTGAGTGAGTGAGTGAGTGAGTGAGAGAGCGAGTGAGTGAGTGTGTGAGTGAGAGTGTGAGTGAGTGAGTGAGTGAGTGAGAGTGCGAGCGAGTGAGTGTGTGAGTGTGTGAGTGTGTGAGTGAGTGTGTGAGTGTGTGAGTGAGTGAGTGAGTGAGTGAGTGAGCGAGCGAGTGAGTGAGTGAGAGAGCGAGTGAGTGAGTGTGTGAGTGAGAGTGTGAGTGAGTGAGTGAGAGTGTGAGTGAGTGAGTGAGAGTGCGAGTGAGTGAGTGAGTGAGTGAGTGTGTGAGTGAGTGAGTGTGTGTGTGAGTGAGTGTGAGTGTGTGAGTGAATGAGAGAGCGAGTGAGTGAGCGAGTGAGTGAGTGAGCGAGCGAGTGAGTGTGTGAGTGAGTGTGTGAGTGAGTGTGAGTGAGTGAGTGAGAGAGCGAGTGAGTGAGAGAGCGAGTGAGTGAGTGAGTGAGCGAGTGAGTGAGTGAGTGAGCGAGCGAGCGAGTGAGTGTGTGTGAGTGAGTGTGAGTGAGTGAGTGAGTGAGTGAGAGTGTGAGTGTGAGTGAGTGAGAGAGCGAGTGAGTGAGTGTGTGAGTGAGAGTGTGAGTGAGTGAGTGAGTGAGTGAGAGTGCGAGCGAGTGAGTGAGTGAGTGAGTGAGTGAGTGAGTGAGTGAGAGAGCGAGTGAGTGAGTGTGTGAGTGAGAGTGTGTGTGAGTGAGTGAGTGAGTGAGTGAGTGAGAGTGCGAGTGAGTGAGTGAGTGAGTGAGTGAGTGAGTGAGTGAGTGAGAGTGTGAGTGAGTGAGTGAGAGAGCGAGTGAGTGAGTGTGTGAGTGAGAGTGTGAGTGAGTGAGTGAGTGAGTGAGTGAGTGAGAGAGCGAGTGAGTGAGTGTGTGAGTGAGAGTGTGAGTGAGTGAGTGAGTGAGTGAGTGAGAGTGCGAGCGAGTGAGTGAGTGTGTGAGTGTGTGAGTGTGTGAGTGAGTGTGTGAGTGTGTGAGTGAGTGAGTGAGTGAGTGAGTGAGTGAGTGAGTGAGCGAGCGAGTGAGTGAGTGAGAGAGCGAGTGAGTGAGTGTGTGAGTGAGAGTGTGAGTGAGTGAGTGAGAGTGCGAGTGAGTGAGTGAGTGAGTGTGTGAGTGAGTGAGTGTGTGTGTGAGTGAGTGTGAGTGTGTGAGTGAATGAGAGAGCGAGTGAGTGAGCGAGTGAGTGAGTGAGCGAGCGAGTGAGTGAGTGAGCGAGTGAGTGTGTGAGTGAGTGTGTGAGTGAGTGTGTGAGTGAGTGTGAGTGAGTGAGTGAGAGAGCGAGTGAGCGTTAGAGTGTGAGAGTGTTAGAGTGAGTTAGTGAGTGTGTGAGTGTGAGTGTGTGAGTGTGTGAGTGTGTGAGTGAGTGAGTGAGTGAGTGTGAGAGTGAGTGAGTGTGAGAGCATTAGAGCGAGTGAGTGAGTGAGTGAGTGAGTGTGAGAGCATTAGAGCGAGTGAGTGAGTGAGTGAGTGAGTGAGTGTGAGAGCGTTAGAGTGAGTGAGTGAGTGAGTGAGTGTGAGAGCGTTAGAGTGAGTGAGTGAGTGTGTGTGTGAGTGTGAGAGAGAGAGAGAGAGTGTGAGTGAGTGAGTGAGTGAGTGAGTGAGTGAGTGAGTGAGTGAGTGAGAGAGCGAGTGAGTGAGTGAGTGAGTGTGAGAGCATTAGAGCGAGTGAGTGAGTGAGTGTGAGAGCGTTAGAGTGAGTGAGTGAGTGAGTGTGAGAGCGTTAGAGTGAGTGAGTGAGTGTGTGTGTGAGTGTGAGAGAGAGAGAGAGAGTGTGAGAGAGCGAGTGAGTGAGTGAGTGAGTGAGAGAGCGAGTGAGTGTGTGAGTGAGAGAGTGAGTGAGTGAGTGAGTGAGTGAGTGAGTGAGTGAGAGTGCGAGTGAGTGAGTGAGTGAGTGAGTGAGTGAGTGAGTGAGTGAGTGAGTGAGTGAGTGAGTGAGAGTGTGAGTGAGTGTGAGTGAGTGAGAGAGCGAGTGAGTGAGTGTGTGAGTGAGAGTGTGAGTGAGTGAGTGAGTGAGAGTGCGAGCGAGTGAGTGAGCGAGTGAGTGAGTGAGTGAGTGAGTGAGTGAGTGAGTGAGTGAGAGAGCGAGTGAGTGAGTGTGTGAGTGAGAGTGTGAGTGAGTGAGTGAGTGAGTGAGTGAGAGTGCGAGTGAGTGAGTGAGTGAGTGAGTGAGTGAGTGAGAGTGTGAGTGAGTGTGAGTGAGTGAGTGAGAGAGCGAGTGAGTGAGTGTGTGAGTGAGAGTGTGAGTGAGTGAGTGAGTGAGTGAGTGAGAGAGCGAGTGAGTGAGTGTGTGAGTGAGAGTGTGAGTGAGTGAGTGAGTGAGTGAGTGAGTGAGTGAGAGTGCGAGTGAGTGAGTGTGTGAGTGAGAGTGTGAGTGAGTGAGTGAGTGAGTGAGTGAGTGAGTGAGTGAGTGAGTGAGTGTGTGAGTGTGTGAGTGTGTGAGTGAGTGTGTGAGTGTGTGAGTGAGTGAGTGAGTGAGTGAGCGAGCGAGTGAGTGAGTGAGAGAGCGAGTGAGTGAGTGAGTGAGTGAGAGAGTGAGTGAGTGAGCGAGTGAGTGAGTGAGCGAGTGAGTGAGTGAGTGAGTGTGTGAGTGAGTGTGAGTGAGTGAGTGAGAGAGCGAGTGAGTGAGTGAGTGAGTGAGTGAGTGAGTGAGTGAGCGAGTGAGTGAGTGAGCGAGTGAGTGAGTGAGTGAGTGAGTGAGCGAGCGAGTGAGTGTGTGAGTGAGTGTGTGAGTGAGTGTGAGTGAGTGAGTGAGAGAGCGAGTGAGTGAGTGAGTGAGTGAGTGAGTGAGCGAGTGAGTGAGTGAGTGAGCGAGCGAGCGAGTGAGTGTGTGTGAGTGAGTGTGAGTGAGTGAGTGAGTGAGTGAGAGTGTGAGTGTGAGTGAGTGAGAGAGCGAGTGAGTGAGTGTGTGAGTGAGAGTGTGAGTGAGTGAGTGAGTGAGTGAGAGTGCGAGCGAGTGAGTGAGTGAGTGAGTGAGTGAGTGAGTGAGTGAGAGAGCGAGTGAGTGAGTGTGTGAGTGAGAGTGTGTGTGAGTGAGTGAGTGAGTGAGTGAGTGAGAGTGCGAGTGAGTGAGTGAGTGAGTGAGTGAGTGAGAGTGTGAGTGAGTGAGTGAGAGAGCGAGTGAGTGAGTGTGTGAGTGAGAGTGTGAGTGAGTGAGTGAGTGAGTGAGTGAGTGAGTGAGAGAGCGAGTGAGTGAGTGTGTGAGTGAGAGTGTGAGTGAGTGAGTGAGTGAGTGAGTGAGTGAGTGAGAGTGCGAGCGAGCGAGTGAGTGAGTGTGTGAGTGTGTGAGTGAGTGTGTGAGTGTGTGAGTGAGTGAGTGAGTGAGTGAGTGAGTGAGTGAGTGAGTGAGTGAGTGAGTGAGCGAGCGAGTGAGTGAGTGAGAGAGCGAGTGAGTGAGTGTGTGAGTGAGAGTGTGAGTGAGTGAGTGAGAGTGCGAGTGAGTGAGTGAGTGAGTGTGTGAGTGAGTGAGTGTGTGTGTGAGTGAGTGTGAGTGTGTGAGTGAATGAGAGAGCGAGTGAGTGAGCGAGTGAGTGAGTGAGCGAGCGAGTGAGTGAGTGAGCGAGTGAGTGTGTGAGTGAGTGTGTGAGTGAGTGTGAGTGAGTGAGTGAGAGAGCGAGTGAGCGTTAGAGTGTGAGAGTGTTAGAGTGAGTTAGTGAGTGTGTGAGTGTGAGTGTGTGAGTGTGTGAGTGTGTGAGTGAGTGAGTGAGTGAGTGTGAGAGTGAGTGAGTGTGAGAGCATTAGAGCGAGTGAGTGAGTGAGTGAGTGAGTGTGAGAGCATTAGAGCGAGTGAGTGAGTGAGTGAGTGAGTGAGTGTGAGAGCGTTAGAGTGAGTGAGTGAGTGAGTGAGTGTGAGAGCGTTAGAGTGAGTGAGTGAGTGTGTGTGTGAGTGTGAGAGAGAGAGAGAGAGTGTGAGTGAGTGAGTGAGTGAGTGAGTGAGTGAGTGAGTGAGTGAGTGAGTGAGAGAGCGAGTGAGTGAGTGAGTGAGTGTGAGAGCATTAGAGCGAGTGAGTGAGTGAGTGTGAGAGCGTTAGAGTGAGTGAGTGAGTGAGTGTGAGAGCGTTAGAGTGAGTGAGTGAGTGTGTGTGTGAGTGTGAGAGAGAGAGAGAGAGTGTGAGAGAGCGAGTGAGTGAGTGAGAGAGCGAGTGAGTGTGTGAGTGAGAGAGTGAGTGAGTGAGTGAGTGAGTGAGTGAGTGAGTGAGTGAGAGTGCGAGTGAGTGAGTGAGTGAGTGAGTGAGTGAGTGAGTGAGTGAGTGAGTGAGTGAGTGAGTGAGAGTGTGAGTGAGTGTGAGTGAGTGAGAGAGCGAGTGAGTGAGTGTGTGAGTGAGAGTGTGAGTGAGTGAGTGAGTGAGAGTGCGAGCGAGTGAGTGAGCGAGTGAGTGAGTGAGTGAGTGAGTGAGTGAGTGAGTGAGTGAGTGAGTGAGTGAGAGAGCGAGTGAGTGAGTGTGTGAGTGAGAGTGTGAGTGAGTGAGTGAGTGAGTGAGTGAGTGAGAGTGCGAGTGAGTGAGTGAGTGAGTGAGTGAGTGAGTGAGAGTGTGAGTGAGTGTGAGTGAGTGAGTGAGAGAGCGAGTGAGTGAGTGTGTGAGTGAGAGTGTGAGTGAGTGAGTGAGTGAGTGAGTGAGAGAGCGAGTGAGTGAGTGTGTGAGTGAGAGTGTGAGTGAGTGAGTGAGTGAGTGAGTGAGTGAGTGAGAGTGCGAGCGAGTGAGTGAGTGTGTGAGTGTGTGAGTGAGTGTGTGAGTGTGTGAGTGAGTGAGTGAGTGAGTGAGCGAGCGAGTGAGTGAGTGAGAGAGCGAGTGTGTGAGTGAGAGTGTGAGTGAGTGAGTGAGAGTGCGAGTGAGTGAGTGAGTGAGTGTGTGAGTGAGTGAGTGAGTGTGTGTGTGAGTGAGTGTGAGTGTGTGAGTGAATGAGAGAGCGAGTGAGTGAGCGAGTGAGTGAGTGAGCGAGCGAGTGAGTGAGTGAGCGAGTGAGTGTGTGAGTGAGTGTGTGAGTGAGTGTGAGTGAGTGAGTGAGAGAGCGAGTGAGTGAGTGAGTGAGTGAGTGAGTGAGTGAGTGAGCGAGTGAGTGAGTGAGTGAGCGAGTGAGTGAGTGAGTGAGTGAGTGAGCGAGCGAGCGAGCGAGTGAGTGTGTGTGAGTGAGTGTGAGTGAGTGAGAGAGCGAGTGAGTGAGTGAGTGAGTGAGCGAGTGAGTGTGTGAGTGTGAGTGTGTGAGTGAGTGTGAGTGTGTGAGTGAGTGAGAGAGCGAGCGAGTGTGTGAGTGTGTGAGTGTGTGAGTGTGTGAGTGTGTGAGTGTGTGAGTGAGTGAGTGAGTGAGTGAGTGAGTGAGTGAGCGAGGGAGCGAGCGAGCGAGCGAGCGAGCGAGCGAGCGAGCGAGCGAGCGAGCGAGCGAGTGTGAGAGCGAGAGTGAGTGTGAGAGCGAGAGTGTTTGTGTGTGAGACTGATTCACTCCTGCTCACGTCTGATGGTTGTGTAACACGCGTGTGTTTCTCCTCTACAGTGTAGTGTTCAGCTGAACAGGCGTGTGTTGTGTGACCTGTCAATCACAGAGCCGCGCTCCTTCCAGGCGCTAGCAGAACTCGCACGCGCGCGGCAGCAGGAGGGGTTCAGAGCCGCGCTGGGGGACGGTAGCGAGCCGCCGGGAGTCTTCTCGCGCATCACACAGCTGCACTGAACGTGTGTGTGTGTGTGTGTGTGTGTGAGAGAGTGAGCCTGCCGTCTGTAAATAACTGTGCTTATCAATATCAAATAAAACTTGTTCCTACTGAATGACTGCTCTGCTGTATCTATAATCAAAGTCTCCAAGTCCTGTCTGCGCAAATATATATTACAGTAGACTAATACATAAAGATTGTCATTTCATCCTGATTAATTCTTTCTTTTTTTCTTTCTCTTTTTTTTTAAATAATTAAATGCCATGAGAACAAGAGGTATTACATATTCACATTATCACATTAACATCAGCTGCCAGGAAAAGAAAAAATAGAAAAATGACATAAAATCCAGTGCTTTCATGTTTTCAGCGCTTTTCTGTTTTTTGTTTGTTCAACAAGATTTACATGTAATTTAAATTCATTTTTAAAATGTGAAAATTTGGTTTGCGTTGAGCCCACTTATTTTTATGGAAATGGTATTTTCTTAACAAAATAAATAACTCTATAATATTTTGTTCTTTACATTCCAAATTGTCATTTTGAGTATAAAAAAGCACATCAAATACACACATTTCTATCATACACTTCAGTTTTCTGCTCATAAATGTTACTAAATCTTTTCAAATAATCTCGAGTAAATACAGTGAAATACCGGACGCAAAATATTTCTTTTTCTAGTGCACAAAATTCACAGGTAAACGAAATATTAAGCGTAAATCTTTCCAAAACATGTTTAGCAGGATCAATTCTGTGAAGTATTTTGTAAGACACTTCCTTAATTTTGTTATTAACACAAAACTTATTTGGCATTTTCCATAGATAATTTTTTATGCTTTATTTGAACATCCAGTTTACAGTGTGAAACAACAATAATTATTAAGAATAACAAAAATATAAATAAAAGAAAACACTTCAGCAACACCATAGCACAAAACAAAACACAGAACTAGACAGTGAAATAAACAAGAATTGGTAAAAAAAAGAAAGAAAGAGGGCATTACTTAAATTAAAAGAAATGTAAACATTAATTAAGATAAAAAAGTTTGTAGGTCGTGCAAATTATACATGTTCTGAGTGCTTTTGTGTTAAGAGAGGATGAAATTAAAATCAAGTAATGTAAGAATACCAAAAAAAGATGTTTACAATTTGAAAACTTACATGTATGAATATAAAATCTACACAGGAAAATAATTATATTTATTATAAAGCAGGCATTTGAATCCGCTTCAAAGAAAATCCAAAAATAACAGTTTTGGGATTCATTGAGAAATTTTGCAAGATATTGCTTGAGATAAACCAACTAACATCTTTTGTACAAAGTTGCAGACTATTAGATAATTTTTTTTCTCTGTTATTAAACGCATGTGATGACGAAAGCTGACGCAAGACTCGCGCAGAGGCTTTCAGGCATCTTTCGGCCACCGTACGCCATGAGGGGGGCGTGGCTTCCTCTCTGACCTTCTGGAAGGACGCGTGCGTCGGCCAATCAGCGCGGAGCGGCTGCGCGTGAGGAGCAGAGCGCATGCGCAGAGCGCGGCGTGACACTCGCGTGCAGTGGAAGTGTGTCCGTGCCCGGTGGTTCGGTGTCTGTCAGCGGAACATGTCGTGGCTGTTCGGGCTCAATAAAGGTCAGAGTGCCGGCCCGCCGGAGGGCCCGGTTCCGCCCGCTCCCCCTCCTCCTCCCGGGGGCTCCGGTTCCGGTTCGGCGGATAAACCCAAGGACAAATGGAGCAACTTCGACCCGACGGGGCTGGAGCGCGCGGCGCAGGCGGCCAAAGACCTGGACCGGTCCCGTGAGTACCAGAACCGAGCCGCGTTTATGACGCGACGCGCTTCATTCATTCATTATAATAACTGCAGTGTTGCGATGTCATGAGCACATGAAGGACATTAGGTCAAAGGTCACGCTGGATGAATGCCCTAATGGGTGCACTACAGTGATGTTGTTGATGAGGTTTGACCCCTGTGACCGCAGGTCATGCCAAAGAAGCGCTGGACCTCGCG
Organism: Vimba vimba; assembly: GCA_022828995.1. Classification (NCBI taxonomy): domain Eukaryota; kingdom Metazoa; phylum Chordata; class Actinopteri; order Cypriniformes; family Leuciscidae; genus Vimba; species Vimba vimba. The sequence goes on from CM040825.1 coordinate 44,867,579, forward strand.
CGCATGCAGGAGCAAACGGTCCAGATGGAGCATCAGAGCAAAGTGAAGGTATGAAGATGTTCAGCGATACCGATGAAGTTTAATAAGCACTCGAACTCCAGATGTTTACATGACAGCGATGCATTAGAAATGAAAACGTTTTTCTTTTGCGCTTTTCACAGATGACAACAAAATTAACTCTAACAGTGAAGTTCGCACCGCAACTATGAAATAAAAAATGTAAAAAAATGAAAAAATTACAATTAAAAACATTAACAGCCAATTACAACCCATCCAGCTTTACTAGGTGCATTCATGGCAATTAATATAGTTATGGTTATAATTATCGTCCGCTGGTGTGGACGCTAATATAGTTATCGTTATAGTTATCGTTATAGTCATCGTTCTGGGAGTGATGGTTCTGATGGTTGATCTACACACTGGTGTTGTGGTTCAGGAGTACGAGGCGGCGCTGGAGCAGCTGAAGGGCGAGCAGATCCGCGTTCAGGGAGAAGAGCGCAGGAAGACTCTGAACGAGGAGACCAAACAACACCAGGCGGTGAGACCTCACACTGATGATGATGATGATGATGAAGATGATGATGATGATGATGATGATGTGTTCTTCCACAGAGAGCTCAGTATCAGGATAAACTGGCGCGGCAGCGGTACGACGACCAGCTCCGACAGCAGGTGTGTGTGTGTGTGTGTGTGTCTACAGATTCACTCACACTCTTGATCCACACAATTATTACACTGTTTAAATTAATACCTATTTCGCTAACTGTGATTTTGTAAATGTACGTTTCTGAAGTGCCTAACTCAGTCTCCTCTGATGACGGATCTCTGCGAGCTGTAATGTGGACTCCTGCGCTCTCTGTGAAGCGATGTGTGTGTTGCGAAAAGCGCTGTACAAATAAACGTGAACTGAATTGAGTGTGACTCTGACTTGTGTTCTGTTCTTCTACAGCAAATCCTGAACGACGAGAACCTGCGCAAACAGGAAGAGTCGGTGCAGAAACAGGAAGCCATGAGGAGAGGTGAGCCTCACACCGGTCATTAGTGTAACTCTGAAGAACTCAGCGCTTGTCTTCCTAACCCGAGCGTGTTGTGGTGTGTGTTCCTGCAGCCACCATCGAGCACGAGATGGATCTGCGGCACAAGAACGAGATGTTGCGTGTGGAGGCGGAGTCTAAAGCTCGCGCGCGGGTGGAGCGGGAGAACGCTGACATCATCCGCGAGCAGATACGCCTGAAGGCGGCCGAGCACAGGCAGACCGTCCTCGAGTCCATACGGTACACTCTTATAAACACCCGACGGCTGGGCCAATACAGGACAGATCACATGTGGGGTTAACTTTACCTAGCACAGTTGATCCACTCTTACTAAAGTTCTGGCTCTTGTTTTATTATTTTAATTCACACATGAATGAATGTCTACGGATTAATTTAAATCCTCTAAACCTTACTCGATATAACCACTGGCTTGCATGATAATTCCTTTATTTTCAATCATATTTTACAGTATAGTATATTTTATATAATTTTGAATATATATTGACTACATTTAAGCTCGTTTAACAAATATTAGATGTAAAAATGAAAACATTTAAAAGTAATTCGAGTGTAATGGCCCAGTCTCTGTTGACTTGTTTCCACTGGGTCTCGAGAGCTTGTGTCGTGTCGGCGGAGGAACTGCGCTTCAGTCCTAGCAGAAACGAGCTGCGACTCCAGAACCGGTCCATACAGTGGACAGTTCTGACAACATATTTTAACATAATATGTATTTACACTCACCTAAAGGATTATTAGGAACACCTGTTCAATTTCTCATTAATGCAATTATCTAATCAGCCAATCACATGGCAGTTGCTTCAATGCATTTAGGGGTGTGGTCCTGGTCAAGACAATCTCCTGAACTCCAAACTGAATGTCAGAATGGGAAAGAAAGGTGATTTAAGCAATTTTGAGCGTGGCATGGTTGTTGGTGCCAGACGAGCCGGTCTGAGTATTTCACAATCTGCTCAGTTACTGGGATTTTCACGCACAACCATTTCTAGGGTTTACAAAGAATGGTGTGAAAAGGGAAAAACATCCAGTATGCGGCAGTCCTGTGGGCGAAAATGCCTTGTTGATGCTAGAGGTCAGAGGAGAATGGGCCGACTGATTCAAGCTGATAGAAGAGCAACTTTGACTGAAATAACCACTCGTTACAACCGAGGTATGCAGCAAAGCATTTGTGAAGCCACAACACGCACAACCTTGAGGCGGATGGGCTACAACAGCAGAAGACCCCACCGGGTACCACTCATCTCCACTACAAATAGGAAAAAGAGGCCACAATTTGCACGAGCTCACCAAAATTGGACAGTCGAAGACTGGAAAAATGTTGCCTGGTCTGATGAGTCTCGATTTCTGTTGAGACATTCAGATGGTAGAGTCAGAATTTGGCGTAAACAGAATGAGAACATGGATCCATCATGCCTTGTTACCACTGTGCAGGCTGGTGGTGGTGGTGTAATGGTGTGGGGGATGTTTTCTTGGCACACTTTAGGCCCCTTAGTGCCAATTGGGCATCGTTTAAATGCCACAGCCTACCTGAGCATTGTTTCTGACCATGTCCATCCCTTTATGACCACCATGTACCCATCCTCTGATGGCTACTTCCAGCAGGATAATGCACCATGTCACAAAGCTCGAATCATTTCAAATTGGTTTCTTGAACATGACAATGAGTTCACTGTACTGAAATGGCCTCCACAGTCACCAGATCTCAACCCAATAGAGCATCTTTGGGATGTGGTGGAACGGGAGCTTCGTGCCCTGGATGTGCATCCCACAAATCTCCATCAACTGCAAGATGCTATCCTATCAATATGGGCCAACATTTCTAAAGAATGCTTTCAGCACCTTGTTGATTCAATGCCACGTAGAGTTAAGGCAGTTCTGAAGGCGAAAGGGGTCAAACACAGTATTAGTATGGTGCTCCTAATAATCCTTTAGGTGAGTGTATATTCTGTATCTTTTTTAATTAAATCATAAAATTTTATGCAAGGCATCGGGCGTTTCCTTCGTTACGTCTGACCCAGGAGCCGGGTAACACCAGAACTACCCAAACACTGGAATAGTAACCCAAAGAAATGCCCTGAAAGGCTCAACCCAGGATTTGGGTAGAAAAAATAAACCAAGATTTTTTTTTAGAGTGTAGCGACTCATTATTACATTTTTTACTTTAGAATTATAGCTTTATATGTGTATATGATCAGATGCTAATGGTCACATGACTTCATTATGATTGTTATGTTTGTGTGCTTCAGGACGGCGGGCGCTGTATTCGGGGAAGGTTTCCGCACGTTCGTATCCGACTGGGATAAAGTCACGGCTACGGTAAGCGCTAGCACATCTCTGGCGTCTGTAAGCGCTAGCACGTCTCTGGCGTCTCAGACGGTGTTGCTTGTGTCTCATGCTTCTCCGCTCCTGTAGGTGGCAGGACTGACGCTGCTAGCGGTGGGCGTTTACTCCGCGCGTAACGCGACTGCTGTGGCGGGACGCTACATCGAGGCTAGGCTAGGAAAACCTTCGCTAGTTCGGGAAACCTCTCGGATCACGGTGGCGGAAGCCCTCAAACACCCCATCAAGGTACGACTGATGTGTGGGATGAGCACTTCCTGCGCAGACAGGAAGTGAGGTGTGAGGCGGTGCTGACTAAAAACACACACACACTGAACAAACACACACTCAACACTCACACACGCTAAACACCCATGGCCTGTGTGTTTCAGATGGCGAAGCGTTTGAAGAGTAAAGCGCAGGACGCGCTGGAGGGAGTCGTGCTGAGCGTGAGTGTTTGCGCATCGTTCACTTCCTGTTAGTGAGCATGTGCGCGGTGAGAAACGCATGTTACTTCCTGTCTCTGCAGCCGTCTCTGGAGGAGCGCGTGCGTGACATCGCCATCGCCACCAGGAACACGCGGCAGAACCGCGGCCTGTACCGCAACATCCTCATGTACGGCCCGCCGGGGACCGGGAAGACGCTCTTTGCTAAGGTAACGCACACGTGTTTGTGCCGTCGTCAAGTCAGCGCCCCGTCTAAGAAATTGCCCTAGTAACCACTTAGCAACATCCTAGCAATCACTTAGAACACCCTAGCAACCGCATAGCAACCAGCCACAACACCATAGCAATTGCCCTAGTAACCTCTTGATTGGCTGTGAGCAGAAGCTGGCGATGCATTCTGGGATGGACTACGCCATCATGACGGGGGGGGACGTGGCCCCGATGGGCCGTGACGGGGTGACGGCGATGCACAAGGTGTTCGACTGGGCCGGAACCAGCCGCCGTGGGTCAGCGAACACAACGCACAGCTCAACACACTAATATTAGATATGCAAAATAGTAAATAAGCAAAAAGTTAAATAATAATTTTTGCCATTATTACAATTATTCTTTGACAAGTGTACTATATTGATATTTAGTTTTTAGTTCACGTACTGTATATCAGCATATATAACATGACAAATATTTGTATAATATAAGATACATTTTTTTGTCAGCATATTTAATATTTTATATAAATAACTTACAATTTGCAATTTAAAATGTAATAATTACATTATTTTATTGTTTGTATTAAATGTAAATTAACAATTTCAAATTATTGTATGCCATTTATTGAAATAATAATTTTTTATGTTATAGAAATATGTTTTAATTGCTGTAACGATTATTAGTGTTGAATTGTTGAGGTGATTCACCCTTCCACGTAAAGCGCTTTGAGGACCCAGGAAAGCGCTCTATAAATGTAAATGATTATTATAATTGATCTGTGTGTTTCAGGCTGCTGTTGTTCGTGGACGAAGCCGATGCATTCCTGCGCAAGAGATCCACTGTGAGTCTCGCTCTCGTCACTGTGTGTTTACATGTGTGTGTGTCACCCGACGCTGAGCGATTAAACTGCAGTTCATCCACTGGCCACTAGAGGCTGCAGAAGAGACTCAATCCCATAATCCCCCATGTTAATATACCCAACTTTACAGCAGAAAAACACATGTTTACAGTCTGGAGCTAAAAGTGGATTTGGTCTATAAAGCTGATGTTGCCCTTCATGACGACTGTGAGGGGGGGAATGTTTATAACTCATCCGTTTAAATTATATTAAGCCTTAAAGTTCTGCATAATTAAGGGCGTGGCCACTTGAGTGACAGGTGGATTGCCGCTGATGTCACTATTAGCCTTTTGTCTACTAGCGTTAGCATCACGTCACCTCAGCTAATCCGCCTCGCTGAACTTGACATCTCTGCCGTGTTTGTGCTTTTCTTCGGGATTATTTCATAAAATTTAATTACACATTACACCTTCGCACACGCCGCTGGATTCTGTCGAGTATCGAGAAAACAACCAGTGCTGTTCTTCAGCTGTTTTCCTCTGTGTCTGATCATTCCGCTGCTTTTTGACGACTCGGACAGAACGGAAAAGGTATATGTGGCGAATGGAATATTGACTTGATTGACAGATGTCTCGTCCAATCAGCGGTCAGTATTCCATTCTCCACATATACCTTTTCCGTTCTGTCCGAGTCGTCGTTGTGTTTTCTGACTTGCTAATTTTTTGTTTTTAGTTTCTCCATTCCGTTTATAAATTTGTTGTTTTGTTTTTGGAATTGTGGTTTGTTTTGCACTTCTCAGCCACCGTAGTTTTCAGATTTAAAGCGTCAGTAGATCTAGAGGCGACACTCGTTCTGCGGCGCCGCTGCTCTCACGGAACGGATACGCTAGATAAGCTTATTTAACTGTTTAGTGTTATATAAAAAGTACCATCAGATGAAATCCAGCAGGTGTCAGTGTTTCTCTCTTTCTCTTTCTCTCTTTTTCTAAATGTCGTTAAAAAACTATTGCGAAATGACGGCGTTTCCATTAGCCGATGTTATGTGGCTAAAACGTCATTTGTTCCTCTCGCGATTCGATAAATCATTCCAAAAATCATGGCAGTGGATGCCTGGTAGATTTCTACATCTCTGCCACTCGTTGAGTCGTCATTAATGAGGAGTCGTGAGTGTGTTATTCGTCATTAATGAGGAGTCGTGAGTGTGTTATTCATCATTAATGAGGAGTCGTGAGTGTGTTATTCATCATTAATGAGGAGTCGTGAGTGTTATTCATCATTAATGAGGAGTCGTGAGTGTGTTAGTCGTCATTAATGAGGAGTCGTGAGTGTGTTATTCGTCATTAATGAGGAGTCGTGAGTGTGTTATTCGTCATTAATGAGGAGTCGTGAGTGTGTTAGTCGTCATTAATGAGGAGTCGTGAGTGTGTTATTCATCATTAATGAGGAGTCGTGAGTGTGTTAGTCGTCATTAATGAGGAGTCGTGAGTGTGTTATTCATCATTAATGAGGAGTCGTGAGTGTGTTAGTCGTCATTAATGAGGAGTCGTGAGTGTGTTAGTCGTCATTAATGAGGAGTCGTGAGTGTGTTATTCGTCATTAATGAGGAGTCGTGAGTGTGTTATTCATCATTAATGAGGAGTCGTGAGTGTGTTAGTCGTCATTAATGAGGAGTCGTGAGTGTGTTAGTCGTCATTAATGAGGAGTCGTGAGTGTGTTAGTCGTCATTAATGAGGAGTCGTGAGTGTGTTAGTCGTCATTAATGAGGAGTCGTGAGTGTGTTAGTCGTCATTAATGAGGAGTCGTGAGTGTGTTAGTCGTCATTAATGAGGAGTCGTGAGTGTGTTATTCATCATTAATGAGGAGTCGTGAGTGTGTTAGTCATCATTAATGAGGAGTCGTGAGTGTGTTATTCATCATTAATGAGGAGTCGTGAGTGTGTTAGTCGTCATTAATGAGGAGTCGTGAGTGTGTTAGTCGTCATTAATGAGGAGTCGTGAGTGTGTTAGTCGTCATTAATGAGGAGTCGTGAGTGTGTTAGTCGTCATTAATGAGGAGTCGTGAGTGTGTTAGTCATCATTAATGAGGAGTCGTGAGTGTGTTAGTCATCATTAATGAGGAGTCGTGAGTGTGTTATTCATCATTAATGAGGAGTCGTGAGTGTGTTATTCATCATTAATGAGGAGTCGTGAGTGTGTTAGTCGTCATTAATGAGGAGTC
>CM040825.1:44877156-44897156 GCA_022828995.1 Vimba vimba
TAAAAGCGTCACCTTAAGTAGAAGTAGCATGTCCGGCTGAGGCTCATGGGTTGTGTGTGTGTGTGTGTGTGTGTGTGTGTGTGTGCAGGCGGCGGCGTACGCGTCGGAGGACGGGGTCCTGACGGAGGCCATGATCGAGGCCCGTGTGGACGAGGCGGTCCGACAGCACCAGCAGAAGATGGACTGGCTTCACGGAGAAGGAGTGCTGGACAACACGGGCCGACTGGCGCCGGAAACACACGCTAAAGGCTCAAACACGCCTACGCTAACGGCACAGGAAGTGCTCAGCCCTCGGCAGGAAGTGACATCAGAGCAGAGCAAACCTGACGGGACTCCAGTGTAACGCTGGCTTAGCGTCGCGCTCGTGTGTTAGTAGATGATGATTATAACCGCAGTAACTGGCGTCTGTGTGTGTGTCGATGTGTACGTTAATGATCAGAGACTGGAAACCAGTTCATGAAACTGTTCTCATGTCTGACAGTAAACCTTCATTTCTTACGTCTGAACCATGTTTCTGTCTGCTTGAGTCACACATGGACTGATTCAAACAGGTTTACCTTGAATGTAATGAAAGTTACGTCTGCAAATGCATAAAGTTGACTAACAATATGAGTATACGCATGATATTTTGTTGTAGTATATTTAATATAATTAAAGTAATATAACTGACTTCCAGTAGAGCTGCTACAGAACAAGACATGTGAGGATCTAAGAGGATTCAGGAGGAGACACACACTCACTGTCCGAACGAACCCAGAACTGAGCCACACACTCACACACACTGAAAACACACACTCGCTGTCCGAACGAACCCAGAGCTGAGCCACACACTCACACACACTGAAAACACACACTCGCTGTCCGAACGAACCAATAACTGAGTCAGGAGTCGAGTTTAGGAACCGATTCACTGGAATGAATCAAATGTTCCAAAGAAACGTGAGATTGTGCCGTTTAGAATGAACCGACTCTCTAGAATGAATCGGACTTTCCGAACTTACAGTTGCGATCGAAATTATTCAATTATTCAAATCAGGGGCCTGTACCATGAAGGTAGCTGAACAAACTCGGGGTTACAGGATTAGTTTTGAGTTGACAAAACCAAACCGATGCAATCAGGCTTTATTGGTACCATGATGCAGCTCATCAACTTTCTTTGTCAACTCAGGCTTTGATCCTCAAGCTATGATTACTCCACGCGCGCGTGCACATGAAAGAGTGACGTCGACACTGAACAACCAATCGCGGGTAGAGCGAGAGCGAGATATTTTTCCGCGGAGGAGCAAGAGATAATCATTCATAATTACGATTAATTTAAATATGTATTTCAACCTCGAAACAATACGGTCTCTGCCGCCAAAGCAAGAGAAGACTGTTGGAGAAAGATTGCTGATTGTTAATGTGTAAGTTAAACCAATAGCCTACGTTCTATATTTATGTAAAATTATGTATGTATACATGTATATGTATGCCTATATGTGTAATATAGCCAAAAGCCTATTTTTATAATATATAAAAAATGTGCATGTATGTACTAAGAAAGATTAATATTCATTGATTTTTAGATGCAACCCCAACTCCAAATGTTCTTGGCAGCAGATAAAGACAAAATATAAAAATATAATTCAAAGTGGTTATTTCAAGGAGTTAATTCAAAGAGTATTTACCACAACCTTTTATTACTTGTGTGAACATTTTATCACACTTGTTTGCAGCAAACAGAAATAAAGAATTAAATTCAGAAAACCAGAATACACTGGCGGAGGAGTTGGCTCTGAGTAGGCAATAAGGGACGGCCGATTATGGATGGGATTACAGGTGCTGTACAATCTGACCCTGGTGCTGGCTCCTCTAAGCAATAACACTGGGTACGTGTGCAATACATTACTACTTTTAAGTTTTAAATATGGCTGACTGTATGTTCTGCAGGGAAATACAGTGTCCCTGTTGAAGCCAGCACACACACACACACACACACACACACACACACACACACACAGAGGTCAGTATGCAGCAGACAGAACACCAAACATAACCTGCTTTAAAACAGTTCTGCTTTACATTGGCCTACTTTTATTTATTAGGGTGGAGGAAATGATGAAGACACTCCGTCTGTGTTCTCAGACAGTTGCTGATGTGAATGCACTGGGCTTTTTATTATGCCAAACGTTTGAATGTGTGGCATAAAAAAGGGACTGGCCCTTACACATCTCTTTTGTAGGATTGTTCACAACCTGCCCCAGAAACTGAGGCCTCTACCTTAATGGGCTTCAGAAGAAATGTGTAAGGATTCAAAACCCTTGACATAAATTACAGTCAGTCCTGTGTTTGTAGGAAGTCAATGAACTTTTTGTGATTTTGATGAGCCTCCAGAAAACTTGTAATGATCATGTTTGTGGTGGAATTATGTTTCAGGTGGAAACAGACTCAGTCAGGGCCCTGTACTAAAAGGAGTCTTGAACTAGACTGCACACTAAAGGAGCTGACTGTGAGCTGAGGAGGCTCCAAACAAAATCAAACAGCGGATAAAACTGATCTCAGTATGTATATAGTTATATATATATCTACAGTGAGGAAAATAAGTATTTGAACACCCTGCTATTTTGCAAGTTCTCCCACTTAGAAATCATGGAGGGGTCTGAAATTGTCATCGTAGGTGCATGTCCACTGTGAGAGACATAATCTAAAAAAAAAAATCCAGAAATCACAATGTATGATTTTTTAACTATTTATTTGTATGATACAGCTGCAAATAAGTATTTGAACACCTGAGAAAATCAATGTTAATATTTGGTACAGTAGCCTTTGTTTGCAATTACAGAGGTCAAACGTTTCCTGTAGTTTTTCACCAGGTTTGCACACACTGCAGGAGGGATTCTGGCCCACTCCTCCACACAGATCTTCTCTAGATCAGTCAGGTTTCTGGGCTGTCGCTGAGAAACACAGAGTTTGAGCTCCCTCCAAAGATTCTCTATTGGGTTTAGGTCTGGAGACTGGCTAGGCCACGCCAGAACCTTGATATGCTTCTTACAGAGCCACTCCTTGGTTATCCTGGCTGTGTGCTTCGGGTCATTGTCATGTTGGAAGACCCAGCCTCGACCCATCTTCAATGCTCTAACTGAGGGAAGGAGGTTGTTCCCCAAAATCTCGCAATACATGGCCCCGGTCATCCTCTCCTTAATACAGTGCAGTCGCCCTGTCCCATGTGCAGAAAAACACCCCCAAAGCATGATGCTACCACCCCCATGCTTCACAGTAGGGATGGTGTTCTTGGGATGGTACTCATCATTCTTCTTCCTCCAAACACGTTTAGTGGAATTATGACCAAAAAGTTCTATTTTGGTCTCATCTGACCACATGACTTTCTCCCATGACTCCTCTGGATCATCCAAATGGTCATTGGCAAACTTAAGACGGGCCTTGACATGTGCTGGTTTAAGCAGGGGAACCTTCCGTGCCATGCATGATTTCAAACCATGACGTCTTAGTGTATTACCAACAGTAACCTTGGAAACGGTGGTCCCAGCTCTTTTCAGGTCATTGACCAGCTCCTCCCGTGTAGTTCTGGGCTGATTTCTCACCTTTCTTAGGATCATTGAGACCCCACGAGGTGAGATCTTGCATGGAGCCCCAGTCCGAGGGAGATTGACAGTCATGTTTAGCTTCTTCCATTTTCTAATGATTGCTCCAACAGTGGACCTTTTTTCACCAAGCTGCTTGGCAATTTCCCCGTAGCCCTTTCCAGCCTTGTGGAGGTGTACAATTTTGTCTCTAGTGTCTTTGGACAGCTCTTTGGTCTTGGCCAGCTCTTTGGTCTTGGCCATGTTAGTAGTTGGATTCTTACTGATTGTATGGGGTGGACAGGTGTCTTTATGCAGCTAACGACCTCAAACAGGTGCATCTAATTTAGGATAATAAATGGAGTGGAGGTGGACATTTTAAAGGCAGACTAACAGGTCTTTGAGGGTCAGAATTCTAGCTGATAGACAGGTGTTCAAATACTTATTTGCAGCTGTATCATACAAATAAATAGTTAAAAAATCATATATTGTGATTTCTGGATTTTTTTTTTTAGATTATGTCTCTCACAGTGGACATGCACCTACGATGACAATTTCAGACCCCTCCATGATTTCCAAGTGGGAGAACTTGCAAAATAGCAGAGTGTTCAAATACTTATTTTCCTCACTGTATATATATATATATATATATAGTATAACTTATTTAACCAAGTAACACTTTAGTATGAATATTTATTAATGCAACTTTCTCTTGCTCTCTTTCTCCCTCCCATCCCACAAAACCAATAAAACAGTTTGAGACATATCTGCAGTTTCAATGTGCTTTTATTAAGTGTAATATTGTATGGTGATTGCATCTACATCTCCAGCTGGGTGGTCAAGTGTGATCGGGTCAGTTTCATCGGGGAGAAGCTGGTTTTGTGTTGTTTCTCGCTCCTTTCTACTGCTGGCTATATTGTGCAGAATGGCCCATGCAGCCACTATCTGTGATGCCCGCTCTGGTGACTCTGAAGCGCCGAACACAGTTGAAATGTGCCTTTAGGATGCCAAAGGTCATCTCTATCTTCACTCTGGTTTTACTGAGGGCCACATTGAAGCAGTGCTGTGGCCCTGTCTGAGGGTCATGATAGGGGGTTATTGTGTAGGTTTTTCTATCTCCGTTTAAATGAACAGTGTTTTGTACTGTACCAAATTTAACTTGCTTTCCTCAAAGCGCTGACACAACACAGACTCACGGAAAATTTGTAAGCACTGGAGCCAGGCCATTTGGCATCCAAACTTGATCATATGTTCATGACCACAAGTCGTCTGCAGATGAAATGTTTAGTAGATCATTGTTATATCTGTTAAAGTTACTATTAATTTAAAGATTCATCTCACAGAAAATAATCATCTCACATATTCACATCATCTCTACCTGAACATTAAGGCTGTGATAGGACTTCCTATTAACATAATCTGCCTCATGTTCCCCTAGAGCAGTGGAGACTGGAGCAATAGACTGCATACATGTTGCAATGACTTGGGAATCCTATCATAAGATTAACATAAGAATAATAAAAAAGATTCAAAATAATTCTTAACATGTATTATATTGTATAGTGCATTTGTGAAATTTGCTTTTTGAGAAAAAAAAAAGTGTTCATGTGATGTCACCCTATCAATATCTTACCGGCAATTTTATAAAAGCCCTCTTTTATGGACATGGTCGATAAATGTCCGGGGAACATTATTAATTAAAACTTTCATGTACTCCTGCAGAGCGAGGACCACCTTGCGAATGGTTCGACAAACATATGTTTTCCCCCAGCTTCTGTGCGTCACCGTGCAAGTATGTACCACTTGCAAAAAAAAAAAAAAAAAAAAATGCAACGTAATACAATTTGCGGTACAGTAAGTGCATGAATTCGACGTGTTAAATTCTTTATGTGCGGCTCAAGAAGTTCACAAAGATAAGACATTCCTTCCGCGGAAAATCTGTATCTTTCATATCAGTTAAGGCAAGGGGATTTTGTCTGGCTAAAAACTCTTTCTCTACGAAGTGCTCGTCAAACAATTTGCGCTGAGATGTCCACCGGATTTGGAAGAAAAGGTGAAGTCATTGCAACAGACACTGGGAATAAGTTACGTCACCTATATGTTTCTTTGCTCTCAGCTGATTGGTCAAACTTCAGTCTGAGATCTCGAATCCAGAACATAGCCTGCCCCGGAGCAGGTTAGCCGTGCAGCGTAAGGTACCATGGCGACGAACACCGATTAAAGCCGAGCTACTTTCATAGTACCTAAACCCCAGGGTTGGCGGAAACTAAACTGAAACATAGCTGGCTAGCCACCTAATCCGGCTTCATGGTACAGGCCCCAGGTTTATTGGCAACATTTACAGACTTTCAGCTGTTTGCAATGAACAAATCAAACAAAAGTAACTGAAATAGCTCAACACAACAAATGTTTCAGTGGTTTCCCCAAATTCAACTGAAAATGCAACTTTTAAAGGGGTTCTATAATGTAATGATGTAAAATAAGTCTGATGTCTGAGTGTGTGTGTGAGGTTTTAGCTCAAAATAACTTGCAGATATTTTTTATAGCATATTAAAACTGTCACTTTTTGAGGGTGAGCAAAAACGTGATGTTTTTGTGTGTGTGTGTGTGTGTGTGTGTGTGTCTTTAAATGCAAATGAGCTGCTGCTTCCGGCACAGTGGGCGGAGCTTCAACAGCTTGTATGTGAGACTCAAGAAGTGACAACATGTAGAAGCAACAGGACATTTCTGAACGGTTAGTTGATGGATTTATGAAGCTGATGTGGAGTTAAATATCTTCTAGTCACTGATTAGCATATTCTGTCATGATAATTTATAAATTGCGTTCCCGGAGGCGGGGTTTATGTAAATTTTAGGGTTGGTGATGTCACTTCCCGGGAGGAAGCTTGTGTAGTTCCTGCCAGCCGTTTGCTGTAGTCCTTAAAAAACAATTTCTGTAAAAGAAAACATCTCCTTTTGCTTTGAACTTTGAGCGTCGTAACTTTGCAGATGTTGTTTATGCTCAAACAGCAACATTACACACTAACTAAAGTTAGAGAAGTGAAATCATAATAAACCACCCCTTTAACAGTAAGAGTATAAAAACGACATTAAAAACGTTGATGGTTTTGCTACAGTGTCGATCGTTCTGTGCGAGCGGTCGACATCTCCTACGTGAAATAAAATCATATGTTTTTTGTAAATATATATTTTATACACTTGAGGATATTTTGCAGTTTCGTTTATTTAACAGATCATTTTCCAAAGGAAAACTTTTTCTTTTTTTTATGCTTAAAACAACAAAACAGTATATCATACACTTTGGAGCAAAGAAAAAACAAAGAATAAAATAAAACAAACACAAAAACACACAAATTCACACAAATACAAGACCTGTGTATCATTCAAAGATGTTGAAGACAGTACACAAATGAACAGTCTTAGCTTTTCCATTCTCCAAAGGAAAACGGGATCATTTTATCATACTATGTATGTAATTGTATTTGACAGTATTTCATACAATAATTACTTAGAAATGCTCAAAAATCAAGCCTTAGACAAATAAAATAGTGTAAAAATAAATTATGTACTTATTTCAGAGAAACAGCGGGCGCGCCCTAACGTAGCGTCCCCTCCCCCGCGCGCACGTGCCGAGACGCGTGACGTGTGTGCGTGCGCGCTCCCGTGCGGAGGGAAGATGGCGGATGTTTGGAGTGAGGAGGTTCAAGAGAGCAGCTGATAAAGAGAAACACAAACAACAGCAGAAACACAGACGCGGCGCGCGGGCGAGAGTCACACCGAGCGTCACGCACACAGGTAAAGCCTCGCGCGTCAGCCTCGCGACGCCCGCAGCGTCATCAGCCGCGTTACACGCGAATCAGCCGGCTGTTAGCGCTCAGCTAATGAAGCAGCAGCTGGAAATACCCTGCTTTTACTCTAGTAAACACGCCTGAGGCAGTTCTCGAGTACATGTGTGGAAGTATAACCCTGTGCTGATGATACAGATCATCTGTGGGAGAGAATAACGCGATCACGGACTCATTCCTGAGCTTCAGCTGATGGGCTGTAACAACGCGTCCATTATTAAAGCCACTTTCTTCTTATGAACGACTTTGACATGAAGTTCAGTTTAACCCGTTAACGGCACATCCCTCTGAAGTGCGTGTAAGTCTTAAAGAGACACTTCAAGAATAAATTTAAAAAAATAATTTGTTAAAAAGTTATAGAAGTCTAAGTTTACTGACCCAAACGTGTGTACTTTACACAGGACGTATAGCCTAATGTATGAGATAATGTGGGTTTTAGATGCGCTGGAAAATCAAAGCCTTCTGTCTGACCGAATTTGAAGTTGATATCACAAAAAATTAAAGATTTTAAACCGCTGTTTCCATGGTAACACAATTTCAAAACGGTTTTCACAGGATGAATGATATCGAATGATACATGATGTACGATGATTACTAGAGTATGTGATTGGGGAATAGCGTAAATGACACATCACATCTTGCGCGCCAGTGTTTTAAGTGGTTTGCAGTCTGTTTCCGGGTCACATGACCTCAGATGTTTGTGTGTCTGGGTCACATGACCTCAGACCTCATGTGTTGCTGTGTCCCAAATGACGCACTACACACTATGTATATATACACTGTACTTATGCACTATGTACTCAACCGTGTAGTGTATGAACTTTAAACGTTCCAACGTTCCATACTTCGTTTATTCAGTTAAATAAGTGTGTCATCCGGGCTCTTGAAGTGCACTACTCGCACTGTTTATACTACAGAATGGCGTAGAATATAGTGCACAAGTACGTGATTTGTTTCCGGGTCACATGACCTCAGATGTGTGTGTGTGTGTGTGTGTGTCCGCAGACAGACGTACCGACGGCGTGATGTCTCGCGGCTCAGACGGGGAAGACAGCTGCCTGGTTGCCATGGACACGGAGGAGGGCGGGGCTCCGGCGTCAGGGGGTGGGGTTCTGTCGTCAGGGGGCGGGGCCAGTGCTCACAGCATGGGTGAGCTCCCGGAGGAGGTGCTGGAGTTCATCCTGTCGTTCCTGTCGCCCTATCAGGAGCACAAGATGGCGGCGCTCGTGTGCAAACAGTGGTACCGCCTCATCAAAGGTCAGTCGGACACACAGTTCAATAATCGCTCGAGCCATAAGAGTCCACAACTATAACGGCACAGAGGAACGATATCGCTGGAATCACTTTCAGAACGTTTTTTTCCAGCTGATGAACGATAAAAGCATTGACAGCCAATCAGAATGCATCCTGCTTTAGCGCTTGAGCGTTTAAAGCGACAGACGACAAGACTGCAGAAATCGCATCATTAGCATCGTTATCGTTATCAGTACAGTACTATTATAGTCATGGGTTATATCGCCGTTACAGTTATTGTAGTTATAGGTATTATAGTTGTTGTATTTATCGTTATTGTTCTAGTTATTGTTGTAGTGACCATTATAGTTATCGTAATTTTAGCCGTCGTTATAGTTCTAGTGTTTATTATAGTGTATAGTGTGGTGCTGATGGTCATGTGACACTGAGATGTGAGACGTGTTTAACGGTCAGTCAGACTCGTCAGCTGTGAATGTGAAATCTCACCTGTGTGTGTGTGTGTGTGTGTGTGTGTGTGTCTCTCTCAGGTGTGGCGTATCAGTGTTATCATGGTTTCCTGCGGGCTGTTCAAGAGGGAAACATCCAGTGGGAGAGTCGCACTTATCCGTATCCTGGAACGCCCATAACACAACGCTTCTCACACAGTCAGTGACTGCTCACACACACACACACACACACACACACACACAGAGACATCCACATACACACTCATACACACACACTCATACACACACACACTCACACACACTCTCACACACACACACACTAACCCCACCCCTAAACCTACCCATCACACATACACAGAGACATCCACATACACTCTCTCATACACACTCATACACACACACACACACACACTCGTACACACACAATAACCCCACCCCTAAACCTACCCATCACACACACACACACACTCTCATACACACACACTCGTACACACACACTAACCCCACCCCTAAACTTACCCATCACACACACACACACACACACACACACTCTAACCCTACCCCTAAATCTACCATCTCACACACACACAGAATCAGAATAAATTCTTTTGAACCAGTTCTTTCCCAACTAATTGCAAGTTTTCAGTTTGAATCATTCTAATGAATCACTCACTGAATCAGTCAGAGGTTCTGAATCACTCACTGAATCAGTCAGAGGTTCAGAATCACTCACTGAATCAGTCAGAGGTTCTGAATCACTCACTGAATCAGTCAGAGGTTCTGAATCACTCACTGAATCAGTCTGAGGTTCTGAATCACTCACTGAATCAGCCAGAGGTTCTGAATCACTCACTGAATCAGCCAGAGGTTCTGAATCACTCACTGAATCAGCCAGAGGTTCTGAATCACTCACTGAATCAGTCAGAGGTTCTGAATCACTCACTGAATCAGTCAGAGGTTCTGAATCACTCACTGAATCAGCCAGAGGTTCTGAGTCACTCACTGAATCAGCCAGAGGTTCTGAATCACTCACTGAATCAGCCAGAGGTTCTGAATCACTCACTGAATCCCCCAGAGGTTCTGAATCACTCACTGAATCCCCCAGAGGTTCTGAATCACTCACTGAATCAGTCAGAGGTTCTGAATCACTCACTGAATCAGCCAGAGGTTCTGAATCACTCACTGAATCAGTCAGAGGTTCTGAATCACTCACTGAATCAGTCAGAGGTTCTGAATCACTCACTGAATCAGCCAGAGGTTCTGAGTCACTCACTGAATCAGCCAGAGGTTCTGAATCACTCACTGAATCAGCCAGAGGTTCTGAATCACTCACTGAATCAGTCAGAGGTTCTGAATCACTCACTGAATCAGTCAGAGGTTCTGAATCACTCACTGAATCAGCCAGAGGTTCTGAGTCACTCACTGAATCAGCCAGAGGTTCTGAATCACTCACTGAATCCCCCAGAGGTTCTGAATCACTCACTGAATCAGTCAGAGGTTCTGAATCACTCACTGAATCAGTCAGAGGTTCTGAATCACTCACTGAATCAGTCAGAGGTTCTGAATCACTCACTGAATCAGTCTGAGGTTCTGAATCACTCACTGATGTTAATATGAGTTAAACAGTCGGAATTGAATCTTATTGTGAAAGATGTTCACACCTCTGTCTGCCATTGCTCAGACAAACAGACAAAAACTCTACAAATACACTTCCACAAACTAGTGTTAAAGACTGAAGATCAGGTGTTGTGTGTTGTGTGTTGTGTTGCAGGCGCGTGTTATTACGACAGTAACCAGTCGATGTACGTGTTCGGCGGCTGCACTCAGAGTAGCTGTAATGCGGCCTTCAACGACCTGTGGCGTCTGGACCTCAACAGCAAAGAGTGGATCCGCCCGCTGGCGTCAGGTGACTCACACACTCTCACACACACACTCTCTCACTCTCACTCTCACTCTCTCTCTCTCTCTCTCTCACTCAATTCAATTCAAATGAGCTTTATTGGCATGACTGTGTAAAATAGCACAATATTGCCAAAGCAATAGACATATACAAACATATACGCACAGGTAGATAAAAAAAGTGAACAATAAAACATAACATTTCCATAAGCATAAATATATCACAATGAAAAAAAAAAAAAAAAGTACAGAGAGCAGTTTAAGGGAAGAGGGTTCAGCCCTTGTCCCTCATATGATGGCAGGAAGACACATACTGCGCTGCCAGGAGAACACACTCTTCTTTCTCTCCCAGAATATAAGACAGTTTGTCTGTGAGGCTCGCTTGTTGGAATTGGGGTAAAATCTGTGTTATTAGTGTGAAATAAGAGTCTCTGATGTGTTTGTACTTGCTGCACTGGGTGAGGAAGTGCAGCTCGTCCTCCACGACTCCATCAGTGCAGTGTGAACACAGTCTGAGCTCTCTGGCTCTCCAGCTCGGCTTGTGTCGGCCCGTCTCACTCTCTCACAAACACACACACTCTCACTCACACTGTCTCTCTCACACTTACTCACTCGCTTACTCACTCACTCACTCATTCACTCACTCACTTACTCACTCACACTGTCTCTCTCACTCACACTCTCTCTCTCACTCACTCACTCACTCACTCACTCACTCACTCACTCACTCACTCACTCACTCACTCTCTCACTCACTCGCTCACTCACACTCTCTCTCACACTCACACTCTCTCTCACACTCACTCGCTCACTCATTCACTCACTCTCTCACTCACTCACTCGCTCACTCACTCATTCACTCACTCTCTCACACTCACTCACTCATTCATTCACTCATTCACTCTCTCACTCACTCACTCGCTCACTCACTCATTCACTCATTCACTCACTCTCTCACACACACTCTCTCACTCACACTCTCTCTCACACTTACTCACTCGCTTACTCACTCACTCACTCATTCACTCACTCACTCACTCACACTCTCTCTCTCACACTCACTCACTCTCTCACTCATTCACTCACTCACTCATTCACTCACACTCTCTCACACTCACTCACTCACTCTCTCACTTACTCTCTCACTCACTCATTCACTCACTCTCTCACTCACACTCTCTCACTCACTCACTCACTCACTCACTCACACTCTCTCTCTCACACTCACTCACTCACTCACACTCTCTCACACTCACTCACTCTCTTACTCTCTCACTCACTCTCTCACTCACTCTCTCACTCACTCTCTCTCACTCATTCACTCACTCACTCTCTCACTCACACTCTCTCAAACTCACTCATTCACTCTCTCTCACTCACTCACTCATTCACTCTCTCTCACTCATTCACTCACTCTCTCACTCACACAGTCACTCATTCACTCTCTCACTCACTCACTCACTCACTCACTCACTCACTCACACTCTCTCTCTCACACTCACTCACTCACACTCTCTCACACTCACTCACTCACTCACTCTCTTACTCTCTCACTCACTCTCTCACTCACTCTCTCTCACTCATTCACTTACTCTCTCACTCACACTCACTCAAACTCACTCATTCACTCTCTCTCACTCACTCACTCATTCACTCTCTCTCACTCATTCACTCACTCTCTCACTCACACAGTCACTCATTCACTCTCTCACTCACACTCTCTCACTCACTCATTCACACACTCTCAAACTCACACACTCTCACTCTCACACACTCTCACTCTCACACACACACACTTACTCACTCTCTCTCTCTCTCTGCTGTGTACAGGCTCGTACCCGTCCCCTAAGGCCGGGGCCACGCTGGTCATGTACCGGGACCTGCTGGTTCTGTTCGGCGGGTGGACCCGGCCCAGCCCGTACCCGCTGCACCAGCCCGAGCGCTTCTTCGACGAGATACACACCTACTCGCCCTCCAAGAACTGGTGAGAGCATTAAAAACATGCTGTGTGGAGGTGTGTGTCGTGTTTGATCACGCGGTGTCAGTGACTCTGCCCCCTTGTGGCCGCAGGTGGAACTGCATCGTGACGACTCACGGGCCTCCGCCCATGGCTGGCCACTCCTCCTCCGTCATCGGCAGCACTATGGTGGTGTTCGGCGGCTCACTGGGGGCCCGGCAGATGTACGTATGAGCCTGTGTGTCTGTGTGTGTGTCTGTCTGTGTGTGTGTGTCTCATCTGTGTGTGTGTGTGTCTGTGTGTGTGTCTGTCTGTCTGTGTGTTTATGTGTGTGTCTGTGTGTGTGTGTCTCATCTGTGTGTGTGTGTGTGTGTGTGTGTGTGTGTCTGTCTGTGTGTTTATGTGTGTGTCTGTCTCATCTGTGTGTGTGTGTGTGTGTGTGTGTGTGTGTGTCTCATCTGTGTGTGTGTGTGTGTGTGTCAGGAGTAACGAGGTGTGGCTGCTGGATCTGGAGCAGTGGTCCTGGTCCAAACCCTGTGTGAGCGGGCCGTCTCCTCACCCGCGCGGAGGCCAGTCTCAGGTAACTCTCCTCTCTAAACCCTCTAACCCTTCCCATGATGCTCTGAAACTGATGCGCTCTCTGTGTCCCTCAGATCGTGATCGACAGCGAGACGCTGCTGATTCTGGGCGGCTGTGGCGGGCCGAACGCTGTGAGTATCTGCTGTTGAAGGAGTGTGAGAATATGACCCGCCGTCTAATATCTGGTTATGCTGTTATCGCCAGATACTGGAGTCAGTCTCTCTATCAGCTTGTGTTCTCAGTCAGCGCAGGGTTAGTACAGGAGGCGGCGCAAATGAAGATCTTGGGCTGAAAAACCCGAAATTGACAATAAATTATTTATTTAAAGGGATAGTTCTTTATTTTTATAAAAATAAAAATTAGCCCATGATTTACTCTCCCTCAACTCATCCTAGGTGTATATGACGTTCTTCTCTCAGACGAACACAATCAGAGTTATATTACAAAATGTTCCAAGCTTTATAATGGCAGTGAATGCATCTATCCTACTATCCCTTTAATACTGCCATCGGATAAGTGCTTATTAAACGTCTGTTTCGTTCACTGAAGAGAGACTGTGTGTGTGTGTGTGTGTGTGTGTGTCTGTGTGTGTGTGTGCAGCTGTTGAAGGACGCCTGGCTGCTGCACATGAGCGCCTCCAGCTGGACGTGGCAGCAGCTGCGGGTGGAGAACGAGGATCACGGCGCGCCGGAGCTCTGGTGCCATCCGGCCTGCAAGGTGCCGTCACTCTCTTACACTACACACTGCACTACACACTGCACTACACTACACACTGCACTACACTACACACTGCATTACACTACACACTGCATTACACTACACACTGCACTACACTACACACTGCACTACACTACACACTGCACTACACACTGCACTACACTACACACTGCACTACACTACACACTGCACTACACACTACACTACACACTGCACTACACTACACACTGCACTACACTACACACTGCATTACACTACACACTGCATTACACTACACACTGCACTACACTACACACTGCACTACACTACACACTGCACTACACTACACACTGCACTACACTACACACTGCATTACACTACACACTGCATTACACTACACACTGCATTACACTACACACTGCACTACACTACACACTGCACTACACTACACACTGCATTACACTACACACTGCATTACACTACACACTGCACTACACTACACACTGCACTACACTACACACTGCACTACACACTGCACTACACACTGCACTACACTACACACTGCACTACACTACACACTGCACTACACACTACACTACACACTGCATTACACTACACACTGCACTACACTACACACTGCACTACACTACACACTGCACTACACACTGCACTACACTACACACTGCATTACACTACACACTGCATTACACTACACACTGCACTACACTACACACTGCATTACACTACACACTGCATTACACTACACACTGCACTACACTACACACTGCATTACACTACACACTGCACTACACTACACACTGCACTACACTACACACTGCACTACACTACACACTGCACTACACTACACACTGCATTACACTCACACTGCACTACACACTGCACTACACTACACACTGCATTACACTACACACTGCATTACACTACACACTGCACTACACTACACACTGCATTACACTACACACTGCACTACACTACACACTGCATTACACTACACACTGCACTACACTACACACTGCATTACACTACACACTGCACTACACTACACACTGCATTACACTACACACTGCATTACACTACACACTGCACTACACTACACACTGCATTACACTCACACTGCATTACACTCACACTGCATTACACTCACACTGCATTACACTCACACTGCATTACACACTGCATTACACACTGCATTACACTCCACACTGCACTACACTACACACTGCACTACACTACACACTGCACTACACACTGCACTACACTACACACTGCATTACACTACACACTGCATTACACTACACACTGCACTACACTACACACTGCATTACACTACACACTGCATTACACTACACACTGCACTACACTACACACTGCATTACACTCACACTGCATTACACTCACACTGCATTACACTCACACTGCATTACACACTGCATTACACTCCACACTGCACTACACTCACACTGCATTACACTACACACTGCATTACACACTGCATTACACTCCACACTGCATTACACTCACACTGCATTACACTCACACTGCATTACACTCACACTGCATTACACTCACACTGCATTACACTCACACTGCGTTACACTACACACTGCGTTACACTACACACTGCGTTACACTACACACTGCGTTACACTCACACTGCGTTACACTACACACTGCGTTACACTACACACTGCGTTACACTCACACTGCGTTACACTACACACTGCACTACACTACACACTGCGTTACACTACACACTGCGTTACACTACACACTGCGTTACACTCACACTGCGTTACACTACACACTGCACTACACTACACACTGCGTTACACTCACACTGCGTTACACTACACACTGCATTACACTACACACTGCGTTACACTACACACTGCGTTACACTCACACTGCGTTACACTACACACTGCGTTACACTACACACTGCATTACACTACACACTGCGTTACACTACACACTGCGTTACACTACACACTGCACTACACTACACACTGCGTTACACTCACACTGCGTTACACTACACACTGCGTTACACTACACACTGCATTACACTCACACTGCATTACACTACACACTGCACTACACTACACACTGCGTTACACTCACACTGCGTTACACTACACACTGCATTACACTCACACTGCATTACACTACACACTGCATTACACTACACACTGCGTTACACTCACACTGCGTTACACTACACACTGCGTTACACTCCACACTGCACTACACTACACACTGCATTACACTACACACTGCATTACACTCACACTGCATTACACTCACACTGCATTACACTGCATTACACTACACACTGCATTACACTACACACTGCACTACACTACACACTGCATTACACTCACACTGCGTTACACTACACACTGCGTTACACTACACACTGCACTACACTACACACTGCATTACACTCACACTGCACTACACTACACACTGCATTACACTACACACTGCACTACACTACACACTGCATTACACTCACACTGCATTACACTCACACTGCATTACACACTGCACTACACTACACACTGCGTTACACTCACACTGCGTTACACTACACACTGCACTACACTACACACTGCATTACACTCACACTGCATTACACTACACACTGCATTACACTACACACTGCGTTACACTCACACTGCGTTACACTACACACTGCGTTACACTACACACTGCGTTACACTCCACACTGCACTACACTACACACTGCATTACACTACACACTGCATTACACTCACACTGCATTACACTCACACTGCATTACACTCACACTGCATTACACTACACACTGCACTACACTACACACTGCATTACACTCACACTGCGTTACACTACACACTGCGTTACACTACACACTGCACTACACTACACACTGCATTACACTCACACTGCACTACACTACACACTGCATTACACTACACACTGCACTACACTACACACTGCACTACACACTGCATTACACTACACACTGCATTACACTCACACTGCATTACACTCACACTGCATTACACTCACACTGCATTACACTACACACTGCGTTACACTCCACACTGCACTACACTACACACTGCATTACACTACACACTGCATTACACTCACACTGCATTACACTCACACTGCATTACACTCACACTGCATTACACTACACACTGCACTACACTACACACTGCATTACACTCACACTGCGTTACACTACACACTGCGTTACACTACACACTGCACTACACTACACACTGCATTACACTCACACTGCACTACACTACACACTGCATTACACTACACACTGCACTACACTACACACTGCACTACACACTGCATTACACTACACACTGCATTACACTCACACTGCATTACACTCACACTGCGTTACACTACACACTGCGTTACACTACACACTGCATTACACTACACACTGCATTACACTCACACTGCATTACACTACACACTGCACTACACTACACACTGCACTACACTACACACTGCACTACACTCACACTGCGTTACACTACACACTGCGTTACACTACACACTGCATTACACTCACACTGCATTACACTCACACTGCATTACACTACACACTGCACTACACTACACACTGCACTACACTCACACTGCATTACACTACACACTGCATTACACACTGCATTACACTACACACTGCATTACACACTGCATTACACTCCACGCTGCATTACACTCACACTGCACTACACTCACACTGCATTACACTACACACTGCATTACACACTGCATTACACTACACACTGCATTACACACTGCATTACACACTGCATTACACACTGCATTACACTCCACGCTGCATTACACTACACACTGCACTACACTACACACTGCACTACACTCACACTGCATTACACTACACACTGCATTACACACTGCATTACACTACACACTGCATTACACACTGCATTACACTCCACGCTGCAGATCACACTCAGACCTGCCAATTAAGTTCAGTTTAAATGAGCTTTATTGGCATGACTATGTGAGAGACCCCCATGTTAATATACCCAACTTTACAGCAGAAACACATGTTTACAGTCTGGTGCTAAAAGTGGCTTTGGTCTATAAAGCTGATATTGTCCTTCATGACGACTGTGAGGGGGTGAGTGTTTTTATAACTCATCCGTTTTAATTATATTAAGCCTTAAAGTTCGGCATAATTAAGGGCGTGGCCACTTGAGTGACAGGTGGATTGCCGCCGATGTCACTACTAGCCGTTTGTCTGCTAGCGTTAGCATCACCTCACCTCAGCTTATCCGCCTCGCCGCACATTTTCGTTTATCCGGGAGTGATGCGCGGCCAAGATGGCGACGGCCGGCTCCGCCCACTTTGGGCTTCAAAAATGCTCTTCAGAAACACTACAAGTGACAACACACACTACAGACATATTTTATAGTCTATGATCCATATACATAAATATATCACAAATAACAAAAATAAAACAAGTAAATAAAAACAGAGCATGTAGATAAAAAAAAAGTTTTATATTCAAACCTTTTTTTCAAACATGTTTTATAATCTCTCTCTCTCTCTCTCTCTCTCTCTCTCTCAGGTGGGTCAGTGTGTGGTGGTGTTCTCTCAGGCTCCGTCGGGTCGAGCTCCTCTCAGCCCGAGTCTGAACTCTCGGCCGTCCCCCATCAGCTCCACTCCTGCTCCTCTGGGCCCGGACCCGTCCTCCCAGCGCTCCCAGTCCCCGGTGCGTAGCGGCGCGGCGGGGGCGGTTCTGGGCGCGGTCGAGGAGGCGCCGTGTGTGAACGGGCGCTGGGGAACGCTACGGCCCAGAGCGTCGGCGCGACCACGGGACGGGAGTCCGTCGCCCTCGCGAGGTCCCGATAGCCCTCCGCTACTCAACGGCTCGTCTCCTTCGCCGCGCACTAGCCCAGCAGCGGTGTCTCCACCCACGCGACCCGCGGACTACAGCTGGGACGGCGACCCGCTCGGCGCTAATGGGTTACACACGCCTCCACACACCCCGCCGGGAGCTGTTTCTCCCGCCGCCCTGCGCCGTGGCCTGGAGGCCGTTAAAGCCTCGTCCTCCTCATCCTCATCATCGCAACCCCAGCCTAGCGCCTCTGCCGTGACTCCGCCCACCTCCTCCAGCCCGCCACAAGCTGATGCCCACTCGCTCCCGCCCATTGCCCGCCGGCTCGCACACCACCCGCCGCAGAGCCTCAACGTGGGCAAGCCGCTGTACCAGTCGCTCAACTGCAAACCCATGCAGATGTATCTGCTGGACGTGTCGCGTGCCAAGGCGGAGGGCGTGGTGTCGTGGAAGGTGTACGGCGGCGGTGGAGCGGCTAGCGCGGTCACGGGGCCGCCGGAGACTAGCCTGCACACGGTGGTTCAGGGCCGCGGGGAGCTTATTATCTTCGGTGGACTCATGGACAAAAAGCAGAACGTCAAATATTACCCCAAAACCAACGCCTTGTACTTCGTCCGCGCCAAGAGGTAATGGAGGAGTTCTAGCCGCTAGCCGCCACGACACGACGGGAACGACTGCTGCCCTTACACTAATTTACCTTAAAATACTGCTCAACTCATATAAAGGACACTCAAACATAGTTGTTGTTTCAATTTATGAGTGAATGATGTTTTTGCTATGTGCTCTGCGAGTGTGTGTGTGTGTGTGTGTGTGTGTGTGTGTGTGTGAGAGAGAGAGAGATCTAGAAGGGAGTGTGTT
>CM040825.1:44904656-44917156 GCA_022828995.1 Vimba vimba
CAGTACGGTGTGTGTGTGTGTGTGTGTGTGTGTGTGTGTGTGTGTGTGTGTGTCTCAGGGCCGGCTGTACCGCGGGTTTGTGGACTGTCTGATGAAGGTCTGCGCCACGGAGGGGATTGTGGGTCTGTATAAAGGGATGATGCCGGTGTTTGTGCGTCTGGCTCCTCATACGGTCCTCAGCATGCTCATATGGGACGTCCTGAGACAGCGAGCGCTGCTATACACACACACAAGAGATTCCCCGTACACGAACACTCACTCCAGAGATGATGCTGAACGCTTGTGTGTGTTAGCGTCACGCCGGACCTGACTCGATGCAGTTGGGTTTTACCTCACCAGTGTGTCTTATTTCCAATAACTATAAAGACTCTTTGTGTTTTTAATATGTGATGATTAAAGTTTTTACGGACTGATCGACTCTCTGTGATTATTAGTGCAGCTTCACAACACAAATAACAACACCATGCCTGTTTTTTTCTGACAAACCCTTTTTTTAATCTAAAATATTCACCACCACCCCCCATTTTAATTGTTTAATTATTTTATGTATTTTTGCATTTTTATGATTGTATTAAGTGTGCTTGCTGAAAGCACTTATTGTTCTTCTTAAGTTTTCTTCTTCTTCTTATTATTATTATTGTTATTATTATTATTCCCGGGAGATCAATTTTGGCCAGCTCCAACTTTAAAACGTCCGGTCAGTACCGGTGTAAGTTGCTCGCGAAGATGACATCACGAGTCCATGTCGTTCGTCCGCCATATTGGATTGAACAGAAAACGAAACAAAATTTTCACAGGTCACAAATTTGGTCCGAACTTCACGAAACTGGACGTACAGGATCCTTGGACCAAGCCTCACAAAAGTTACTAGAAGGATTTTTGATTTTCGGAAGCGTTTGCCCGTCACAGCCAAACGAAATCAGCGGCGTAGTCGCCTAACAGGAAGTCGTCCATATCTCAGGAACTCTGTCACGTATCGAAACCAAACTTTGTACATGAACTCGGGACTCCAATGTGAGGAAGCACAAGATCTGAATTGTTTTTTTTTTTTTTTTTTTTTATTTCAGGCTAATTGACAAACCCATTTACCTATGTCTATGCAAAAGAGTTTCACCTCACACTTTTAATGTTAATGCATTTAGACAGTAGGTGGCACTGTTGTATTACATTTCACAGAGCTGCCAAGTCAGTGTATAGACTGCATTCGTTTTTACTAGGTTTGTCTTAATAAATGCAGGGCCTGAATTTCGTTTTTTAAATGCTTACATGGGTCACATGGGGGGGATCTAAAGATTATGGGGGGGGGGGGGATTTATTCATCTTCATTTATTAATATTTACAGATTTGTATGCATGAATTGTGCATTTCCAGTTCATGATGTTCTTCTTCACTAACCGAACAATTTGTCTGTGTCTGTGCGCGCGGGAAATATGCTGCGCATAACAATAGAAAACAAGGAGAAACGCGCAGTCACATGCTCAAACAATCAACAACGTCGCTCTAGAGCAGGGATTCCCAAAGTGTGGTACGCGAGCTACCCCCAGGGGGTGCGCGAGAGGAAAAATGTAATGGCGGTCTGTTTTTTTAAGTGGGATTTTTCCATACAATAAAAAAACATGAACAGTAAACATTTCCTTTGTAAATTCCCTTTCCTTTTATTTTAAATAAAAAAAACTATAATTTATTAGTTTTTGATAAAACAAATACATATGAAATGCACAACGACACACCTAAAGTCGCTCACGCACATACAAGCAAACTACACACACGAGACGCGCGGAACTCTCCGTGCACATACTCATATGAGGCGCGCGCGCACACACAAACTCTCCACGCACATACTTATATGAAACGCGAGCACACACACACACAATACCATAAATATGTGGAAAAGTCGATCAAAAGTATGGCTACATTTCTCCAGGCTTGATGCCAACATCGCGCGATGCAGTATTTGCGGTAAAATAATTGCTGCAAAGACCGGTACCACGACAGATATGATGAAGCCCTTGACAGTGCACGGAGTAAACATAAGAACAGAAAGTGGCTCCGTCTTCGACTGGTAAATGAAGATGTACCTTGTTGATCAGTCTGATAGTGTTTATATTGCAATAATGACCAACTGAATGTACACTGCCGTTCAAAAAATTGTTGGTCAGATTTTTTTTTCAGTAAGGATGCATTAAAGTGATCAAAAGTGACCTTAAAACATGTCACATGTGCAATGTTACAAGATATTTCGTTTTTAAATAAATGCTGTTCTTTTGAAAATTTTATACATCAAAGAATCATGAAAAAAATGATAGTTTCCAAAATAATAAGCAGCAAACTGTTTTCATATTTCTGAGGGTCATGTGACACTGAAGTAATGATTTTGAAAATTCATCTTTGACATCACATGAATAAATTACATTTTGAAACACAGTTAAATAAGATTTTAAATTGTAATACTATTTCACAATATTACAAGTTTTACTGTATTTTTGATCAAACAAATTCAGCTTTGGTGAGCTCTTTTATATATATATATATAAAAATATTGTTCAAAATATTGTTGTTTATTTTATGTTTGAGCCTATGCTCTTTGTTACTTCATTATGTTGTGGATCGTGTGTAGGCTAATTTTATTGTCGCACTTGAAAATGATCAGATTGATCCTCGTTTTTATTTATTTTATCTATTTCAGAGCCTATTCTCTTTAATGTTGTGGATCGTTTGTAACTTCATTGCAATTTAATTCAATGTACTGTCGTTCTAATTTCCATAACCGTTGTGTTATGATGATGATGCTAGCTCCACGGTCATTTACGGTCATTAATATGGCTGCAATGTTTCTTTTACGCGGCTGAAAATAACCGTGCTTTCTGTTACTGAGCCTGTGTCTGTCACTCGTCCTCTTAAAAGTGGAAGCTTGTGCGTAGCTTTGTTGCATTATATTGAAACTTTGTTGATGTTGTTATTGTCATGCGTGTTCTGGTTATTTGCGCATGATTAAACATGAGTCTTTATATGGCGATAAAACAAAGCTTTGTTGCGTTATTTTTTTGAAGTGGGGATTGGGGGTGCGCCAACCCGGTTGGGACATAGAAGGGGGTGCGCAGGAAAAAAAGTTTGGGAACTGCTGCTCTAGAGGTGTAAAAACAAGTGGAAAGCGCGAGCGCGCCGCTCTCTCCTTTCCACAAGCGCTCGCGCTCCCGTGGCGTCTGTCGTTGCTATGCAACCATGAACTGCGCTCTCCCTGATGACAAGGAAGTATCAGCAAAAGATTAATTGATTTATAGCCTTTTCATTAGCTTTACTACTAGATATATTTATGGAGATAAAAAATAATAAGGCGCAAAAAAAAACAGTTTTTTTGCAGTTTTTGCCATTTCCAGACGTTGTACTTTAACAAACTCCTCCTACAGTTTTGATCTGATCCTCTTCAAATTTGGTGAGTGTAATCTTAATGCATTTGAGACGTTAAATTGCGAAGATCTTGATTTTTCATCGAATGCCGTGTCCTAGGCGGCCTGACAAATGTAGATGTGCACACCCAATTTCAGCCTCTGGGTGATATATGCATCATCAGATAGGTTCTATATTAAAGTTGCTTGCAGTTCCGATGTTGCTAGGCAACCACAGACAGCCTGCAGTAACTCAGGCATACAATGTCCAATCTGCCCCAAACTTCACTTGTTTGATAAGAGTCCTGTCCTGAACACATGACCATCCTCATATTCGGTTATAGTAATAGCGCCACCTGCTGGTAGCAGGAAGTGTGGTAAATACAAATTACTTTAACATAGTCCTCCTATATTTACATACTGCCCACCGTGCTCTGTTTTCCTAAAGGCGCCGGGTGGCGGTGGCACGGGTGCGAGGGCCCTTTTCATCGCTGCTTGCAGCTTTAATTTTTCTATTCTTTTTTTCAATTAAAGATAAGTACAATGCAAAAAAATACAAGGCATTGTAATACAGTTCAGAGTGTATAAACAAGGAATAACAACAACTAAAATATATAAAGAACATGTATGTAAAAATTACAAATAAAACTAATAATAAAAAATTTATTTAATTTTAATAAAAATTTAATAAAAAGTGCTATATTAGGGCAGTTGCATGAATTTAAAAATCTTTCAAATTTGTATTGTTTTTATAAGCTTTTTGTTTTGTGATCTCTTATTTGAAAGAGGTTTAAAGTATATTGTGAGATCGGTGTTATAAAAGGTAATATATGAGGGTTTCTTTTGAGTTATTTTTGTCTTATGAATTTAAAACTTTAACAAAATAATTAAAAGATTAATAATATAACTTTGTTTTTCAGAAAAATATGGGTTTTGAAAACAAAGAAAAATTGTTAAATAATTAATATTAAATAAATATTATTATTTTTTCATGTCTATTTGAAAGTCAGTCCAAAAAAAAAAAATACAAAAAGGGCAATACAAAAATAAATGAAGGATGCTTTGCTTCTGTGAGTATCAGGAATCAGATTAATTGAATAATTTGTTTTGGTGTTTGTATTTTACCTCAGAGAAGCTCATGAATAAATATTTATCTGATAGACGTACACCAGTGCAGATAAAAGCCGCTAAATACGCTGAAAAATCACTGAATACACAGGTTAAAGCACGTCTTGCTCAGGAGCTCAAAGGTGAATCATGATTCATGACTCAGGGTTTGAACCAACAACCTTTATATTACCATTTCAAAAACTACATCAGTCCTCATAAGTCTGATAAGTCTCTATAACCCCTAACGTCACTCAGGTTGCGCTTATAAACGTTTGATTGTCGTTATATTAGATAATGAAGAAGAGCGTGTGAATCAGACTCCTCAACTGTCCTGTGGGCGGAGCTTGTGTCAGGACTCGGATGATGTCATCGCGGCTGCGCATGCGCCCTCCCGCAGCAGTGACGTCACCGACGCATTCCTCAGCCCCTCCCCCTCTTCTCGAGGATGAACTCACAATAAACCCACAGATAAATGCTGATACACACACAATCCCGCGCTGCATGTTATGTAGTTCATAAAGTTAGCGTAGTTTATATAGTTTGTTTAATTCATATAGTTAATTTATTATATAGTAGTTTGGAGTTTAAGAGATAAGTTTATGTAATTTGTTTAATGTACTTTGTATAGTTGTTTATATATTTTGTACATGGCAATGGCAATTTTCTTTATATAGCACCATTAAATACAAAAAGTTGACCAATGTGCTTTACAACAAGATAAATCACAAACACATTACTAAATTACATTATATTATCAATGAAATTATTAATAAATGTATAGTTTTTATAATTAGTTTAGTTCATATAGTTTAGGTTTATTTAGTTTGTGTAGCTCATGTCATTCCCTGTGAAGAGTTTAATGCAGGAGAGAGAGAAGGAGTGAAGTGGGGGATGGGAGGAGAAAAGAGAAAAGAGGGCAAACACACTGAGGGAGGTAGAGAAAATAACACTGACAGAACAATGAGACGACAGACACACACACACACACACACACACACACACACACACACACACACACACACACACACACACACACACATAGTTTTCACTGCTTTATCACACTGAGGCAACAGGATGTGACTGTACCTGCCTTTTCCAGCTCAGCTCCTGCTTATCTGTGTGTGTGTGTGTGTGTGTGTGTGTGTGTTCAAGTAACTGCATGCCTTTGTGTGTTTGTAGGCATGCATGACTGCGTGTGTGTGTATGTGTGTGTGTGTGTGTGTGTCACACATTTGACTGTGCTTTGTCAGTCAGTAACTGTTTAACTCTTCACCTCTGCTGATCTGAGAGAGAGAGAGAGAGAGAGAGAGAGAGAGAGAGAGAGAGGAAAAGGCGTGTCCTCGTGCAGATACGATCCTTACTGCTACTACTTTCTCTCTCTCTCTCTCTCTCTCTCTCTCTCTCTCTCTCTCTCTCTCTCTCTCTCTCTCTCTCTCTTCTACACAGATCGCAAGGAAACAGGAACGACAGACTGGAAGAGTTTGATCTGCTGTTCAGGTAGGCTACGTTCGAGAAAGAAAAGAGACGTGATCAGACTCAAGCCTCTGATTCCTCAACAGCTGGACAGAGAACAGAAACAGAGGTTCACCATATGAATTAGATGTGTGTTTGTGTGAAGTTCTGCTCTTCATCTGTCATTCAGTCATGTGTGTGTGTGTGTGTGTGTGTGTGTGTGTGTGTGTGTAAGAGAGAGAGATAGAGAGTGTGTGAAGCCTCGGACACACTCAACACGTGTGTGTTTTCTGATTTATTCTGTACGTCAACGTACATTCGACCCAAATCACCATCGCTCGACACATTCACGACTGAACTTTGGTATTGAAGACTCGGACACGCCTAGAAACACGTCTAATTCACTTTCTGACAGATTATAAGTGTGTGCTTAATTATTATTTATTTACTGAATCTTTTCTCTGTGCAAAAGTGTTTAGTAATATTAATTTATGTGTATGTAGATTGGAAAGTTCATATGTTTGTATAGTTTATATAGTTTAAGTTTATATAATTTGTTTAGATCTTTATATAGTTTAATTTTATGTAGATTGGATAGTTTGTAAATTTGTTTAATTCTTAGTTGTAACATATATATGTTCGGTTTTAGTTTCGTTTTTACCCTGAATTCCTAGTTAGTTCCCAGAAACTTGTTTTTTTAATAAGTTTCTGTAGTCCCTAATTGCACACACCTGTTCTGTTGGATCTTTGATTACACCGCCGGTATTTAAGCCCTAAGTTTCTCTAGTTCATTTGTCCATTATCGTCTGTGTTTATGTGGTTGTGTTTGTGTTTGTTTTATCACTCCTGTTATCTGCTGCGACCTTCTGCGTGTTTCTGTTGTGGATTTTTGTTCCTACTTATTCGTCCTGCACTTCAATACAGCCGCTCCGCGACAGAATAACGGACCCTCATAGCGAGTAAAACAGAAACGGACATACCATCAGTCCAGCTTCTGTGCCTGGAGCAGTCCTTCACTGTTTCTCCCGTCTCCTGCTCCACCTCGGTCCTCCGGCTCCACCTCGGTCCTCCTGCTCCACTTCGGTCCTCCTGCTCCACCTCGGTCCTCCTGCTCCACCTCGGTCCTCCTGCTCCACCTCGGTCCTCCTGCTCCACTTCGGTCCTCCTGCTCCACCTCGGTCCTCCTGCTCCACCTCGGTCCTCCTGCTCCACCTCGTTCCTCCTGCTCCACCTCGGTCCTCCTGCTCCACTTCAGTCCTCCTGCTCCACTTCGGTCCTCCTGCTCCACCTCGGTCCTCCTGCTCCACCTCGGTCCTCCTGCTCCACCTCGGTCCTCCTGCCTCACCTCGGTCCTCCTGCTCCACCTCGGTCCTCCTGCCTCACCTCGGTCCTCCTGCTCCACCTCGGTCCTCCTGCTCCACCTCGGTCCTCCTGCCTCACCTCGGTCCTCCTGCTCCACCTCGGTCCTCCTGCCTCACCTCGGTCCTCCTGCTCCACCTCGGTCCTCCTGCTCCACTTCGGTCCTCCTGCCTCACCTCGGTCCTCCTGCCTCACCTCGGTCCTCCGGCTCCACCTCGGTCCTCCTGCCTCACCTCGGTCCTCCGGCTCCACCTCGGTCCTCCTGCTCCACCTCGGTCCTCCTGCCTCACCTCGGTCCTCCGGCTCCACCTCGGTCCTCCTGCTCCACCTCGGTCCTCCTGCTCCACCTCGGTCCTCCGGCTCCACCTTTAAAACTAACTTTAGATGGAAAATAACTTAACTCTGCTATAAAGCCAAAACAATATCTGTTACCTTAAATTATCCGCTTATCTCTGTAAAGCTGCTTCGAAACAATCTACGTTGTTAAAAGCGCTATATAAATGAAGATGACTTGACTTGACTTGACTTGACCTTGGTCCTCCTGCTCCACCTCGGTCCTCCTGCTCCACTTCGGTCCTCCTGCTCCACCTCGGTCCTCCTGCTCCACTTCGGTCCTCCTGCCTCACCTCGGTCCTCCTGCCTCACCTCGGTCCTCCTGCCTCACCTCGGTCCTCCTGCTCCACCTCGGCCCTCCTGCTCCACCTCGGTCCTCCGGCTCCACCTCGGTCCTCCGGCTCCACCTCGGTCATCCGTCTACACCTCGGTCCTCCTGCTCCACCTTGGTCCTCCGGCTCCACCTTGGTCCTCCGGCTCCACCTCGGTCCTCCTGCTCCACCTCGGTCCTCCTGCTCCACCTTGGTCCTCCGGCTCCACCTTGGTCCTCCGGCTCCACCTCGGTCCTCCGGCTCCACCTCGGTCATCCGTCTACACCTCGGTCCTCCTGCTCCACCTCGGTCCTCCGGCTCCACCTCGGTCCTCCTGCTCCACCTCGGTCCTCCTGCTCCACCTTGGTCCTCCGGCTCCACCTCGGTCCTCCGGCTCCACCTCGGTCATCCGTCTACACCTCGGTCCTCCTGCTCCACCTCGGTCCTCCGGCTCCACCTCGGTCCTCCTGCTCCACCTCGGTCCTCCGGCTCCACCTCGGTCCTCCTGCTCCACCTCGGTCCTCCTGCTGCCCCTCAGTCCTCCGGCTCTACCTCAGTCCTTAATTTATTAAAGACTGTGTAGTATAACACATTAAAAACTTTATTATGAATGAATGAATGAATGAGGCATTTATATAGCGCTTTCATATGTACTACTGTACACCCAAAGCGCTTTACAATCATATCAAGGGATCTCTCCTCAACCACCACCAGTGTGCAGCATCCACTTGGATGATGCGACGGCAGCCAGTGCGCTCACCACACACCAGCTATAGGTGGAGAGAGGAGAGAGAGTGATAGAGCCAATTCAATGTAAAAACTATTAAAAACTATATAGTTTGTATAGTTTATGTACTTTGAAGTTTATATAATTTGTTTAGTTTTTTCTGTTTGTATAATTTATCTATGTAGTTTGTACATTATTTTATTTATTTAGTAAATATATATGCAAAAGTGTTCAGTAACTCCATGTGCAATGAAACAGATTTTATTAAAAAATAATTCAGTGTGAAATAATGTCAGCTGTTGCTTCAGCATTGAAATAGCGTTGGCAGAAATCTCTTCCACAGAGCTTTGTTCGTTTGATTCTGTTTCTGAGTTGATTTAGTCGTTTGGTCTGTTTCAGCATCATGGCGTCCGCGGCCCCTCAGAAGAGGGTGGTGTCGTCTGTCTTCATCACTCTGGCGTCTCCGTTCAGGGCGACCGTCACCCCGACGGCTCAGGTCCACAGCAGCAGCCCGACACGAGAGCAGCCGCGGCTACGGAGCTCAGCGTCGCATGAGGAGAGGATCAGCCCGCTGTACGCCCAGCCCACTGCCGCCCCCTGCAGGCGGGACAGCACACGCACATCGGACGGTGAAGATCCTCTTCATGTTTATAGTTGCATTTAGCAAGTTAGAGCTGGGCGATGATATATATTTGTGCTGCACGATTAATCACAATTAACATGAAATCGCACTTAAACCGATTTGATGATGAAATCGCAAAGGCTGCGATTATTTCTGTTATGCGCAGCTTGTCGTTGATGTACAGCTCAGTAAACGCTGCTCCATCTGAAAGCACTGCGAGTTTGAGAAGCATTTATGAACCTCTTGTCCAAAAAAGACAACATTTAATAAATCAAAGCGTTTCAATCTTCTGTTTATTCAGCTACAGCGATAGAGATTTCCTGGAATGATGTGTGTGAGACGCCCTCTGGTGTTCAGAGGGATATGTGGTGTGTGTGTGTGTGTCTGGAATGATGTGTGTGTGTGTGTGAGACACCCTCTGGTGTTCAGAGGGATATGTAGTGTGTGTATGTGTGTGTGTGAGACGCCCTCTGGTGTTCAGAGGGATATGTGGTGTGTGTGTGTGTGTCTGGAATGATGTGTGTGTGTGTGTGAGACACCCTCTGGTGTTCAGAGGGATATGTAGTGTGTGTATGTGTGTGTGTGAGACGCCCTCTGGTGTTCAGAGGGATATGTGGTGTGTGTGTGTGCAAGAGCACCCTCTGGTGTTCAGATGGAGCATTTACCACCGATCACAGAGCCGTACTTCACTGACAAGCTGCACGTTGCAAGGTTGCATTTTGATTAATCGTACAGCCCTAATACTGTATATACGTTATATTTGATGTTAATAAAAAAAATCTCGCAGTTGAGATTTGCTGTACAGCAAATATGGCTTTATATTTTGCGTGTGTTAGTAAAGATTTGCTGATTGATTCTTGATCTGTTAGTGTTTGTAAGCAGTTACTCTGATGAACTCCCTCCTCCACATGACCCCTGTGACCCCTGTGACCCCGAGCCCGGACCCACGGTCGCCCCTGCAGAGGTCAGTCTGCCAGAGAGATCGGTGCCCCCTGCTGGAGGGATGGTGAACGAGCCGTCAGCCGGACCGCACTGCACTGGTGAGAATCCTCCTGATAACTGGAATAATCCTGTGAGAGGACAGTCGTTCAGAGCTTGTGTGTGTGTGTGTGTGTGTGCCTCAGATGTGTGTGGGTTCTGCCGTAAGCTGGTGCCACTGTCTGAACCGGCCATCGACGCTCTGAACCGCACGTACCACGCCTCGTGCTTCCAGTGCCGGCAGTGCCACGCTCCACTGGCTGCCAGACTCTACTACACTAAATCTGGGATTCCTCTGTGTGAGGACTGTTACCAGGTACTGAGTGTGTGTGTGTGTGTGTGTGTGTGTGTGTGTGTGTGTGTGTGTGTGTGTGGAAAGACTGTTACCAGGTACTGAGTGTGTGTGTGTGTGTGTGTGGAAAGACTGTTACCAGGCACTGAGTGTGTGTGTGTGTGTGTGTGTGTGTGTGAGGACTGTTACCAGGTACTGAGTGTGTGTGTGTGTGTGTGTGTGTGGAAAGACTGTTACCTGGCACTGAGCGTGTGTGTGTGTGTGTGAGGACTGTTACCAGGTACTGAGTGTGTGTGTGTGTGTGTGTGTGTGGGAGTGTGTGTGTGTGTGTGAGGACTGTTACCAGGTACTGAGTGTGTGTGTGTGTGTGTGTGTGTGTGTGTGTGTGTGGAAAGACTGTTACCTGGTACTGAGCGTGTGTGTGTGTGTGTGTGTGTGTGTGTGTGTGTGTGTGTGTGTGTGTGAGGACTGTTACCAGGTACTGAGTGTGTGTGTGTGTGTGTGTGTGTGAGTGTGTGTGTGTGAGGACTGTTACCAGGTACTGAGTGTGTGTGTGTGTGTGTGTTTGTGTGTGTGTGTGTGTGTGTGTGTGAGGACTGTTACCAGGTACTGAGTGTGTGTGTGTGTGTGAGTGTGTGTGTGTGAGGACTGTTACCAGGTACTGAGTGTGTGTGTGTGTGTGTGTGTGTTTGTGTGTGTGTGTGTGAGGACTGTTACCAGGTACTGAGTGTGTGTGTGTGTGGAAAGACTGTTACCTGGTACTGAGCGTGTGTGT
Source organism: Vimba vimba (assembly GCA_022828995.1). Lineage (NCBI taxonomy): Eukaryota > Metazoa > Chordata > Actinopteri > Cypriniformes > Leuciscidae > Vimba > Vimba vimba. Next base: position 44,916,002 of record CM040825.1, read on the forward strand.
GTGTGTGTGTGTGTGTGTGTGTGTGTGAGTGTGTGTGTGTGTGTGAGGACTGTTACCAGGTACTGAGTGTGTGTGTGTGTGTGTGTGTGTGTGTGTGTGTGTGTGAGTGTGTGTGTGTGTGTGTGAGGACTGTTACCAGGTACTGAGTGTGTGTGTGTGTGTGTGTGTGTGTGTGTGTGTGTGTGTGTGGAAAGACTGTTACCTGGTACTGAGCGTGTGTGTGTGTGTGTGTGTGTGTGTGAGGACTGTTACCAGGTACTGAGTGTGTGTGTGAGTGTGTGTGTGTGTGTGAGGACTGTTACCAGGTACTGAGTGTGTGTGTGTGTGTGTGTGTGAGTGTGTGTGTGTGTGTGTGAGGACTGTTACCAGGTACTGAGTGTGTGTGTGTGTGTGTGTGTGTGTGTGTGCGACTCCTCTCTCTCTGCTCTGAGCACAAACTAGTCATAACCAACACAACTTTCCAAATGAAAAATAAATACAAAGCATCATGGATGCACCCCAGATCCAAACACTGGCACCTACTGGACTGCATTATAACCCGGCAACAAGATCTACATGAAATCTCCTTCACCCGAGCAATGCGTGGGGCGGAGTGCTGGACAGATCATCGGCTGATCAGATCCAAGATACACCTAAAGGTCCAACCTCAACACACCAGGCACCAACCCTCAACTCCCGAGCCCTAAAGTCCCCTGACATCACTGCATCGTCGCTGCTTGGCTGATAACCTTTCCTCCGCTCTCACTCATCCCCTACCTACACAATACAGCTGAAAGCGCATGGGCTAACCTTCGCACAGCTATACAACAAGCTGCTACTGACACAACTGGTTTTACTTCCAAACGTCACCAGGACTGGTTTGACGACAGCTCCCTCGAAATACTCAGCCTTCTGGAGGAGAAGCGTAAAGCCTTCACTGCCCACCTTACAATCCACAATCTCCCTCTCTGCGCTCACACTGGAGTAATATCCGTCCTGAGGCGCAACGGCGGCTTCGCATAATGGAGAATGACTGTTGGCTTAGGAAAACCAACAACTCTCAAGCTTTCTACGATGCAGTAGAATCACTATATGGACCCCAAAAACGCAGAATCACCCTATCAGATCTACAGACGGCACAATACTGCACAAGGACAAACAAGAAATTCTTGAGCG
>CM040825.1:44924656-44929656 GCA_022828995.1 Vimba vimba
CGAGGAACAGAAACAAGAAAGAGTGAGAATCTGATGTTAGCGTTTAACTTCATTCCGCGATAGTTCTGAAGTAAACTCTTAAGTTTTACTACGTAAACGTGCAAGTATGGTGTTTCAGTTGAGTGAGCTGAATTAATGTCACATAGGAAACCGTTGTGAAATCGTAGTCAAGTCACCTTTATTTATACAGCGCTTTTGACAATATAGATTTTTTCAAAGCAGCTTCACAGTGATAATAGGAGATTACAGATTGTTTTGGCTTTACAGCAGCTCTAGAATAAAGATATTGTCCAGCTAAAGTTAGTTTTGATTGATTTACTTCCATTATAAAGATCATTAGTTATTACCTTAGGGGCCGCTAACACGACACCGTTCTAACAGAAAACTTTTAACGTGTTCCTGGACGTTCATTTGCACGACAACAGTGTTTGGTGGCTCGAGAACGCAAACTTTGAAATAGTTTCAAGGTGCAAGTTTTGAAAATGTTATCATCTCCGTGTAAACTTCAAAAACGTGAATCTGTGAAAACTGTGACGGATGCAGAGTGAATATACGCCCAAGCATAGTGAAATGCATTATGAAGGTGTAAGTTACAAAGTTTTTGTACGTCAGAAAGTGTATTTTTGACTCTTAAATGTGTGTGTGTGTGTGTGGCCTACGCCGGTCCCATGACGCCTGGTTTACAGTGGCTCGTCTCTTGCAGGTATGGCCGGGTGGAAAGCGTCAAAGTCCTGCGCAAGCGCGGCTCCGAGGGCGGCGTGGCGGCCTTTGTGGATTTCGTCGACATCAAAAGTGCTCAGAAGGCGCACAACGCCGTTAACAAAATGGGGGACAGAGACCTTCGCACCGATTACAATGAGCCGGGTTCGGTGCCCAGCGCCGTGCGCGGTCTGGAGGACGCCGCGCCCGCTAGCACTCACGGAAGGGAGGTTGCAGGGTTCTCGAGGAGCGCCGTGGGGCCGGTGTACGGGCCTCCGGTGACTCTCCACACCAGAGAGGGGCGCTATGAACGCAGACTAGACGGGTAAGTGGGACTACGGTGTCAGATACAGGGGTTGAGGTGGGGTTAAACACAATACTGATTCTCCGTTCTCTGAGGCCTGACTTCCTGCACACGGGATTATTAATCCTTGTCTATCATGTAAGAATGAGTGGATTAGATTGGTGTGTTCAAAATCAAAATGTGGGATTACTGTGTGAGCCATGAGCTGGATATCACCCACGTGGATATTACGAAGTCCGGCGGAGATGTAACGGGTGAGTTTGGATATTAGGCGTCCTCCAAATCTGGGATATTACTATTCCTCGGATGGTGCCGTGTGGAAGTATGTGCTGACGACGGATTTAACGAGATTTTTAACCAGGGAAATAGAGATATCGCAAAACCTTTTTGTCAGTTGTCATTTGCCTTGCACGAGTATCCCATCACCCATCTGGTCATTGTGCTACTGTCTGTCATGGATGTGTATCACTGCCGTGGATTTAGGAGGAGTCGCCCGTCGCGTGTGGAGTAAGTGTGTCAGGGTTCATCATCTCATCCTCCGTGTCACCGCACGTCATTCGTTAGAGAGGGCCGCTAATGCTCGTCGCTCGCGCTGGGATGTTTCCACCAAGCTTCGAAGACCAGAAGACGTGGCGGGAAGATTCACGCTTCCCGAATGTTGGATCTAACCTCATATGTTGGATGTATAGGTGTAGACCGAACTGGATTACCTGATCTCGAGTGGATGTACGGGAGAAGAGTTCGCCAAGTCCCACCGCTGCCGTTCGGAGGAAGTAAATGCGCTGGAATTACGCACCGTTTGTTTTTGTTGTGTGCGCCGTTCGGATTATTCCTCACCAGTGGAAAGCTATGTTTTTCCTCATGAGAAGATTTTTTTATTTATTTTTTTTTTTTGGTAAAGACTGTATTTGTTTTTCCTAAATATTATTTTTGTTAAACGCATCAAGATGACGTACGGATAACCGGCGCAGCCCTGATTGGACGAAGATCGCATATTGGGATCCGATCCGCTTCTTTCGACCGCTTTCCGCCGTCGCTGTTTTTGGCTCACACACAATTCCTCCTATATTGTATTGGGAATAAGTAGGGTCAGTTACTGCTCGGAAAAGGTTGGTATTGCCCTGCCTTACGCATCTCTGTGCTTTTTCTCTCTCTCTAACCTAGACACATAGTCTCTTAACCCCTGTTCTTTACTAACCCTAGAGCCTTGTGTTATCATTAACCCTTGATTTCCCCGCGGCGTTCAGAGCCAGATAGCCAGCATGGTTCATGAGTCGGATAGAAACACTGCATGATTGGTGTAGAAGTCCATTTCCAGCAGCGCTAGAGCCTCAGTGTAGCTCGGACTTAAACCGTGGCTCAACCAACCCGTTAGACTTGTACGATGAGTTAGCTAGCTGTGTGAGAGTGATCCAGCCGGAAGCTAAGTGTGTGTGTTCCTCTTTCTGTCGTGTCTCTTCCCTGTCTCTCTCACAGCAGCAGTTCTGACGGACGGGAACGGGCGTATGAACACAGTCCGTACGGACACCACGAGCGCAGTGGCTCCTTTGACCGGCCGCGCCACTACAACACAGACTATTACAGGGACCGCTCCATGTTTGCTGGCTCCAGCCCGGCCACTAGCGCTCTTAGCGGTGGCTTTGACGCGACCGAGTCTCACTTTGAGCCTCGGATCCGCGACCCTTTCACCCTGTCTGGCTCTGCTCGCCGCGACCCATACCGTGACGACAGGGGCCGGCGCGCCGACCGGACGTACCATCACCATCGGCGGAGCCGGTCGTCGCACTCGTCGCAGTCGCGGCAGCCGTCGCCGCAGAGGAGTGTGGGACACACGCCAAAAGCCGCGCACTCGCCCAAGCGAGCGGCGGCATCTCCGGGTCCGCGGTCTCGCTCGCGCAGCCCGTCCTCCAGCTCCGACTCCGCTAGCAGCACCAGCAGCACCGGCAGCGGCAGGTATCGTACCAGCGCTAGCTCCTACCTGTTTCAGTTCATGTTTATGATATTTTGCAGTTGTTACAACCTCATTATCAGAATCCTAGCCGAACTGATATACATTTCAAGTAAAGACAAGTAAACACTCAGTTATTAAAAAAGAACAAATAAAAAATTTGCAATTGCAACAAATGGATAAAACTGAACAAAGATACGATTGAAATAGTGTTTTAAGATTTTCAGGTATTCAGGTACAGAAACTAATCAAATTGTGTGCAATCAAACTTATTTTTTATTACTCGCTTTTGTGTTTCGCCTCCCTCCGCCGTTTTACGCTTGCGTATGTGACGAATAACGCCAGAGAAACGTCAGTAGGCTATAATCGATTTCGGTCTATCACTGCGACGATGCAGAATCGGCCACGCCCGCATCGCGATGCAGAGATTAATTTCAACACCCGACTGAATAACGTTTACAGTCGGCCCTATGAAATCCATTCATGTTTTCAGTTTTTCTGGGTTCCATTTTAATGGGTTAATTCAATTTTTAATAATCAAATTTGTATAGTTACCGTATTTTCCGCACTATAAAGCGCACTTAAAAGCCTTTAATTTTTTCAAAAAACGACAGTGCGCCTTATAATCCGGAGCGCCTTATATATGGATAAAACAACCGCTGATTTAAACCTTGTTTATACTTTCGCCTGGCAACGGAGCGCGAGCCTCCGCTGACTGCGCGCGCACCTCCCCAAACAGACGAGGCATTTATACTTGACGCAACTGTTTTGTTTTAGACTGAACACCAGACCATACAACTGATTTAGACGCGCAAACTGGGTGCCGGTGTGATGAGATATACTACTAATATCCGTCTGCTCGGGCAGATAATGCTCAGTCATGCATCTTCGGATGCGGAGGCGCGCGCGCTGTTACAATGACGTCATTTTTGCCGCGCGCGTGCCTCCGCGTCCGGAGATGCATGACTTTGAGCCGAATCTGCCCGACCAGACGGATATTAGTTTTTTATTACCTACGCGCTCATGCGGACGCGTCGAGTATAAACAAGGTTTTACAGCTCAGCCACTTGTTTTTTCATATTTTTTTGCAAGTGGTAGATCTTGGTTTACATTTGGACTTTGGATGTGATCTTAGGCTTGAAAAGGTTGGTGACCACTGCATAACGCAATCCCAGTCAAACGTTTGACTGCAGTATCTTCTATTCTATGCGCCTTATAATCCGGTGCGCCCTATATATGAAAAAAGTTATAAAATAGGCCATTCATTGAAGGTGCGCCTTATAATCCGGTGCGCCTTATAGTTCGGAAAATACGGTAATAATTTTGTACAAATTTTACAATGAGTGTTATAAATATATTTTTTTAAATTATGTTTTTGATTCTCTGATTTATGAAATTAATACAAATTTAATATCAAAACATTAGTAATCAAATGGTTGCATAAAAACTAGGGTTTGGGGTCCTATGAATTTTTTTTTATTTTTTTAAATTCAAACCAAATTCTGTGGTTTCTATTTAAATTTTCTGGATTCCATCTTAATGGTTGAATTAATTATATATATATGTATTATTTTTTGTCTAATCAATTGAATTCATAAAAAGTAGTCAAATTTGAAGTCAAAGTTTTTATTTTTCAAAAATAATTTATTTTTCTATTTACAAATGTATTCTCAAAAGCAGTGGTAATAAAACTAATGCATAACTTCAATTTAATTTATTAGTGTTGGGTGATATGCTCCATTTCATCACATCGTCAGCCTGTGAGATCGCCGATACACGATATTAGCGTGAGGGGGCGGGGCTTACTTATTCGATTATTAACTTGCTTATTTACTCATTAGAGTTTAGGCAAATTAATTGTAGTTCCCAACATTAATTTAATAACAATACTAGCTTTATAATAATAATAATAATAATAATAATAATAATAATTGAATACATTAATGGTAAAACGAGACCATTATCATACTGATATTGTCGATACTCGATACTATCGTCTATCGGCACAACCCTATAATTTATCCTTTAAAATGTAAGCAAATAAAATGT
>CM040825.1:44934656-44987156 GCA_022828995.1 Vimba vimba
AAAGGATATTAAGATATCTTTAATACTTCTTGAGTTACAGGCATGCAAACTTGAGGCAAAAAACACAAGAAGTGCTTTTTCCCATTTTTGGACCGTCACTGTTGGCATATAATGCAACAAAGATTGCTTAAGTCAGCCGATTTCAATAATATATCTACCAATCTCTATGTAAAAATAAAAATGATGCTGCCATCTTTCTCAAGTCATTTTTACACCCCTGTAATTTTGGCTCTGAATCTCAGGTGAAAATTGTCATTTTGTCCCTCTACAAAACAGTGGATTACTCAGTCAATATACATTCATTCATTTAATATTTTGGCTTTCTTCATGTATTTCTTTCGCCAGAAAGAAAAAAAAATGTATCTCAAATTTTAGCCGGGGACCTCAGGTTGACTTGATGCCGCATTACCCTATATTGATTTTTATATTGAGTTGTGTAGAGTACTAACTATTGTCCTCTTTTCCAGGTTGTGTTTGATAGGTTAAAAGGAATGGCTCTTGTTCTGTACAACAACACTGATTTTGCCCAAGCAGCTGTTAGAGAAACCAAAGGATGGAAGATAGGAGGGAACAAAATTAAGGTGTGTGGAACTGACTAGTGACACTTGAACTTTCTATTCATCTAGAATCTTTAAAAAGTCAAATGTATCACGGTTTCAACATTAATAATAATCAGAAATGTTTCTTGAGCAGCAAATGGAGTAATTCAGCTTTGATCACAGGAATAAATTACATCTGGCAGTTTATTTACATAAAAAAACAGTAATATTTGTGAAATATTTTTACAATTTGAAATGGCTGTTTTCTGAGACATGCATCCATAGTGAGCAGAAGAGACTTCTTTTAAAACTTTGACCGCCAGTGTATGTACAGTTATATAATGTAATGCGTTTGTTTCTTTTGTCCAGGTTGATTTTGCCAGTCAGGAGAGTCAAATGGCTTTCTATCGATCTATGCAGGCATCAGGGCAGGACATCCGTGACTTTTATGATATTCCGGCAGAGAGGAGGTGAGTGCTGCCTTAAGGACAACACCCTAGAAACTATAATTCCTGCCTGCAGTTTGCTTATCTTCAGGCACTTGGCTAATTATTGCCCAAATCTTGTTTCGTTTTGCCAGGGAAGAGCGGCGAACTCCTTATCATGAGTTTTCAGCTGAGCGGGCGTATTACGAAAATGTAAGGACTCCTGGCATTTACGCCGAAGACCCCCGTCGGGAATATCCTGGTCGCAGTCGCGATCGCTATGCAGAGTTGGATCATTACCAAGGAGAACACTACGATCCCCGCTACCACGAGGACCCACGGGAATACAGAGATTATCGAGACCCTTTTGAGGACATCAGGAAGTACAGCTATATCCAGCGAGAGCGTGAACGGGAGCGTGAGCGATTTGAGGCCGACCGGGGCAGATGGAGCCCGTCTCATCAGCGGCGTCCCTTAACTCCCTCTGCTTCACCCTCACCATCTGAACGTGTCTCTCGAGAAGCGGAACGACGGGTGTATAGACACTCCTCTGAGAGATCTGGAAGCTGCAGCTCGCTGTCTCCACCTCCAGCTCAGTTTGAGAAGTCTGAGAAATCGCCAGTGGATTACAAACCGGAAGGACTGGAGAGAGAAATAGAGCAGACCGAGGCAGAGCGCGCAAGTGGGGCGGAGAACAAAAAACGTGGCAGACGCAAAGAAAAGGCTGACAGAGAGAAGGGGGAGAAAGCAAAGCAAAGGAGAGGTAAAGTACAGTCTCCCAGTGCACCTCATTCTGAAGCGGATAGAGAGCCTAGTCTGGATATGGGTTCTGGGAAGGGAAAAGTTTCAGATGTGGAGGGTCAAGAAAGACAGAAGCATAAAGGGGACAAAGAACCCTCCCCGGTTGACCACGTAACTCGCCTTGAGTCTCAAAAGGGAGAGCGACTCGATCAGTGCAAAAGTGAGTCGTTAGACAGGGATGGCAAAGGAAAGTCAAAGAAGCATTTAAAGTCTGACTCTGGTAGTGATGGCAAAGATTCCCTTTTAGATTCTGACAGACTTGCAGCGAGAAAGAGGCGTTTTGGCGATCCCAGTGGGAAAACTATAAGGCAGAAAAGGGGCCGTCTAGAGGATGATCCAGGTTCTGGAATTAGCCAACCTGCTGACTTTGCTACAAACACTGGATTTGCAAAAGAGACCGATATTGATGTGAAAGCAGAGAAAGAGGTTCAAAAGAGAGAACACTCCAAATCCAGGACCGGCCCTCATTATAGTCAAAGGGAAGAGCTGGATAGCGCTATGAGAGGGACGTCTCAGGGTCCATCGCTACGACCAGGGGAATTATCTGAGGTGGATGTTGTGGACTCAAAATCGCACCCTGTGCCTAGACAATTTTCAATCGACGGAACCTCCGATAAGGACAACAAAGTAAGGGACGAATATCTAGAAAATATTGACCTTTCTCAGAGTTACCGCAAACAGATGGAGCAAAACAGACGGCTTCGGCAGCAGCTGCAGACCCCTGATAAACAAGGAAAGGCAGAGTCTCAGCAAGGGTTAGATGCAGAAGATCTTGAGCATCGTAGCCTGGTGCATGAGGTTGGCAAGCCTCCGCAAGATGTAACCGATACCTCGCCTCCAAATAAGATCAAGAAACAAGAGTCCTTTGAGATGGAAATGAGTGCTAAGAGAGAAAGGATTTACCGAACAGGTCGCCAAAAGAGTGAAGACCCTGAGTGGAATAACACAAATTCTCCGAGGTTGCAGCATGCACCGCTACTAAGAGAGGTGGAATATGCTGACCCTCCTACTCAAATGATTGTGAGAGAAGTAAAAGAACCATCAAAACCTGAAGATAATGTTCCATTAGATCTGGAGCTTGCTGGTAAACGGATGCACACCGTACAGATGTCAAAGATGAGTACATCTCTACCAGATGAGCAGCAAAGACGTTGGGAGAGTCGACTAAAGCAAGAGTTGTTACCAGACTTTTCAAGGGGCTCTGAGAAAAGACGTCTCAATCGGAAGTACTTGGATTATGGACTTTGGCCTGATTTGGAACCTGGTGAAGTGCGTTCTGACTCTGAAGAGGATCGTGAAAATAAGTCCAACTCTCCTGCACCATCAACCTCTGTAACCTTCTCTGAAAGACATCGTCCAGACAGGTTGTCAGAGTCCAAGCTAACATCTGCCCTAGAGAGAAACAAATTCCGTTCTTTTGCAGATGATCAGACAATCACACCGGATACTAAAGCTTTGTTAGAGCGTGCAAAGTCTTTGTCCTCCTCAAGAGAAGACAACTGGTCTTTCCTTGATTATGATACACATTTTGCCAGTTTAAGGAGTAGAAAGGACACAGAAAAGGTAGAGTCAGCCCCACGACCAACGCCCTCATGGTACATGAAGAAGAAGAAAATTCGAAGTGAGTCTGACGACAAAGTGGAAGAAAGGAAAGAAGATCCAAAGCCAGAAGAACAGGAGAGACGAGAGTTGTTTGCGTCACGTTTTTTGCACAGTTCTATTTTTGAGCAGGATTCAAGGCGTCTCCAGCATCTGGAACGAAAGCATGAGGACCCTGAACATGGTGTTGGATATCTGTACCCTCAGCAAGGCCCAGCAGAAGGGCAGCCTGACCCAGAACCAGTTGTGCTTTTCCATAGCCGGTTTTTGGAGCTAACAAGGTTGCAGCAACAGAAGAATAAAGAACAAATCCCTCAAAATTCCAAGCATGAAGAAACCATAGATACAACCAGAGGAAGTAAAACACCTGAGGAAGAACAAGCTCCACAGCAACAAATTGCTACTGAACCTAGTATCCATCCAGCTGAGAGCAAAATAATTAGCCCTGTTCAGGCTCCTCAGACTAGTCCTGTCCAAGCTCCTCAAATATCACCACCTGTTATAATAGCCAAAGAATCCTTGCCATCAGTGGAAACAGAATGTGTTGATACTCCTGCCTATAACTTGTTTGATCCTTCCATTAAGGAGGAAGATAAAGAGCATGAACAGCCCTCAGCTCAGCCACTACAGCCTTTGCTAGAGCAACCCTCAGAACCTAATTTTTCAGAATGCCAAGAGTCAAAGATTCCAGTCGAGGAAATGGTATTGAAGACTAATGACTTTGAAAGTGCTCCTGAAACCAACAAAGTGGTTTCAGAACAGCTTTCAAGCAACGAAACACCACCCAGCATTTCACAACCAGAGACTGAGTCTCCAGTTAAGTTTCCAGAATCACCAAGTCCCCTCTCACAAATCTCTTCTGAGCCACATGAAAAGGAACCTGAGCCACCTGTTACAGAAGCTGAATCTATCAATGCAGGTGATCAGAAAGTTGCTAATAATTATCCAGTTGAGGAAGCTGTGTCTCCCCCTCCAAAGTCAAGAAATAAAAAGACTAAAACCTCACCTAGCACACCAGTAACTACACCTCTGCCTGCTACCCCAGACAAACAGAGCACCCGCAAAAGTGAGCGCATTGACAAAGAAAAACTGAAACGCTCTCCAAGAGGAGAGGCATCCAAGTCAGTGCCCGATTCAAAGTCAGTAAGTAAGTCCCCTCTGCACAGCATAGAAATGGAGCAAGGTACAGAGCAAAATTCTCAGCCAGTTAGGGCAAGGCGTAGGAATGTGCGTTCTGTTTATGCTACACCAGTTGAAGATGAAACTGCACTGCAACCTGGAAAAGACGCTGAATCACCTCGTGTAAGGAAGCGTATAGACAGAGATGTGGGTTCTGATGTAGAGACCGTTGCTGCACCGCCACCGACCTCGAGACGGGGACGCCCCCCCAAGAATCGACGCCAAGCTGAGGATGTACCAGCAGGAAAAACTGAACGGTCAAAATCAACTGAGTCTAAGGAATTGGATGCCAGTGAGACGAGCAGTGAGGGGGTTCCCAAAGTAGGTAAAGGCAAATGTTCACCCCACACACAAAAAGGAGTAAGTCCAGTGAATGTATCAGCATCTGGAATCGGAAAAAAGGGAGACAAAATGGAGAAAATATCAGAAAGCTCCAAGCTCATTACTGAGGAAAACTCTCTTGTTCTTAAAAACCTTACAATTCGGCTTGATGTGACTGAGGTGAAGGCAATGCTTCAGACTAGTGAAGATGAACCTGGAACTGAGGATTCTCCCAAAAAGAGCTCACCTGGTGTGTCTTCAAAGGATGAGGTCATAGAATCTAAATTTGAAAGTGATGCCATGGATGAAGTTAATAGTGAAGGGGAGGCATTGCCTGCTGCAACAAAAGCCATTGAGTCAGATGTATCTTTGCTGTCTCGAGAGCTGGAACTTGAGCAAGCTGTTGAGAATATTGCAAAGCTGACAGAAGATGCATCTCCTCCTCCTCAGTTTAAAAGTAACTTGACAAAGGCACAACGTTCATTACCTGAAGAACCAGAGCGTGACTCAGAAGAAGAAAAGCCTGCAATTCCATCTAGTGAAACAGAGCTCGCTGCTGCTATAGATTCCATTACAGCAGAGGAAACATCTTGTACCCTGCCACAAGAACAAATCATCAACTCTGTTGTAGATTCAAATGCTGATGTACAGACACTTGCACCCAGTTCAAAAGTATCTGAAACCTGTGTTGGCGCAGCAGATGTTCAGGAGGAGACTGTAACCTCACCTAGAAAAGGGTTTAAAGGCAGAGCAAAAGCTTCAAAGAAGGGCAAAGGCCAAAAGGGTGCTGGAAGCAAAAAAGAACCACTCAAAGATGTAGTTTTGGATGCTGAAAACATCCCTGTGAAGTCATCGGAGTCCATACCTGCAGAACTTCCAGCAGTCAAAGAAAGATCACCCACAAGTACAGCTGCTGTCATTACTTCCTCTTCCAAGCAGGTTGTAACTTTAACAGCGCCTAATGCAGACGTTCCAAACGAACCAGAGTTGCCTCTTAAAGCTGAGATGGATATCCCAAAATCTTCTCCTGCTCCCAGCAGAAGCCCAACGTCACCCAAGTATCAGCCTTATTCATACAAAAACACGTCCCCCTCACTATCTCCAACAAGAACTTGCCTCAAGAATTTGTCCTCATACCCAAGCAGGCTTTCTGTTTCCCCTACAGAGCGTTTCAATCCGCCGAAAGAAGCTGGGGTCCTCTCCCCTCCACAGACCCCTTTAGAGAGCCCAACATTACCCTCAGACACCCCTGTTCATGACGCCAACTCGGGTGATTTGCGTAAAATCCTCACAAAGCCTAGAACTGGTCCAGTGTTGGACATGGCCGCTACATCGGGGAATCTGCATCCTCATTCTGCAAGGGAAAGTGACATTACACCAGATGTGGTAACCAGCAAAAGTGCTCATCAAGATAACAGGCAACCCTCTGTTTCAGCCCAACCCGTAGTTCGACAGCCTGCCTCTATTCCATCCCCAGAAACAAAGCAGATCTTCAGTGAGAAGTCGGTCATTTCAGTTATTGCTTCCACTCCTACCTCTGTCATCAGTCGAGTTTGCAATCCCCCTGACTCTGAGGAGAAGCCAAATGCTCCCATTGGAAATCCCTTTCTCGACAAACAACCTCCAAAACAGATTTACCAGCCAAGCTTGGAGGAAAGCAGTACGTACCATGGTCCACCAGTCGGGGAGGAAGGTGGAAATGCTGGTCGTTATATTGTTGAGAGTACATCGCTAAGCACAGGTTCCAGCACAGGGCTGAGAGTTCAGACGTCAGAAGGTGTGGTGGTGCTGAGTCATTCTGGCCAGAAAATGGAGGGGCCACATCGCATAAGTGCCAAAATCAGCCAGATCCCACCGGCCAGTGCTGTGGACATAGAGTCCCAGCAGCTGGTGTCCATGCCCCAGATCAAGCAGGATCACTACAGTGCCTCCCAAACACCATCTTCGAAATGCCCACTTCCTTCAGATCATGGGCATTCAATAAAACCACAACTAAATGTCTCCACAATTAAACAAGAGTCTGAGTCCTCTTACGCCCCAGTTCAAAGTGGAGTTGTTAAATTATTGCAGCAAACGCCTGGCCCATCACAGGTCATGAGTTACCATCACACAGTGATGAAGCACCCCAAGAAGGTGGATGGGTCAGAGTCCCTCAGTGTGGATGGCGTGAAACCCGCCTGGGTCCCAACTATTAGTCCTGCTATAAGTCCTCATCTTCCCCCAGCAGCAGGTAATCATGTCGGGTTCATAGCTGGCACAACGACAGATCGAACTCCGTCCCTTATTCAACCTAAGCAGGAGCCGCGATCTCCCCGGAAATCTGGACACCCTCATTCTCCTTTTGCCAAAGTGCCATCTCCTATTGGCTCCTCATCTCCGAAAGGTGTGTCTATGGTCCTTCCCTCTGGATTACCCTCTCTGTCCCCATATGTGTCCACTGTCCACCACTCTGAGCAGTCTGTGATCATGCCCCCACACAACACTCACGGGAGCATTGGACGAATGTCGCCACACCGCGTTGGCCCGATAGGGCACCTTACTCAGGGTGAGGTACGAGTGAACACTCCTCCTCTCTCTATGATGAACTATGCCATTCACTCTGACAGCCTCCCCTCCTCTTGGCCACCTGGCCAGCAGAGACCCATATCTCCCCAGGCTGTGGGGAACAGGGAAATGGTCCTCAAGGTTAACACAGCCAATGCAAGAAGCCATGATGGAGGAGAAGAAGAAGCAAGGCGTTTCCACCCAGCTCTCGGAAGACCAGCTGCTCAACTGAAATCAGAATCCATACCAGCAGAGTATCGTGGAGCTCTCCCCAGTGGTTTACCCATTGATCGATTCAACATGTCACCAAGAGACATGCGAGTTCTCATTCACCACCAGCAGAGCGATCGTCCCACTGCAGAATTACACCAGGTGCACGTCCCCGAGAACATGCCGACGTCTTCGACTCCTACCAGCATGGCGGCGTCTCTCTCACCTCGGCCACACTTGTTAGCAAAGGGAGTGTCTGAGAAGGACCCCTCGAAAACATCCGAGCTGAGGAGGGAACAGACGCCTCCCAGTAAGGAGGGAATGATGGCGATTCGTAGTACAATGCCTCCGATGGCTTCTCCTCAGAGAGTTCAGCTGATGACAGCAGGAACTGGAACGTCCTTTCCTGAATATTCCAACATGTATACAAACCTACGACCCGCCCACGCTCAGTTTGCTGATAATTCTCCAATGGGGATTAACCAGTCCACCCATAGCATCCCATCGTCACAGGCACAGGTAAAGTTTGAGTATGCATCAGTTTTTAAGTTTACTAGCTTTTAGAGCTGTGCAAATTACATTTGTCCCTTTCGTTTTAAACCAAGGGAGTTCAAGAGCCAGAGTCCAGTCAGCCTCAAGCTGAAGCTAAAGTGGAGCTGGTGGGACATCAGCCTGTGAACATGGTGCAGCTTCTGACGGTGAGCTTCTCATTCACTACACACAGAACGCTTTATTCTGTCCACACACAACTTCAGATGTCTACCTGTCCTGCCATATTTTCCCGATCCCCCATCAAAATAATCAGTTTTTACTTTTAGTAGTGTATTTTTTTTTTCTGTACAAAATGTGAAAATGATAGATTTTATAATATTGTACAATGTTAATCATTAAATGCAAACTGGTTTGTAGTTTCCAACATTCATACTGATGCCTCGTTAGTTTTGAAAGCATTTAATTCAGGGTTCGTACAAGGTGCTCAAAGTGCTTGATTTTCACCGGTGTCCTGTTAGAGTGGTGTGTGTGTGTTAGCGGCCCCTACGTTAATCACTAATGATCTTTGCAACGAAAGTGAATCAATCAAAGCTAACTCTAGCTGGACAATAACTTTATTCTAGATCTGCTGTAAAGCCTAAACAATCTCTGTTACTGTAATCTCCTGTTATCACTGTAAAGCTGCTGTGAAACACTCTATATTGTTCAAGCACTGTATAAATGGAGACTTGATGTACTTGAATTTGACCTTTTGAAATGTAAGTCCTGGAAAGCCCTTGAAAACAGCCATATTTATGAAGAGGTCTTATTTAAATACAATATATATGAAAAACATTGTATAGCACTTCTTAGTTCACATTGTTACAAAGCATCTTTACAGGAAATTCTATTGAAACAATCCTTATTGTTGATTTCTGTACAGTGACCAGGGAAAGTATTTGATTTCTTCATATCATCATATTAGGAAATATCACGTCAGGTGTCCTAGCAGAGTCTCCACAGGAGGAGTCCTTCACATTATTGCACACGGAGTCCAAAACTTTAGTTTGCATTTTTTCGTCATTCGGTGGCTCTGAAACCGATCCGATTTTTTTTTTTTATGACGAAGAAAGTTTTGGAGGCCGTGTGTAAACGTGATTTATTTATTTTTTTAACGTGCAAAAATTTCGTACTCTGTGTGCAAGGACCTTTACACATCAACATGTTCCACAAACAGACACCATTCTTCGTCTTCATGTTCAGCCATCTGTGTGTAGTGAGAATGACCCTTAAGATGTGCTGTGTTTTATAAACTGTGCAGAAATACCCTATCGTGTGGCAAGGCCTGCTGGCGCTGAAGAACGACACCGCCGCGGTCCAGCTGCACTTCCTGTGTGGGAACAAGGCTCTGGGCCTGCGGTCTCTGCCTCTGCCGGAGAGCGGGGGGATCCTGCGCATCGTTCAGCGGATGAGGCTGGAGGCGCAGCAGCTCGAGGGCGTCGCGCGCAGGATGACGGTACGTCAGGTCTCCTTCATTTATACAGCGCTTTTCACAGTACAGAGTGTTTCAGAGCAGCTTTACGGAGATAACAGGAGAATAATGCAACACAGTTTGTTTCCAGAAGAAAATAGCATCACAGTCCAGCTTAAGTTAGTTCAGTGATGGTTCATTTCTGTTGTAAAAAAGTTACTAATTTAGTTCATTTATATATATATATATACTAGGCTCAGTTTTCCTGCTTGAATGTTGACCATTTCCTCCATATTCTCCATTGTTGAGCTCCTCTCTTCCCAGTGTGTCAGTAACGCTCAGGGGTGTGTTTCCCAAAAGCATCGTAACCAACTATGATCGCAAGTTCATTCGTTTTCAGCACAGTTCAGCGAGTCGGTGTTTCCCGAAACAATAGTTCTAACGAACATTTGCGAACAGCTTCGCAGAGTTGTGTGTGTGTGTGGAGCGACAGATCTCGACCTGTTTGAAAGCAGATTCTTGTTTGCATGTGGACTCAATAAATCCTGACCTTGAGCAAGCTGACATTCAGTATGATCTATATCTTTTATTTAGAACACATACAAATGTCATTTCCGTCTTTGTTTGTTGAGATTTAAAGCACCGTTTTCAAAGCGAAGAGTTTTCAAAACATCTAGTGTTAATTTGATCTCAAACAGATTCATTAACAGTAGTTATGACTCCTCCACCTGCGTGACACTAACCAACGTGGTTGAACGACCATTTTGCAACAATACGGTTTCGGGAAACAGTCGTGTCTAGCTAGATCAACTAGCTAGCTGCATTCTTCCACGATGCATCGTACTGTAGTAGTTATTAAGCAGCGAGTTACAGCGTTGTACGGGAAACACCGCCTGATTGGCTCCTGTCTCTATGAAGCCCCTCCTTCTGAAAAGCACACACTGCTCTACACACTACTGACTAGCTCAACCAGGCCCCGCCCCCTTATTCTGCGCATTAATTATTTAAATGAGGAATATTGTGACGCGTTGGTTCCTGGAAGAAACTCGAGTACAGTGGAGGCGTTTCAGGAGTTCAGGAACACTGGTGTAGAGAATAACTCGAACTCAACATTACACTGAAGACGGAGAAGAGCAGGACAGGTGTGCGCTGTAGAAACTCCTGTGAGATGATGTTGTGTGTTGTCAGGGGGAGAGTGACTTCTGCCTGCTGTTGGCCATGCCGTGTGGCGTCAACCAGGACGACGTGTTGAACCAAACGCAGGCGCTCAAATCTGCCTTCATCAATTACCTGCAGGCCAAACTAGCGGCGGGAATCATCAACGTGCCCAACCCCGGCTCCAATCAGGTGCGTGCCTTCTGCAGCCAAGCTCTTCATGCTCAGGTGTTCTTCATTCAGGTGAACATCAGCCCATGGTTTACTCGCCCTCAACTTATCCTAGGTGTGTATGACACTCTTTCAGACGAACACAGTTATATTAAAAAATGTCCTGGCTCTTCCAAGCTTTATAATGGCAGTGAATGACTGTTTCTGTTTTGGATAGATGCACTTTTATGATGGACAGATGCACTTTTATGATGGACAGATGCACTTTTATGATGGACAGATGCACTTTTATGATGGATAGATGCACTTTTATGATGGACAGATGCACTTTTATGATGGATAGATGCACTTTTATGATGGATAGATGCACTTTTATGATGGACAGATGCACTTTTATGATGGATAGATGCACTTTTATGATGGATAGATGCACTTTTATGATGGATAGATGCACTTTTATGATGGACAGATGCACTTTTATGATGGACAGATGCACTTTTATGATGGACAGATGCACTTTTATGATGGATAGATGCACTTTTATGATGGATAGATGCACTTTTATGATGGATAGATGCACTTTTATGATGGACAGATGCACTTTTATGATGGATAGATGCACTTTTATGATGGATAGATGCACTTTTATGATGGATAGATGCACTTATGATGGATAGATGCACTTTTATGATGGACAGATGCACTTTTATGATGGATAGATGCACTTATGATGGACAGATGCACTTATGATGGATAGATGCACTTATGATGGATAGATGCACTTTTATGATGGATAGATGCACTTATGATGGACAGATGCACTTATGATGGATAGATGCACTTTTATGATGGATAGATGCACTTATGATGGATAGATGCACTTTTATGATGGATAGATGCACTTTTATGATGGATAGATGCACTTATGATGGATAGATGCACTTTTATGATGGACAGATGCACTTTTATGATGGATAGATGCACTTTTATGATGGATAGATGCACTTTTATGATGGACAGATGCACTTTTATGATGGATAGATGCACTTTTATGATGGATAGATGCACTTTTATGATGGATAGATGCACTTTTATGATGGATAGATGCACTTTTATGATGGACAGATGCACTTTTATGATGGATAGATGCACTTTTATGATGGATAGATGCACTTTTATGATGGATAGATGCACTTATGATGGATAGATGCACTTATGATGGACAGATGCACTTTTATGATGGATAGATGCACTTATGATGGATAGATGCACTTATGATGGACAGATGCACTTATGATGGATAGATGCACTTATGATGGATAGATGCACTTTTATGATGGATAGATGCACTTTTATGATGGATAGATGCACTTTTATGATGGATAGATGCACTTATGATGGATAGATGCACTTTTATGATGGACAGATGCACTTTTATGATGGACAGATGCACTTTTATGATGGACAGATGCACTTTTATGATGGATAGATGCACTTTTATGATGGATAGATGCACTTTTATGATGGATAGATGCACTTTTATGATGGACAGATGCACTTTTATGATGGATAGATGCACTTTTATGATGGATAGATGCACTTTTATGATGGATAGATGCACTTATGATGGATAGATGCACTTTTATGATGGACAGATGCACTTTTATGATGGATAGATGCACTTATGATGGACAGATGCACTTATGATGGATAGATGCACTTATGATGGATAGATGCACTTTTATGATGGATAGATGCACTTATGATGGACAGATGCACTTATGATGGATAGATGCACTTTTATGATGGACAGATGCACTTATGATGGATAGATGCACTTATGATGGATAGATGCACTTTTATGATGGATAGATGCACTTTTATGATGGATAGATGCACTTTTATGATGGATAGATGCACTTATGATGGATAGATGCACTTATGATGGATAGATGCACTTATGATGGATAGATGCACTTTTATGATGGATAGATGCACTTATGATGGACAGATGCACTTTTATGATGGATAGATGCACTTATGATGGACAGATGCACTTATGATGGACAGATGCACTTATGATGGATAGATGCACTTATGATGGATAGATGCACTTTTATGATGGACAGATGCACTTTTATGATGGACAGATGCACTTTTATGATGGACAGATGCAATTTTATCATGATAGATGCACTTTTATGATGATAGATGCACTTTTATGATGGATAGATGCACTTATGATGGATAGATGCACTTTTATGATGGACAGATGCACTTATGATGGACAGATGCACTTATGATGGACAGATGCACTTTTATGATGGACAGATGCACTTTTATGATGGACAGATGCACTTTTATGATGGACAGATGCACTTTTATGATGGACAGATGCACTTTTATGATGGACAGATGCACCTTTATGATGGACAGATGCACTTTTATGATGGACAGATGCACTTTTATGATGGACAGATGCACTTTTATGAGCCAGGACATTTTTTAATATAACTTTGTGTTCGTCTGAAAGAAGAATGTCATATACACCTAGGATGACTTGAGAGAGAGTAAATCATGGGCTAGATGTAATTTATGAGTGAACTATCCCTGTAAAGCGCTGTGTTCGTCTCTCCGCAGCCAGCGTATGTGCTGCAGATCTTCCCGCCGTGCGAGTTCTCCGAGAGTCACCTGTCCCGCCTGGCCCCGGACCTGCTGAGCCAGATCTCCAGCATCTCCCCGCACCTCATGATCGTCATCACCTCTGTGTGATCACACACACACTCATCCCGGATCTCCAGCATCATGATCGTCCTCACCTCTGTGTGATCACACACACTCTGCCCTGCTCGTATTTATTCATCAACTGCAGTTGTTCATGGAAACTGGGCGAAAAAAGAAAAAAAATCACAGAGCGACAAGTGACATTTTCTTCATTTGTTGATTTTGAGTCTATTTTTTGAAGAGCGAATCATAGAAGTTATTGTAACATAATTATGTGTTTTTAACTGGTCATGTGGTCCCCGTAGAGGATTGAACATTGGGATCGTCTCCGGCGGCAAACCGACAGGATCATGGAGTTTCTGGTTTGCCGGACTGTAAATATTTTAAATATTTAAAACCCTGGCGAGAGGAAGGAGCCCGGAAGGGTCGGCTTCACCTTCAGGATCTGGAGTGGAGTAAGGCCAGAATCAGAACGCTTTTGTGTTGTAAATACTCCAGACTTCGGGGCTGGCAGCTCTTCGCTGGGTTTATTGGGGCACTTCAAATTTTCTTACTCAAATAAAAAAAAAGTACATAAAACTTGTTTTTGTTACTCAGCGTTTATTCATCAGAGAAATGGCAAATAAAACAGAAATAAGATTAAAGTGGTGTTTTTAGCAGATATATCAGGATGTGTTTACTACAGGAATCATGTGTGAAGAAATGACAGGCAGGACTGAAGAGGTCAGATGTGAAATGGTTTTGACAGCGCTTTAACTCTGCAATATTTAGTTTTTTTATTAAATTTTCTTTTGCTTTTTTCAAATACTATAACAAACATCAGTTAAGACACAGAGGCACAAAAAAAGGAAACTGGAGACTTGATGTAAAACACTTTTTAAAGTCATGTGACTCTACATTTACATCATTCAGAACGGGTTTCAGATCTGACGAGAGAATTCCCTCCTGCATCTCACTGAATAGTTCTTCTCTAAGGGTACACACCTGCACCTCACACACACACACACCTGCACATGTGTTTTCTGTGGTAATGAGTGTGTGTTCAGTCTTTGATGTGGACACTGGACCCGAAGACGGCCACCAGCTGCTGCTCGTACTGCCAGATGTTCCTCTTCAGGATCTGCTTACAGGAGCCCAGCAAACGCTCGAACGCCTGCACGTCGATCACTGACAAACACACACACACACACACTCGTCTTCTGTGTCAAACACTCTAACATCAAAACACTTTTACTGGAGAAGACACACGACTGGAGATAACGAGCTGAGTGAGTTTGTGCTTAAAACAAGAACAAATATCCATCAGTGGAGTCAGAAAATAACCTGGTTTCCACTGTTTTCAGCACAAACTCACTGTGAACGACTGAAGCTGATGATGTTCATCATGTTGAGCGAAACATGGAGGATTGTCAGTTTCTGACGGACGTTAAACTGCATTTTTACACTTCAGTGGTTGAATAAAAAAAAATCAGGAAAAATGTTTGCCTTAAATTACAAACACAAACAATCCACTTTATCAGACAAACGGCATCAAAGATTCAACTTTTAAGATATTTAGTATGAGCAACTTAAAATGTAAAATAGTAAGAACTCGCACTAATGAGATGTTTGTGGAGCTGTTTGATCATAAACTGAGTAAAATGCTCATATTTAATATTATCTACATATGTATATGTGTTTCATTACGTATAAATGAAATATAAATATTGAAGTAATACCTTCATGTAATTCCTATATTGACTTTATTTGCTGATGTATTTTGTAACAGAAGATCAGCTGAACTTCATACCCTTTCATTGGTCCATTTGAGGAAATACCCATAATCCCTTGCACATGAATAATTTCAGGAAGTGTTTGGTCATATTGGCATTATGAGGATGGTATTTTGTTTTATAACAAATGTTTGACGTCACATTAGCATGATTCGTCTTCAATGCCTTCATACGTACGACTGTAAGACAGATCATAACGAGCGTACGACTGTAAGACAGATCATAACGAGCGTACGACTGTAAGACAGATCATAACGAGCGTACGACTAAGACAGATCATAACGAGCGTACGACTGTAAGATCATAACGAGCGTACGACTGTAAGATCATAACGAGCGTACGACTGTAAGACAGATCATAACGAGCGTACGACTGTAAGATCATAACGAGCGTACGACTGTAAGACAGATCATAACGAGCGTACGACTGTAAGATCATAACGAGCGTACGACTGTAAGACAGATCATAACGAGCGTACGACTGTAAGATCATAACGAGCGTACGACTGTAAGACAGATCATAACGAGCGTACGACTGTAAGATCATAACGAGCGTACGACTGTAAGACAGATCATAACGAGCGTACGACTGTAAGATCATAATGAGCGTACGACTGTAAGATCATAACGAGCGTACGACTGTAAGATCATAACGAGCGTACGACTGTAAGACAGATCACAACGAGCGTACGACTGTAAGACAGATCATAACGAGCGAACGACTGTAAGATCATAACGAGCGTACGACTGTAAGATCATAACGAGCGTAAGACAGATCACAACGAGCGTACGACTGTAAGACAGATCACAACGAGCGTACGACTGTAAGACAGATCACAACGAGCGTAAGACAGATCACAACGAGCGTACGACTGTAAGATCATAACGAGCGTACGACTGTAAGACAGATCATAACGAGCGTACGACTGTAAGATCATAACGAGCGTACGACTGTAAGACAGATCATAACGAGCGTACAACTGTAAGATCATAACGAGTGTACAACTGTAAGATCATAACGAGCGTACGACTGTAAGATCATAACGAGCGTACAACTGTAAGACAGATCACAACGAGCGTACGACTGTAAGACAGATCATAACGAGCGTACAACTGTAAGATCATAACGAGCGTACGACTGTAAGATCATAACGAGCGTACGACTGTAAGATCATAACGAGCGTACAACTGTAAGACAGATCACAACGAGCGTACGACTGTAAGATCATAACGAGCGTACGACTGTAAGATCATAACGAGCGTACGACTGTAAGATCATAACGAGCGTACGACTGTAAGACAGATCATAACGAGCGTACGACTGTAAGATCATAACGAGCGTACGACTGTAAGACAGATCATAACGAGCGTACAACTGTAAGATCATAACGAGCGTACAACTGTAAGATCATAACGAGCGTACGACTGTAAGATCATAACGAGCGTACAACTGTAAGACAGATCACAACGAGCGTACGACTGTAAGACAGATCATAACGAGCGTACAACTGTAAGATCATAACGAGCGTACGACTGTAAGATCATAACGAGCGTACGACTGTAAGATCATAACGAGCGTAAGACTGTAAGACAGATCACAACGAGCGTACGACTGTAAGATCATAACGAGCGTACGACTGTAAGATCATAACGAGCGTAAGACAGATCACAACGAGCGTACGACTGTAAGACAGATCATAACGAGCGTACAACTGTAAGATCATAACGAGCGTACAACTGTAAGATCATAACGAGCGTACGACTGTAAGATCATAACGAGCGTAAGACTGTAAGACAGATCACAACGAGCGTACGACTGTAAGATCATAACGAGCGTACGACTGTAAGATCATAACGAGCGTAAGACAGATCACAACGAGCGTACGACTGTAAGATCATAACGAGCGTACGACTGTAAGATCATAACGAGCGTAAGACAGATCACAACGAGCGTACGACTGTAAGACAGATCACAACGAGCGTACGACTGTAAGACAGATCATAACGAGCGTACAACTAAGATCATAACGAGCGTACGACTGTAAGATCATAACGAGCGTAAGACTGTAAGATCACAACGAGCGTAAGACTGTAAGACAGATCACAACGAGCGTACGACTGTAAGACAGATCACAACGAGCGTACGACTGTAAGACAGATCATAACGAGCGTACGACTGTAAGACAGATCACAACGAGCGTACGACTGTAAGACAGATCATAACGAGCGTACGACTGTAAGATCATAACGAGCGTACGACTGTAAGATCATAACGAGCGTACGACTGTAAGACAGATCATAACGAGCGTACGACTGTAAGACAGATCATAACGAGCGTACGACTGTAAGATCATAACGAGCGTACGACTAAGATCATAACGAGCGTACGACTGTAAGACAGATCACAACGAGCGTACGACTGTAAGATCATAACGAGCGTACGACTGTAAGATCATAACGAGCGTACGACTGTAAGATCACAACGAGCGTAAGACTGTAAGACAGATCACAACGAGCGTAAGACAGATCACAACGAGCGTACGACTGTAAGATCATAACGAGCGTACGACTGTAAGACAGATCATAACGAGCGTACGACTGTAAGATCATAACGAGCGTACGACTGTAAGACAGATCATAACGAGCGTACAACTGTAAGATCATAACGAGTGTACAACTGTAAGATCATAACGAGCGTACGACTGTAAGATCATAACGAGCGTACAACTGTAAGACAGATCACAACGAGCGTACGACTGTAAGATAGATCATAACGAGCGTACAACTGTAAGATCATAACGAGCGTACGACTGTAAGATCATAACGAGCGTACGACTGTAAGATCATAACGAGCGTACAACTGTAAGACAGATCACAACGAGCGTACGACTGTAAGATCATAACGAGCGTACGACTGTAAGATCATAACGAGCGTACGACTGTAAGATCATAACGAGCGTACGACTGTAAGACAGATCATAACGAGCGTACGACTGTAAGATCATAACGAGCGTACGACTGTAAGACAGATCATAACGAGCGTACAACTGTAAGATCATAACGAGCGTACAACTGTAAGATCATAACGAGCGTACGACTGTAAGATCATAACGAGCGTACAACTGTAAGACAGATCACAACGAGCGTACGACTGTAAGACAGATCATAACGAGCGTACAACTGTAAGATCATAACGAGCGTACGACTGTAAGATCATAACGAGCGTACGACTGTAAGATCATAACGAGCGTAAGACTGTAAGACAGATCACAACGAGCGTACGACTGTAAGATCATAACGAGCGTACGACTGTAAGATCATAACGAGCGTAAGACAGATCACAACGAGCGTACGACTGTAAGACAGATCATAACGAGCGTACAACTGTAAGATCATAACGAGCGTACGACTGTAAGATCATAACGAGCGTACGACTGTAAGATCATAACGAGCGTAAGACTGTAAGACAGATCACAACGAGCGTACGACTGTAAGATCATAACGAGCGTACGACTGTAAGATCATAACGAGCGTAAGACAGATCACAACGAGCGTACGACTGTAAGATCATAACGAGCGTACGACTGTAAGATCATAACGAGCGTAAGACAGATCACAACGAGCGTACGACTGTAAGACAGATCACAACGAGCGTACGACTGTAAGACAGATCATAACGAGCGTACAACTAAGATCATAACGAGCGTACGACTGTAAGATCATAACGAGCGTAAGACTGTAAGATCACAACGAGCGTAAGACTGTAAGACAGATCACAACGAGCGTACGACTGTAAGACAGATCACAACGAGCGTACGACTGTAAGACAGATCATAACGAGCGTACGACTGTAAGACAGATCACAACGAGCGTACGACTGTAAGACAGATCATAACGAGCGTACGACTGTAAGATCATAACGAGCGTACGACTGTAAGATCATAACGAGCGTACGACTGTAAGACAGATCATAACGAGCGTACGACTGTAAGACAGATCATAACGAGCGTACGACTGTAAGATCATAACGAGCGTACGACTAAGATCATAACGAGCGTACGACTGTAAGACAGATCACAACGAGCGTACGACTGTAAGATCATAACGAGCGTACGACTGTAAGATCATAACGAGCGTACGACTGTAAGACAGATCATAACGAGCGTACGACTGTAAGATCATAACGAGCGTACGACTGTAAGACAGATCATAACGAGCGTACGACTAAGATCATAACGAGCGTACGACTGTAAGACAGATCATAACGAGCGTACGACTGTAAGACAGATCATAACGAGCGTACGACTGTAAGATCATAACGAGCGTACGACTAAGATCATAACGAGCGTACGACTGTAAGACAGATCACAACGAGCGTACGACTGTAAGATCATAACGAGCGTACGACTGTAAGATCATAACGAGCGTACGACTGTAAGATCACAACGAGCGTAAGACTGTAAGACAGATCACAACGAGCGTAAGACAGATCACAACGAGCGTACGACTGTAAGATCATAACGAGCGTACGACTGTAAGACAGATCATAACGAGCGTACGACTGTAAGATCATAACGAGCGTACGACTGTAAGACAGATCATAACGAGCGTACAACTGTAAGATCATAACGAGTGTACAACTGTAAGATCATAACGAGCGTACGACTGTAAGATCATAACGAGCGTACAACTGTAAGACAGATCACAACGAGCGTACGACTGTAAGATAGATCATAACGAGCGTACAACTGTAAGATCATAACGAGCGTACGACTGTAAGATCATAACGAGCGTACGACTGTAAGATCATAACGAGCGTACAACTGTAAGACAGATCACAACGAGCGTACGACTGTAAGATCATAACGAGCGTACGACTGTAAGATCATAACGAGCGTACGACTGTAAGATCATAACGAGCGTACGACTGTAAGACAGATCATAACGAGCGTACGACTGTAAGATCATAACGAGCGTACGACTGTAAGACAGATCATAACGAGCGTACAACTGTAAGATCATAACGAGCGTACAACTGTAAGATCATAACGAGCGTACGACTGTAAGATCATAACGAGCGTACAACTGTAAGACAGATCACAACGAGCGTACGACTGTAAGACAGATCATAACGAGCGTACAACTGTAAGATCATAACGAGCGTACGACTGTAAGATCATAACGAGCGTACGACTGTAAGATCATAACGAGCGTAAGACTGTAAGACAGATCACAACGAGCGTACGACTGTAAGATCATAACGAGCGTACGACTGTAAGATCATAACGAGCGTAAGACAGATCACAACGAGCGTACGACTGTAAGACAGATCATAACGAGCGTACAACTGTAAGATCATAACGAGCGTACGACTGTAAGATCATAACGAGCGTACGACTGTAAGATCATAACGAGCGTAAGACTGTAAGACAGATCACAACGAGCGTACGACTGTAAGATCATAACGAGCGTACGACTGTAAGATCATAACGAGCGTAAGACAGATCACAACGAGCGTACGACTGTAAGATCATAACGAGCGTACGACTGTAAGATCATAACGAGCGTAAGACAGATCACAACGAGCGTACGACTGTAAGACAGATCACAACGAGCGTACGACTGTAAGACAGATCATAACGAGCGTACAACTAAGATCATAACGAGCGTACGACTGTAAGATCATAACGAGCGTAAGACTGTAAGATCACAACGAGCGTAAGACTGTAAGACAGATCACAACGAGCGTACGACTGTAAGACAGATCACAACGAGCGTACGACTGTAAGACAGATCATAACGAGCGTACGACTGTAAGACAGATCACAACGAGCGTACGACTGTAAGACAGATCATAACGAGCGTACGACTGTAAGATCATAACGAGCGTACGACTGTAAGACAGATCATAACGAGCGTACGACTGTAAGACAGATCATAACGAGCGTACGACTGTAAGATCATAACGAGCGTACGACTAAGATCATAACGAGCGTACGACTGTAAGACAGATCACAACGAGCGTACGACTGTAAGATCATAACGAGCGTACGACTGTAAGATCATAACGAGCGTACGACTGTAAGACAGATCATAACGAGCGTACGACTGTAAGATCATAACGAGCGTACGACTGTAAGACAGATCATAACGAGCGTACGACTAAGATCATAACGAGCGTACGACTGTAAGACAGATCATAACGAGCGTACGACTGTAAGACAGATCATAACGAGCGTACGACTGTAAGACAGATCATAACGAGCGTACGACTGTAAGATCATAACGAGCGTACGACTGTAAGATCATAACGAGCGTACGACTGTAAGACAGATCATAACGAGCGTACGACTAAGATCATAACGAGCGTACGACTGTAAGACAGATCATAACGAGCGTACGACTGTAAGATCACAACGAGCGTACGACTGTAAGATCATAACGAGCGTACGACTGTAAGACAGATCATAACGAGCGTACGACTGTAAGACAGATCATAACGAGCGTACGACTGTAAGATCATAATGAGCGTACGACTGTAAGACAGATCATAACGAGCGTACGACTGTAAGATCATAACGAGCGTACGACTGTAAGATCATAACGAGCGTACGACTGTAAGACAGATCATAACGAGCGTACGACTGTAAGATCATAACGAGCGTACGACTGTAAGATCATAACGAGCGTACGACTGTAAGACATCATAATGAGGCATGTTATCCTGTTATGACGGTTACTTTAGTTTAGAAGGACATCGATGAGATCAAACTTCAACATGCAGAATAGAAAACAACAACAATCAACTAAAAACAAACAAAACTACTGTAAAAGTGACAACAGAAGCAACAGTATACTAAAATAGTTAACTATTTTTACATCTAAACAAACTAGAACATTGTTTCTTTAAACGAATTAACATGTAAATCCAGATATTCAGCCAACAGATGCTTTTTAATCTGGTGTGAAATTGACACAAATGAAATAAAATGTTGAGTTGGAAACATAAAGTGTTTGAGTTTTCTGATGGTTATTGATTATTGAACAACTGAACGAACTTTGTGTCTCTGAAAGTTGCATGGAAATTAACGAAAAACAGATTTAAAAATAACTTCTACCAATGTTTTTCATAGTATACCTAAAGGAAAGGGTTAGTAGCCTTTGATGAGGAAACAGCTGATTTAAAGTGGAACGATATAATCCCCTGGTTTCACAGACAGGGTTTAAGACTAGTCCTAGACTAAAATGTAAGTCTGAGCTGTTTCCACTGAAATAAACTTGCACTGACTGATCTTAAAAATATATCAGTGCCTTTTTAGTTTTAAGATGCACATCGGTAATGTTTTTTTCTAAGCATGTTTATAAAAATTACTTAAATGTCCTAATTGATCTATGGTCTAATCCTGGCTTAGTCTAAGCCCTGTCTGTGAAACCGGGCCATTATCTTCTAAGGATATAGATTATGGTTGTAATAAATGTTTTAATAGAATTACTGTTAGAGTTCAGAAAAAATTTGCGTAAAAATAATTGACTGTGGTTCAATGAGAATTTATGGAAGCGGATGAAGAATAGGGATTCGGCATCAGGGAAAAGCTATTGAGTCTGGAAGAGACTCTTGGCTCTGTTGTAAAGGTCTGTGAAGTAAAGTTACTCGAGAGCGGAGAGGAGCCAGATCCAGTTACTATCTCCAGCTAATGAACCAGGCAAAACGCAATAGCAAGTTCATTTGGAAAAACATAAATACTCTTTTACGGAAGGAACCAAATTTAATAGGAGATCTTAAGTTTAAAGTTCAGGGAAAGCAAATTGAAGATGATTATGCCATTGCTACTACTTTTAATAGTGTTTTTATTAATCCAGTTAAAGAACTGGGGGACAAACTCGCAAGAAGGTCAATCAATATTAGTCCGATTGATGATGTGGGTAAAGACAAAAGTACGATGTCAGGCACTGTGATTTGCTCTGTTCGCAGGAGTGATGAGATACTCAGGAGACGGTCCTCACTCAACGGCTGGCTGTCTAAGTGGTGTCCGCAAAATAATATAGAATTCATAAAAAATATTGGATTATATGTGGATTACTCACATAAGAGTATGACTGATTATATTTAATGATCAATGTTAGTGTCAAAAGAGCTGCAGAAACTTACCCAAGAGAAACCCTGACGTCAGACAGAACATTATAGAATATCAGAAACTTTAAACACATCTACGACATCTATTAATGCTATATTATTATGCGCTCATAAAGAACACAATATTAAATTGTTCAAGTGCAAGGGATTATGGGTACTGAACTGTGTCGAACGATCCTTAGCTCTCGAGTGAAGAACTAACTGTTGGTATCGTTTATCAAAAATATAAATCATAATTAGTTTATAAACATTGTTTCGGTCATAATCAGCTATTGATATGATTATATAAAACACAGAGAGCAGATTTCACTGATGATGTTTCAGTGTGAACGTCAGCTGATACCGAACACTCACTGAATACCATCAGTATTTATGTTTGCATGCATTAATATTAGGGGTGTAACAATATATCGCAATACAAAAATTAAACAATATGTATCGTGGATAGTGGGAGAAAATTTTTTTAGTTTTTAGTGTCAGTACTAAATTAAACTACTATATATAATGTTGAATATAATGTACAATAATGCAGTGGGGGAATATGTGTGGGTCCAGATAATGCCAAATATCTGATGTTAACAGTAAAAAGTGGCTTTCATTATTTTAAATATATATAGTCAGTGACAGATTGCAAACATATTATATTAGAAATTGAAATTAGAAATAATTCTGTATTTTCAGCTTCAGAATCATGAATATTGTTATTCTGATGTCTCTATTGTCCTGTGCTTTGGGTTTCAGCACCAAGTCCAAGAATATTAATTTACACACACAATGTAATATCAAATTTAGCATTTTAATCAACAGTAAATGTTTTGTTACCCTTTTATCATATGTCTTGGAGTATCGCAATAATATCACATCGTGAGTTCAGTATCGTGACATGAGGGAATCGTTACACCCCTATTTAATATACCTCATAATTCTGAATAAATCAGACTGTATGTGTGTCGAGGACATCAGACCTTCAAAGCATATCAAACCCGAACTATCTCTCTATGAAAACAAGCGGTTGAAGAGCTGAAGAGTGTCTGGTGGTCTCACCTAAACACCGGGTCTCTCCGGCCGCGTACACCGACGCCGCTCGCGGTTTATTGGTGACCAGCGCCAGCTCGCCGAAGTACTGTCCCCGCGTGCAGCGCGCCACCTCCAGCTCCTGGCCTGACCTCTGACCTGCGCCAGTCTACGGAGACAGAAGTGTGTGAGCGCGAGGCGGGCCGAGGACGATGTGTCCGTGTGTGTGAGGGTCTTACTCTGCTCCTGATCATGATCCTGACTTCTCCAGACTCCACGATGTAGAAGCAGTCGGCCGAATCTCCCTGAGGAACCACAGAACACCTTATTATTTAACCAGAACACCTGCGTCAGCTCATCTCTAAACTACAGCAACAAAACTGTCATAAACATCCAGTTTACTGTAGAACGCACAGAACGGCACAGAGTTTGAACAATCAGATGGCGATATGGACTAGTGTGTGTGAATATTAAAGCGCAAAAAGTTGTGTTTAACTTGAAGAAATTGTGACAGCAATATATTACTATTGTACAGTAGAATGTACCTCTCAAAGTAATATGAGTACTTTGAATAAATGTAAATTTTGTATATGTTAAGTTTTTTTTTTATTGTTTTAGTTTCAGTTTCAGTAATAACCCTCAACACAATGGAGAATTTCTGAAAACATCAAACATTTCATAGGGCTGTATTATTGTAAAAAATAAAAAATAAATAAAATATGTTCAAGTTTCATGAATTCAATTGATTAGATATGAAAACACAGGATTTGGGAAAACGTTAAAGTTTTATGTTAAACTTTTAACAAAATGTTATTAAATTGTAAATGTTTCATGATTTCAATTAATTAGACATGCTTTTTGATTACCAACAACAATTTGTGAGAAAATCAAAGTTAATTTGGTATAGAATCAAAAGTAATTTGTGAGAAAATCAAAGATTCTGTGTATTTAAAGGCAGGGTAGGCAGGTTTTTTCTAAAAAAACTTTTTCCCAAATTTGTTTAAACTGTCTTTATATACCAATACATAATTAAAATGTAAGTACTCTGAAAAAGAGAGTATAAAAATCGAGTGTCTGTAGTCCTCTCAGGGCTGCATTAAACACAGTTACTAATTTCCATTCGGAACGAATGAAATGATTGGCTGGGCGACTGTCACTCTCCCTCGCTACCATGGCTACCACCCCTGCCGCTACAGGAGCCGCCCACATGCGCGCGCCCGTTTGACTCGAGGAGGGGAAGAGGCACGGAAGCACGGAAGAATCACAATTATGGCAGAGAAAGAGCAGTCACAATTCCCAGTACCTGCATATACAGTCAGCGAAGGCAAACAAGGCAAAAAAAAGGAACTATATAGAAAGGTAGGCTACTCGTCTCCGGAGTGTAACGTTAGTCCTCATCAGAGCCAACAGTGCTTTCATCGTGGAAGCTCTTACATGCAAAACACCGTATATGTTATGAAACTTACACGAAATTCACCTTCATCACAGTGTAACCCAGTAGAACAACATTCTACAGGTATTGAGTTTATTTCTATTCATTTAGTAATTTGTTTTGTTTTGCTCTCATCCAGAACTAAAATGTGAGTGAATTATAAGTTATTATATTGATGTAAGATAATTGTGTGTATGCCCCTTTAAGAGCGCGATATTATGTCAGGTTTGATTGCTGTACACATGGGGAAAATGCGGTTTTAATGAGCATGTTAGGTTGATCTTTATTTTCATTGGTCTGTATGTGTTAAGTCTCGCCCTCCCGTAAAAAATGGGAGATTTGAGTGGTGAATACAGGGGAGACGAGAGCTGATCCAGAGGATTGAGCGTACAGATCGCAGAAAATACAGTAAATTCACCGATAGATCATCGTATTAATACTTTTGAAGTGTATATAGTCCGTGTGTATACATGAGTGGTTCAGTTCATTCTGTTGTTAATATTTGGAGAGTACGTTACGTTGTTTTTCCGTTACTGCGGTTACGTGATTAGCCGTAAATAGCGCTGAGACAGACAGGTAAAGTTATCGTCAAATATAACTTTAAAAAAAAAAAGGACAATCGAACTGAAATCTTCGTGAATTCATCCTGTAATTGACCCGAGGGAGACCAGATAGCGCCCCAGATCACCGCGAGGTCTGGGGTTCCTCTGGCTGCGTTGGAGTGTGACCTTCACCGGCCGCCAGGGACAGCGCAGGACGAGGATCGGCAGGAGGCCTTCGCGATCATTTCACAGTTCCTGCAGTAATTCAGGTACACTTGTTTGCTTTTCTTTGTTTGTGCTCAGAAGAGTGAAGAGGCCAGTTTCAGTTTCCACGGCCACTAGGCACTCAAGCCACGATTCAGGCCTGCTCCGGGGTGGGTTGTGAGAGTGTGCGTGTGTGTTATCTGCAGTGTTGGGTGTAACTCATTACAAGTAACTTGAGTTACGTAATCAGATTACTTTTTTTAAGTAACTAGTAAAGTAACGCATTTCTTTCAAAATTTACAACAAAATATCTGAGTTACTTTTTCAAATAAGTAACGCAAGTTACTTTGTTTTCCCATTTATTGACTAACATCTCTCCTGTCCTCATATTGAGACAAATTGAAGTGCAGAGGCGTTGTGTGTGTGTGTAAACATGATGGTTATTGTAGTTCTAGACTAAATGTGAGCGTGCATTTACTCATCTCACTTGCACAAAAAAAGATTCAGTATTCCTCAAAATGAATAAAATCAGTAAAATGCAGAATCAGAATACTACATGCAAACCTCCAATAACTAAATATGTTAAATAAAACAAATTTTTATGCATTTAATCTCACTTTATTTACCGATGTACTTGCTTCTGACCTTCGATGATTCAGCTAAACCATAAGCAAAAATGACTAAAGATTTTTTTTAATTTATTGGTAAAGTCAGTGTTAAACTCTCTTCTCCTGCATCCTATTCTTCTGTTCTCCAGAACCGAAGCAGCTGAAAGGTTTGTTTGATGGACGGCCTCTACTGAACACGCGTGAATCTGCATTTCCTTCATGTGGCCAAAAATGTAACTTTTTATGTTATAAAAAAACAAGCCCAGTCGAGGTGAAAAAAAAGCAACTAAGTAACGCAATTAGTTGCTTTTTAAGGGAGTAACGGAATATTGTAAAGCATTACTTTTCAAAGTAACTTTCCCCAACACTGGTTATCTGTGTGTGTGTGTGTGTGGGCCCACAGTGTTTAATATCAGTTCATATAGTGTTATTCTGCGCGCTTAAAAAATGTGAGTGTTCAGAGTAGTATTTTGGAAACACAAAGTTAATTATTCTATGCATGTACTTTTAAGGGTGTTAATTCGCTCAACTAACTCGAGGTGTATTTGACACAGAGGTCAATTCTGTATCTGTCACATGTGATATTCCCCTTCTTGGGGTTATATTATACCAAACTTGAGATTAACTTGATTGAGTAATATTTTGCAAATTTAAATTTAAGCTATTTCTTACTCTATAATTCTACTTTAATTAAATTCTGTACATTTTTCTACTTCAAGTGTTTTCTTTATTCAACAGAGTTTATTCTTAACCAGTGGACTTGTGTGAGCATAGATTTATTCTGAGTAACTTTCCAAAAGAAAAGTATTTATTTCAGTGACATCAGAGGGGCCTTGTAATACAACATCTCTTAGGCACTAGTTTATTGAACCTGGTGTTGTCCCTTACTGAACCTTCAGAAAAGGAGGTAGGGGGCGCTACAACAGTGTAACTGATGGTAATGGGAAAACGTGTGTCAATGCAACCTGTTTTTAGCTTTGCCTTATGTTACAAGCTCGTTACCGAATCAAACTCAATATATTTTAAACTTTACCAGTATCGATATTCTAGCTTGATAGTAAATACTAACAGCCATGTTAGTTGTTTATATTTATAATGATAAAGTTAGGTATTTTATTACATGTGATTCTGACATGATGTCACTACATGCACTGCGCTCCTCCCCGCTCGGCGCTGGCAAACGCGTCCTCCAGCTGAGCGGTCGGCGTCGCGCGTTCATGTGTTTTGGGGGCGTGGCTTTGGGAGGAGCCCAGAAGGGAGGGGGTGGGAGTGAATGGAATAAGTAGCTGTGCTTATTGCAGCCCTGAGAGGACTACAGACACTCGATTTTTATACTCTCTTTTTCAGAGTACTTACATTTTAATTATGTATTGGTATATAAAGACAGTTTAAACAAATTTGGGGAAAAGTTTTAGAAAAAAACCTGCCTACCCTGCCTTTAAGTTCCCTTCATGTCCTGTGTCATGGTCGGTTATTGTTTGTGCCTTGCACGCTGTCTCACCTAATGGTTGTACTCTGAGTTACTTTGTGAATCTTTGTTACTTTTCTATATTCATCGTCTTCATTGGATCTTAACCGTGACAAGTATTTTGGTGGAGAATAAAAGGTAATTTAGTGGAACCAAAGGTAATCTGGTATACCCCTTTTCCACCAAGGCAGTGCTGGTGCCGGGTCGGAGCCGGTGCCTACTCGCGAACCAATTGTTTGTGTTTCGACAGCCAAAGAACCAGTTCTCGGCCAGGAAAATTGGTTCCAAAGCGGCACCAACTCTTTGCTGGACTAGAACCGTTTTTTTTACCACGTCATGCTTACGTCGGGGGCTGGGGCATTGTCGAACTTCTTCTCGAACGTAACCTCTGTCTATAGTAATCCAGACAAATGTGTTCTAAACGTCTTCTTCTGACCCCAATATAGGATCGCAAAGCCAGGAGAAACATTTGCAGAAAGACGATGTAGTCCAGGGGTGCCCAATCCTGCTCCTGCCGATCGACTGTCCTGCACAGTTCATCTCCAACCCTAATCAAACACACCTGAAGCAACCAATTAAGGTCTTCAGGATCACTTGAAAATTAAAGGCAGGTGTGTTTGATTAGGGTTGGAGATGAACTGTGCAGTCGATTGGCAGGAGCAGGATTGGGCACCCCTGCTGTAGTCCAACATTGTAATTGTTATGCTTGATGTTGGCGCAAGCGTTTCTGGGAAAGCTAAGACGTATGGCAACGTACACAGTGACGTAACAACGTCGTTCGCTGGGCTCAGTGGAAAAACAAGCAGGTTCTGAGAAGGTTCGCAAGTTGAACCAGCACCAGTTCCGAACCAGTTCTTTTTTGGTGGAAAGGGTTAGTAGAGAACCAAAGGTAATCTGGTAGAGAACCAAGAATAAAAGGTAATTTGGTGGAGAATAAAAGGTAATTTGTAGAAAATCAAAAGGTAATTTGGTGGAGATTCGAAGGTAATTTTTGAGAGAATCAAATGTAATTTGTACAGAATTAAAGGTAATCTGGTAGAAAAATCAAGAATAAAAGGTAATCCACCTGCCGTATGATCAGCTCTCCGTCTCTGAAGCTCTTCATCCCCAGGACGTCGACGATCTTCATGCGCTCGGAGACCTGAAAGAGAGAGAGGCCGAGAGAAAGGGTCATGAAGCGAACGGCACAAGCGCAGTGAAGGTCTCGACTCGACGCACCTGCAGTGACTTGAGCAGAGGCACGCTCTCGATGAAGTGCTCGTACATCTTCCTCTTCTTGGCATTATTCCTCACAATGAGTCTGTGGAACGTGGCTCTGTCCTGCCGGCACAGAATCAGTGTTTCACAATCACTAGGACTCATTCATCATTACGCAGTGAAGCACAACAGCAGACTAGCACTTTTATTCAGTTTTGGTAGTTTTAGATTATTGTTTTAAGAGCAACAAACTTTGCTAGTGTTCTGAAAGCTTGAGTTTGATTCGAGACACGAATGCAGGGCTCTATCATACTCCCGACGCATGTGTTTTTTAGTAGTTTCAGCCCGACGCAGTTTTTAGTTTTCTTGTCCTGCGCTACGTTGTTTAAATAGCAGGTTTTTTTTGCTCCTATTTGTGAAATGCCAAATTCCTCCATGTAAATAGTGAATCCACCATGGCACGAACGCAACTGGCTTTTAAAGGGAATGGGAGATGAGACTCTGGTTGGTTTATTGCACGTTACGCCCAAAACACACCCATTACTCATTAACCCTCTGGGCTTCTTCGCCCGAAAATGGGCGAAAACTTGAACGTTTCGAATTGTTTAATTTTTTTGCTTCATCGGATGGGGGTGAAACTTGGTGACTTTTGTTTTATTACCTATATGAACACACAAAAAAATCAAGGAGATGATTCTGATATGTTAAAGGGTCGTAAAAAAAAAAGTCACACTTAGCTTCCTCCCGCCCGAAAACGGGTGACATAGGAAATGAATGGGAAATACGAAAAAATAGGAAAACTCAGAGAAACTTTTGGTGGTACAAGCTACAGATCAGCCACTGTGCTGAAAAAAAAGTGTACAGCAATGAAGGGGTGACACACTAAAACATCAAGAGTGCAAATAAGACACCCTCCCCCCAACACACACACACCCAAACACACAAACACACACACACACAGAGAGAAATGAACTGGTAAGACTGAAACAGCAAATTTTGCCCCAAACTATATAAAAATTATATAATCATAATAACTCCAAAACTGTAGCAAGGAGAGTCAAAAGGTAGGTATCGTTTGAAAGAACTCTTTTTAAATTTTTTGAAAATATAAATTACATTACATTTGGACATTGTCCTGCCAAGAAACAGTGGATAAAAGACAATATATATATATAATTTTTATTATGATTTTGCATATCTTTCTTATTTGTCATGGAATAACTCAGGAAGGAAATAAGGTAGGAGGAAAATTCTTTTTTAGTGAAGTCCCGCTACATGTTAGCTGCGTCTGGATAAAAAAAAAAAATTTTTGGACAAAGGAATCAAAAGTTACAGCATTTGGAAAAGAGATAGCCTTTTTGTACAGTCTTTGACACCCCCTCATGGGCAATGTTTTCTCCATGAAGAATATCTTGTCATAAAAGCAATAGATTGTTAATTTTGGGCTCATTTTAATTGTAATAATATGCTGTAAAAAATGAAGTGCCATTTTCAATTATCTGAGAATGTTTCATGACCTGTATGATGTTTTTGACACATTGCAGTACATTATTTTATAGATTATGAAAAAAAAGAAATTCTATTTATCAGCAAATAACTCAGCAATACTTAAGAGTTTTTCAAAGTGGATACATTCACTGTAAAGTTCAGACTCTAAGCTTTCAAATGACATCAACTTTGTGTTAATCAAGGCAAGATTTTTTTAAAATATGGTAAAGAATATTTTCGCAGCTAGGTGGCGCCTGCTGGCGGTACACTCGGTTTTAGAGGGATTACTCAGCACTCGTTAGGAGTTAATAAATGTAATTATTCAGTGGTTGCTTAGTAATAATTTTTTTTCCTTCCGAATGGGAATAAATCAAATAAATAAATAAAAAAGCTATAGGCCGCCTATAGGCGGTTATAGGACATGACACAAATTAATACATTTTGAAGCCACTAGATGGCGCTCTTCTCACTTGAAAAAAATTTTTTTTTAGGCCTGCACTCTATTTTGATGTGAAATGTTGCATTTATTGAAAAATAAATAAAATAAAAATATATATATTAATTCTAATGGAAAAAATAGCTCATAAAAATTATATAATTAATGCAAAGTATCATAAAAAAATCTAAAAATTCAAAATAATAATAAGAAAACATTATAGAACAAAAATATATTTGATTGGTTATCCTGGGAAAAAGTAAAGTAAAATTTTAAGGCTTCGCCCGTTTTCGGGCGGGAGGAAGCTAAGTGTGACTATTTTACGAAGAAGCCCAGAGGGTTAAGAGAATAGAGACAAAACACACCCATTACTCATTAAGAGAATAGAGACAAAACACTCCCATTACTCATTAAGAGAATAGGGACGACCCTTTAAGGCCATGCGCCGGGAGCGCCGACCATTTGTCCCGTCGTTAAACTAGCAAAAGTGTATTCGGACACTTGCACCGTGCACTTTAGACCATGAGCTTAGATCGTTAAAATAGGGCCCCTAGGACTCATTCACCAAGAAATGTGCGAAGAGCGAAACACAGGAAGTTGAAGCTGCAGAGCAGGAAGTGACCTCACCAGCGCCCACAGCGCCCCCTCCTGAGCGGCCCTGATGGTGGCGGCCCGCGGCGTGTTGTACATGAGGGCGAGTTCACCGAAGCTGCCTTTATTATCATAGTGACCCACACAGCAGCTGGAGCCGTCCTTCTGGATCAGGATATCAAACACACCCCTGCACAGAGACAGACAGGTGTCACAGAGACAGACGGGTGGCAGAGAGACAGACGGGTGGCAGAGAGACAGACGGGTGGCAGAGAGACAGACGGGTGGCAGAGAGAGACAGATGGGTGGCAGAGAGAGACAGACGGGTGGCAGAGAGACAGACGGGTGGCAGAGAGACAGACGGGTGGCAGAGAGACAGACGGGTGGCAGAGAGACAGACGGGTGGCAGAGAGAGACAGACGGGTGGCAGAGAGAGACAGACGGGTGGCAGAGAGACAGACGGGTGGCAGAGAGACAGACGGGTGGCAGAGAGAGACAGACGGGTGGCAGAGAGAGACAGATGGGTGGCAGAGAGAGACAGACGGGTGGCAGAGAGAGACAGACGGGTGGCAGAGAGAGACAGACGGGTGGCAGAGAGACAGACGGGTGGCAGAGAGACAGACGGGTGGCAGAGAGACAGACGGGTGGCAGAGAGACACAGACGGGTGGCAGAGAGACAGACGGGTGGCAGAGAGACAGACGGGTGGCAGAGAGAGACAGACGGGTGGCAGAGAGAGACAGACGGGTGGCAGAGAGACAGACGGGTGGCAGACGGGTGGCAGAGAGACAGACGGGTGGCAGAGAGACAGACGGGTGGCAGAGAGAGACAGACGGGTGGCAGAGAGAGACAGATGGGTGGCAGAGAGAGACAGACGGGTGGCAGAGAGAGACAGACGGGTGGCAGAGAGAGACAGACGGGTGGCAGAGAGACAGACGGGTGGCAGAGAGACAGACGGGTGGCAGAGAGACAGACGGGTGGCAGAGAGAGACAGACGGGTGGCAGAGAGACAGACGGGTGGCAGAGAGACAGACGGGTGGCAGAGACACAGACGGCTGGCAGAGAGAGACAGACGGGTGGCAGAGAGACAGACGGGTGGCAGAGAGACAGACGGGTGGCAGAGAGAGACAGACGGGTGGCAGAGAGAGACAGACGGGTGGCAGTGAGACAGACGGGTGGCAGTGAGACAGACGGGTGGCAGAGAGAGACAGACGGGTGGCAGAGAGAGACAGACGGGTGGCAGTGAGACAGACAGGTGGCAGTGAGACAGACGGGTGGCAGTGAGACAGATGGGTGGCAGAGAGACAGACAGGTGTCAGAGAGACAGAGGGTGGCAGAGAGACAGACAGGTGTCAGAGAGACAGAGGGTGGCAGAGAGACAGACAGGTGTCAGAGAGACAGCAGAGGATAGTCTCACCTCTCGATGACGTAGAAGTTATCTCCATCGTCCCCCTGCTTAATGATGCTGTCGTGTGGTTTGACCAGCACCTCAAACATGCTGTCTAACACCTCAGCGAACTGATCCTGAGACAGACAGACAGAGAGAGAGACAGACAGGCGTCACACATGCGCTGGTGTCCCGCGTGTGCAGTGTGTGAAGGCTGATATTCACCTGCTCCAGTGTTTTGAACAGTAGTATGTCCCTGCAGGCCTCCTGCAGACGCTGGCGCTGAGCCTCTGTTTTATAGTGAATCACCTTCGCCTCGCCGGCCTCGTCTTCGTCTTCATCAGGGTTATAAGCCTCCGCACACACTGAGGAACACAATCAGTGTCTCACACACGACTGATGGCTTCATTAAAACACACATTCACTGAAATAAAACTAAATATAAAAAGCTTAACTTATTTTATTTCAGCTAGTTGGCAAGGCAACCTTTCTCATTTTCAGTTTGTTTTCCTTGAAGTACTAGAATAACTAAAACTAATTAAACATTCATACAAACTTTAGAGACATTTAGAAAATACAAATTGCAAAAACACAACAAAATGACTACAATTAAAACAATCAAAAAGTTATAAAATTAAACACATTCAAAATGAAAAATACTATAATAATATCTCAATGGTACTAAAAAATAATGAGACACGGAGAAACACTTTACCTGATACCCGTCTGTTGCATTTACTAGGAAGAGGAGCTACAGAGAGAGAGAGAGAGAGAGAGAGAGAGAGAGAGAGAGAAATAAGGGTCACTGTCTTTGAGCAAATTAAAAACATTGACTGTGTCCATCATCTACAGATGGAGTTTAACGTGTTGGAGTCTCTGACGCATCTGATCATATTTAATCAGCATATACTGAGAGCTGACATGCACAACCAACAATATGAGAAGTAAATGAGTATGTAAACAACCTTTGATTACGCTTGACAAAAGTCTGGAAGTTTCAAATAGTTTATCGACAGATAGTGGCGTGAAATGTTCACACATTTTCTTATTTGTTACATTGTTAAATTTAAGTTATGTTATAAAATGTTCTTCTATTATTTGGATGTTTGTTTGTTTTTTAATTATTATTCTATGTATTCCAAGCTAAATTATGTATTATTTACAGTCGTGCCAATAAAGCAATTTCGAATT
Source organism: Vimba vimba (assembly GCA_022828995.1). Lineage (NCBI taxonomy): Eukaryota > Metazoa > Chordata > Actinopteri > Cypriniformes > Leuciscidae > Vimba > Vimba vimba. The sequence continues at coordinate 44,969,728 of CM040825.1, forward strand.
GAATTGATAGACAGTCACGCATCAGTTCATAACTTTATAAGTCCCACCTTTGAAAGTGAAATCATCTGGAAAGTCATCTTCTTCTTCCTCTTCCTCTTCTTCCTCCTCCTTTACTTCTCTGTGTTCCTCCTCTTTTTCCTCCTCCTTTACTTCTCTTTGTTCCTCCTCTTCCTCCTCCTCCTTTACTTCTCTGTGTTCCTCCTCTTCCTCCTCCTCCTTTACTTCTCTGTGTTCCTCCTCTTCCTCCTTTACTTCTCCGTGTTCCTCCTCCTCCTCGTCGGTGGGAGCAGAGTCCTGGTCGAAGGCCACTCCGCGGGTCACTGGGGATCTGCTCCTGATCGTGAAGCTCCTGCGCTCCCTCAGGCTGGTGAAGTGCTGAACCGCGAACTCCAGCAGGTCCACGGGCCTCTGCTTCAGAACCTCCAGGGTGTATCCCTTCAGGAGATCCGTCAATCCCGCGGGAACATCCACACTCATCCTCACGCTCATCCTGACGCCTCAGCGGTCAATAATCACACACATCTAACCCTGATCCACAGCACAACTCCTGCTGTCTCTGCATCACAGGAGCTCGTCTAAACTGGTTTCACTGGGATCTTCCCTGAGGACAGAACCATCGACTCCTGACGGATCGACACTGCCCATTGCAGCAGAAAATATTGACTGTCCTCAAAAAATATCACGACTGCTGGTCGGCCATTTACGGCCATCCTTGTGTTTTTATGCTTTCCCATTTTAATCAGCATATTCATCTCAAAAGATCATGTTAAATCTGCCCAGAAACATCCCTTCACTCACATTACACTGTACACAGCAAAATCCAGTTAAATTAAATGAACTCTCTTCAGAGAACATATGGTCCCACTCCACAGAGTGTTAAAGTAACTCTGATTCAGAGTTAAAGTTAATGAGATAATTAAGTGATTATTGATGAACACCTGCTGTTAACAAGCAGAATCACTGAAGAAAAGAGAAACACAAGAACTATAACTGACTTCAGCCACAGTCTTAGACGAAATCAACTAAAGATAAAAGAAGAAATGGAAAAAAAGAACGATCTCAGCAGAGGACGATTAAACAACTCCACAAACATCAATACCAGAACCACCAATACCAATATTGAGAATTAACAGAGGATTAGATATTGATGTTTTATTGACGCTGTTGTCACCATTATGGTGATCAGTGTTTCCTTTAGTTGGGCAGTTTGACTTTTTATATGAGTTTGTGGTCTTTGTAACAGTAACACCAAAACACATCATTTGTTGCAAAGTAAACCACAAACAAAGATGATCAGGTGATAATAGTTTTCAGCATGATAAAGTAGAATAAATCACTTATCTTATCCCTGACCAAATATTTGTTATTAATAGACGATATTCACCAACAATACTTTCTTGCAACAGATCAGACATTCAGAATGTTCAAAATGTTCACATTTTTTAATTTTAAAATACATTATGGGAAAGAAATCTTTAGACATGACAACTAGTGATGTGACATTTGAGCCGAGGCGTCGGCGCTCGTGTCGAGCATGGTCCAGATGAAGCCGCGGTTCGAGGCTTGTGTTGTTAACTTTGTCAAATCACGTGCACGATTCATTTTGCATGTCCAAACCCACAGATCGTACTTTACAAGTAAGTTTTCATTCAGACTTATTCAATTACATTTTTAAATACCCAGTCATACACTCACACGCACTGTTAGGCTTTTTTTGTGCACGTAACATGAAACTAGGGAAAGCGTGGTGGCTGCTTCTTTCACAGGATTATGGCTGCCCTATTTTTTCCCAAACCCCAGATGGCGCTGTTTGCAACACTCTCAAAGCTTTGAATCTATTTCCGAAACAATTAGGGAAAAGCCTCAGTGCCTCATGAGGCTTCATTTGCCCATCCCTAACAAACACACAGACATCAAGATTTAGCATATGAATCTCAACAATGGTGACATGCTTCATGCAGCAATGGATGCTGGGAGCCAGTTTAGTATAAAACTCATGGCTCCCATCATGCATTGCGGCACGAAGCATGTCACCATTGTTGAGATTCATATGCTGAATCTTGATGTCTGTGTGTGTCTAAAAAAAACTTGCCATATTGTATTTAAAAACGAAAATTCAGAAAGTCTGATCCTATGCAACAAAGTTGTGTTGGTGAATATAGTCTTATTAATAACAAATAACCACTTTTGGTCAGGGATCAAATTTGTGAATTATTCTACTTTATGATGCTGAAAACAAAATCACCTGATCATCTTTGTTTCTGGCTTCCTTTGCAACAAAATATGTATTTTGTTAAACACTGTTGCAAAGACCACAAGCTCACATTAGGCTCCTGCTGCTGCTGCGCTGGTGTGCGTCTGAAAGCTTCATATATCTTTCTGTTTTGAATCATTATTTAAATCGTTATAGTAATTCGCTAGCCTGTTAGCGTGCCATATCCGTTTGCTCTATTTATTTTTCATTTTTTTCTCGTGCGCTCGTGCCTTTTACGAGTCCATCAAACAACTTAGGTGAGTAGGATCAGTCAACAAACACGGTGAGTCATGTCATCTTATCCTCTTATTGTCACCTGCACCTCATGTAACATGTTTAGCATAGCCTTCTCTGTCAGTACAGGATTTACATGTGATAAATGCAGGGAGATAGTAAAGCTGACGGGGAAGATTTCAGAACTAGAGACACGCATCCAAACTTTAATCGAGGATAGTAAGAGTGCAAGGGCTTTAGATACTGCTGTGGATGCGATCAGCTTAGTGAACTCTGTCCACTGTTCGGTTCCAGCTGAAGTAGAGCCCGTGCGGGAGGGCAACTGGGTGACGGTGAGACGCTGTAGTCGTGGGTCAAAACACCGCTCTCAGGAGCCAGAGCGCCTGACATCAAAGCAAATTTAAAAGTGCTGGCTAATCGCTAATCGTAAAAAAAAAAAAAAAAGATTATTATTCACGTCGGCACTAATGATGTTCGACTCCGCCAGTCGGATATCACAAAAATTAATGTTAAAGAGGTGTGTGAACTCGCAAGTACGATGTCAGGCACTGTAATTTGCTCTGGCCCCCTTCCTGTTCGCAGGAGTGATGAGATAGTTAGTAGATTGTGTTCACTCAATGGCTGGCTGTCTAAGTGGTGTCCGCAAAATAATATAGAATTCATAGACAATTGGAAAAGTTTTTGGGGCAGACCTGACCTGTTGAACCCATCTAAGGGTAAAATTTTTATTGATGTTCAACAAATAGAAAACCGACATAATACAAATGAGCAAATGCTAAAGCTTGGGTTGCTGAATATTAGATCGCTTACTTCAAAAGCACTTATTGTTAATGATATGATTACAGACTATAACCTAGATGTGCTGTGTTTGACAGAAACCTAAAACCAGACGATTACATTACTTTAAATGAGTCCACCCTGCAAGATTACTGTTATAAACATGAGCCTCATCTTAAACGCAAAGGGGGAGGAGTTGCTGTAATTTATAGTCATATCCTCAGAATTACTAAGAAGTCAAGTTTTAAATATACTTCTTTTGAAGTGTTGGTGCTTAATGTAGCAATATATAGTGTAAATGATGAATCACGTTTGAGATTTGTGCTGGCTACTGTATACAGGCCACCAGGACACCATATAGACTTTATCACAGAATTTGCTGACTTTCTATCAGAGTTAGCACTGGCTGCAGATAAAGTACTAATTGTTGGTGATTTTAATATACACATCGATAATGAAAAAGATGCATTGGGATTGGCATTTAAAAACATTGTAAACTCTATTGGAGTTAGACAACACGTGTCAGGACCTACTCATCGTCGTAATCATACTCTAGATCTAATATTATCACACGGAATAGATGTTGATGCCGTTGAAATTCTGCAGCAGAGCGATGACATCTCAGATCATTATCTAGTCTCGTGTAAACTTCATTTAGCCAAGGCTGCAAAGCCGACTCCGTGTTACAAATATGTGAGACCTATCACTTCTGCCACTAAAGATTGCTTTATTAATAATCTTTCTGATCAGTTTCATCATCTCAGCATCCCAGATAGCTTAGAAGAACTCGATATTGCAACAGAAACTTGTAACACTCTCTTTTCCAGCACTTTAGACACAGTTGCTCCGTTGCGCTTAAAGAAGATTAAAGGAAATAGTCCAACGCCGTGGTACAGCGAGCACACTCGGCCCTTAAGAGAGCAGCCAGAGAGATGGAGTGCAACTGGAAGAAAACAAAACTTGCTCCAGGAGATTACAATTACAGATTAGGTGGGTGAGGGCGAGGGTGATCCTCGCTCTGATGCGGGACAACAGGTCATCAAACTGGGCGCGGGACAGGCGGAAGTACCGCTGAGAGCGGCCGTCATCCAGGCGCAGCTCCTGGAGCAAGTGGATTCAGAGTTAGTTTAACACTATGTACTCTGAGGAGAGTTCATTTAACTCTGAGCATTTTGCTGTGTAAGTCAATTTATGAGATTGAAATTATGATATAAATGCGGTTTATTAAATTAAAGTCGTAATTATGGCATAAATAGTTGAAATTATGACATAAAAAAGTTGAAATTATGATATAAAATAGATTTAGAGGTAAGATAACATGAGGACAGAGGCGGGAAACACAAATCAATACAGCATCATATGAAAATGATCAATATACATTTATTTATGTACATGATGTAGGTGATAATAACTGAGAATTAAACATAATGAACAAAACAATTAAAGAAACAGGCCTTGACTGTGTACTGGATTCCTGTCATGAGGGCGAAGGCAGAGACTGTATAAGCGTGCTCATGTACAGACAGAGGTTTACGGTTCATGGGTTTTACATGATAAACATTCCGTTTCCCTGAAGGCAGAAACCGGTTCACAGTCTGTTATAAGGCACTATTACAGATTAAAATCCTCTCAGATAAATCATAAAGCAGCGAGACATTCATTAACGTGCTATAGTCCGTCGGGTTGCTCTGTCGGGACCGTCCCGTGCCAATCTGTACGCCGGCTCACACGCGCGTTCTGGTGTCACTTCTGGCTCTGGATCACAGATTTGGAGCGATCCAGTTCAGAAACTTCATGGCCACTTCAAAGCCCAGAAAACAGGCCTGAGGGAAACAGGGAACAGTGTTATTGACCTGCGGGAACTGGGACAGATCATTGACTTCATTGAGCTGTCCAGGTCACACTTCCTGTGCAAGCCTCGGGTTGATCAGAATCATGATAGTTTGAAATTATGACATAAAGGTAATTTATTAAATTAAAAAATCATAATTATAAGATTTTTATTTATTTATTTGTGACAAAAACTATTAATTAAATGAAATTCATAATTATGAGATAAAAAGTTAAAATTATGATATAAAAGTGATTTATTAAATTAGTCATAATTATGAGATTAAAATGTGAAATTATGACATAAAAAGCAAACTATTAAACATAAATTGCATTTATGAGATAAACAGTGGAAATTATGACATAAAAAGTGAACTATTCAATTAAAGTCGTAATTATGAGATAAAATGTGGAAATTGTTTATTTATTTGTCATAATTGACTTTTATCTCATAATTATGATTTGCCAAAGAAGGATTTATTTTCTTATGTGGCAGAAATGGGAAAAGAAAAAAATTTGATTAAAATAAAATATATTCTAAGAAAATAAATCTTATTTTTTTATTCCATGAAGATTTTTTTTGTTGTGACATGTTATTTAAAGTTTTAAAATGTGTCTTTATTCATTATTTAGTGGTATTGATTATTTGTTAATTTACAGTGATTTAAATGGAAGAATTATAGCATCACCAAAAGCAATGAGAGAAATTTGTCAGAATTGAAGGTGAAAAAAAGAGTGAAATGAAAGAGTTGGGCAGTAAAACGAGAGAAATCTGAGCCAGTTTGACCCTCATGTGACCCTGTAGTGTTGAGTGCGTCGTACCGTGTGTGTGTGTGTGTGTGTGTGAGTGACCCTGTAGTGTTGAGTGCGTCGTACCGCATTAGCTGGAAACGCTCTGAGCATCACAGCACTGAAGCCCTTGTAGAGCGAGCCGATGCCCTCCTCACGCACCAGCTCTCGCAGGACGTCCCGGAACCCGTTCGGATACTTGCCTTCAGGAGCTGCGGATCAACACACACACACACACACACACACACACACACACACACACACACACACACACACACAGTCAAACCTTCCGCACACAGAGCCAATGGATCCTGAAGCACGTCACGCGTCACACACAAACACACTCTCACACACACGCACCGGTCTGGAAACGAGACTTCAGCACGTCGGGAGGAATCGCCACGGCCCAGTTGAAGATCCCCGCCATTCCACCAGCAAAGAGGATGCTGGGAACGCTGAGCTCTGTTGGACTGTTGATTACACACACACACACACACACATGAGATCGGGCAGATGGATCGTGTAATAAGCGTTGGTCATGTGACCCGACTGACCTCTTGCCCTCCGGCGTGAGCGAGTACTTCAGCCACTCGTACGTCATGAAGTACATTCCACTGGCCGGCACATCTGAGACACAGAGTGACAGCTGTCAATCATCTGACATCAGCATCACATCAAACTAATGTCTAATATTTGTGTAGTTTTTCAACTAATATTTATACTTCATTTCAGCTTTATTTCAATTAAAGGAAATGTTTTTAATAGTTTTAGTTTCTTAATTAACAATTGAACGCGTGGGTAAACTGAGGATAAACTGTAACGTGGGTAAACTGTAACGAGGATAAACTAATGTGGGTAAACTGTAACGAGGGTAAACTGTAACGTGGGTAAACTGTAACGAGGGTAAACTAATGTGGGTAAACTGTAACGTGGGTAAACTGTAACGTGGGTAAACTAATGTGGGTAAACTGTAACGTGGGTAAACTGTAACGTGGATAAACTGTAACGTGGGTAAACTGTAACGTGGGTAAACTGTAACGTGGGTAAACTGTAACGTGGGTAAACTGTAACGTGGGTAAACTGTAACGTGGATAAACTAATGTGGGTAAACTGTAACGTGGGTAAACTGTAACGTGGGTAAACTGTAACGTGGATAAACTAATGTGGGTAAACTGTAACGTGGGTAAACTGTAACGTGGATAAACTAATGTGGGTAAACTGTAACGTGGGTAAACTGTAACGTGGGTAAACTAATGTGGGTAAACTGTAACGAGGGTAAACTGTAACGTGGGTAAACTGTAACGTGGATAAACTGTAACGTGGATAAACTAACGAGTGTAAACTGTAACGAGTGTAAACTGTAACGAGGGTAAACCGTAACGTGGATAAACTGTAACGAGGATAAACTGTAACGTGGATATACTGTAACGAGGGTAAACTAATGTGGATAAACTGTAACGTGGGTAAACAGTAACGAGGATAAACTGTAACGTGGGTAAACTGTAACGAGGGTAAACTGTAACGAGGATAAACTGTAACGTGGGTAAACAGTAACGAGGATAAACTGTAACGTGGATAAACTGTAACGTGGGTAAACTGTAACGAGGATAAACTGTAACGTGGGTAAACTAACGTGGATAAACTAACGTGGATAAACTGTAACGTGGGTAAACTAACGTGGATAAACTGTAACGTGGATAAACTGTAACGTGGGTAAATGTAACGAGGATAAACTGTAACGTGGATAAACTAACGTGGATAAACTAACGTGGATAAACTGTAACGAGGATAAACTGTAACGTGGGTAAACTAACGTGGATAAACTGTAACGTGGATAAACTGTAACGTGGGTAAATGTAACGAGGATAAACTAACGTGGATAAACTAACGTGGATAAACTGTAACGAGGATAAACTGTAACGTGGATAAACTAACGTGGATAAACTGTAACGAGGGTAAACTGTAACGTGGATAAACTAACGTGGATAAACTGTAACGAGGATAAACTGTAACGTGGATAAACTAACGTGGATAAACTAACGTGGATAAACTGTAACGTGGATAAACTAACGTGGATAAACTAACGTGGGTAAACTAACGTGGGTAAACTAACGTGGGTAAACTGTAACGAGGGTAAACTGTAACGTGGATAAACTAACGTGGATATACTGTAACGTGGATATACTGTAACGTGGATAAACTAACGTGGATAAACTAACGAGTGTAAACTGTAACGTGGGTAAACTAACGTGGGTAAACTAACGTGGGTAAACTGTAACGAGGGTAAACTGTAACGTGGATAAACTAACGTGGGTAAACTGTAACGTGGGTAAACTGTAACGTGGATAAACTAACGTGGATAAACTAACGTGGATAAACTGTAACGTGGGTAAACTGTAACGTGGATAAACTGTAACGTGGATAAACTGTAACGAGGGTAAACTAATGTGGATAAACTGTAACGTGGGTAAACAGTAACGAGGATAAATTGTAACGTGGATAAACTAACGTGGATAAACTGTAACGAGGGTAAACTAACGTGGGTAAACTAACGTGGGTAAACTAACGTGGGTAAACTGTAACGAGGGTAAACTGTAACGTGGATAAACTAACGTGGATATACTGTAACGTGGGTAAACTGTAACGTGGGTAAACTGTAACGTGGATAAACTAACGTGGATAAACTAACGAGTGTAAACTGTAACGAGGGTAAACTGTAACGTGGATAAACTGTAACGAGGGTAAACTGTAACGTGGGTAAACTAACGTGGATAAACTAACGTGGATAAACTAACGAGTGTAAACTGTAACGAGGGTAAACTGTAACGTGGATAAACTGTAACGAGGGTAAACTGTAACGTGGATAAACTAACGTGGATAAACTAACGAGTGTAAACTGTAACGAGGGTAAACTGTAACGTGGATAAACTAACGAGGGTAAACTGTAACGAGGGTAAACTGTAACGTGGATAAACTGTAACGAGGGTAAACTGTAACGTGGGTAAACTGTAACGTGGGTAAACTGTAACGTGGATAAACTAACGTGGATAAACTAACGTGGATATACTGTAACGTGGATAAACTGTAACGTGGATAAACTGTAACGTGGGTAAACAGTAACGAGGATAAATTGTAACGTGGATAAACTAACGTGGATAAACTGTAACGTGGGTAAACTAACGTGGGTAAACTGTAACGAGGGTAAACTGTAACGTGGATAAACTAACGTGGATATACTGTAACGTGGGTAAACTGTAACGTGGGTAAACTGTAACGTGGATAAACTAACGTGGATAAACTAACGAGTGTAAACTGTAACGAGGGTAAACTGTAACGTGGATAAACTGTAACGAGGGTAAACTGTAACGTGGGTAAACTGTAACGTGGGTAAACTGTAACGTGGGTAAACTGTAACGTGGATAAACTAACGTGGATAAACTAACGTGGATATACTGTAACGTGGATAAACTGTAACGTGGATAAACTGTAACGAGGGTAAACTAATGTGGATAAACTGTAACGTGGGTAAACAGTAACGAGGATAAATTGTAACGTGGATAAACTAACGTGGGTAAACTGTAACGAGGGTAAACTGTAACGTGGATAAACTGTAACGTGGATAAACTAACGTGGATATACTGTAACGTGGATAAACTGTAACGTGGGTAAACTGTAACGTGGATAAACTAACGTGGATAAACTAACGTGGATAAACTGTAACGAGGGTAAACTAACGTGGGTAAACTGTAACGAGGGTAAACTGTAACGTGGATAAACTAACGTGGATAAACTGTAACGTGGGTAAACTGTAACGTGGATAAACTGTAACGAGGATAAACTGTAACGTGGATATACTGTAACGAGGGTAAACTAATGTGGATAAACTGTAACAAGGGTAAACTGTAACGTGGATAAACTGTAACGTGGGTAAACTAACGTGGATAAACTAACGTGGATAAACTGTAACGAGGGTAAACTAACGTGGGTAAACTGTAACGAGGGTAAACTGTAACGTGGATAAACTGTAACGTGGATAAACTAACGTGGATAAACTAACGAGTGTAAACTGTAACGTGGGTAAACTAACGTGGATAAACTGTAACGTGGGTAAACTAACGTGGGTAAACTGTAACGAGGGTAAACTGTAACGTGGGTAAACTGTAACGAGGGTAAACTGTAACGTGGATAAACTGTAACGTGGGTAAACTGTAACGTGGATAAACTGTAACGTGGGTAAACTGTAACGTGGGTAAACTGTAACGAGGGTAAACTGTAACGTGGATAAACTGTAACGTGGATAAACTGTAACGTGGATAAACTGTAACGTGGGTAAACTGTAACGTGGATAAACTGTAACGTGGGTAAACTAACGTGGATAAACTGTAACGTGGGTAAACTGTAACGTGGGTAAACTGTAACGAGGATAAACTGTAACGTGGATAAACTGTAACGTGGATAAACTGTAACGTGGGTAAACTAACGTGGGTAAACTGTAACGTGGGTAAACTGTAACGAGGGTAAACTGTAACGTGGATAAACTAACGTGGATATACTTTAACGTGGGTAAACTGTAACGTGGGTAAACTGTAACGTGGATAAACTAACGTGGATAAACTAACGAGTGTAAACTGTAACGAGGGTAAACTGTAACGTGGGTAAACTGTAACGTGGATAAACTAACGAGTGTAAACTGTAACGAGGGTAAACTGTAACGTGGATAAACTGTAACGAGGATAAACTGTAACGTGGATATACTGTAACGAGGGTAAACTAATGTGGATAAACTGTAACGTGGGTAAACAGTAACGAGGATAAACTGTAACGTGGGTAAACTGTAACGAGGGTAAACTGTAACGTGGGTAAACTGTAACGAGGATAAACTGTAACGTGGATAAACTGTAACGTGGGTAAATGTAACAAGGATAAACTGTAACGTGGGTAAACTAACGTGGATAATCTAACGTGGATAAACTGTAAAGTGGGTAAACTAACGTGGATAAACTGTAACGTGGATAAACTAACGTGGGTAAACTAACGTGGGTAAACTGTAACGAGGATAAACTGTAACGTGGATAAACTGTAACGTGGATATACTGTAACGTGGATAAACTAACGTGGGTAAACTGTAACGAGGATAAACTGTAACGTGGATAAACTGTAACGTGGGTAAACTGTAACGTGGGTAAACTGTAACGTGGGTAAACTGTAACGTGGGTAAATGTAACGAGGATAAACTGTAACGTGGGTAAACTGTAACGAGGATAAACTGTAACGTGGGTAAACTGTAACGTGGGTAAACTAACGAGGATAAACTAACGTGGGTAAACTAACGTGGGTAAACTGTAACGAGGATAAACTGTAACGTGGGTAAACTGTAACGTGGATAAACTGTAACGAGGGTAAACTGTAACATGGATAAACTGTAACGAGGATAAACTGTAACGTGGGTAAACTAACGTGGATAAACTGTAACGTGGGTAAACTGTAACGTGGATGAACTGTAACGTGGGTAAACTGTAACGAGGGTAAACTAACGTGGATAAACTGTAACGTGGGTAAACTGTAACGTGGATGAACTGTAACGTGGATAAACTGTAACGTGGGTAAACTGTAACGTGGATAAACTGTAACGTGGATGAACTGTAACGTGGGTAAACTGTAAGGTGGGTAAACTAACGTGGATAAACTGTAACGTGGGTAAACTGTAACGTGGATGAACTTTAACGTGGGTAAACTGTAACGTGGATAAACTGTAACGTGGGTAAACTGTAACGTGGATGAACTGTAACGTGGGTAAACTGTAACGTGGGTAAACTAACGTGGATAAACTGTAACGTGGGTAAACTGTAACGTGGATGAACTGTAACGTGGATAAACTGTAACGTGGGTAAACTGTAACGTGGGTAAACTAACGTGGATAAACTGTAACGTGGGTAAACTGTAACGAGGATAAACTGTAACGTGGATAAACTGTAACGAGGATAAACTGTAACGTGGGTAAACTGTAACGTGGGTAAACTAACGTGGATAAACTGTAACGTGGGTAAATGTAACGTGGATAAACTGTAACGTGGGTAAACTGTAACGTGGGTAAACTGTAACGTGGGTAAACTGTAACGTGGGTAAACTAACGTGGATAAACTGTAACGTGGGTAAATGTAACGAGGATAAACTGTAACGTGGATAAACTGTAACGTGGGTAAACTGTAACGTGGATAAACTGTAACGTGGATAAACTGTAACGTGGGTAAATGTAACGAGGATAAACTGTAACGTGGATAAACTAACGTGGATAAACTAACGTGGATAAACTGTAACGTGGGTAAACAAACGTGGGTAAACTAACGTGGGTAAACTGTAACGAGGGTAAACTGTAACGTGGATAAACTAACGTGGATATACTGTAACGTGGATATACTGTAACGTGGATAAACTAACGTGGATAAACTAACGAGTGTAAACTGTAACGTGGGTAAACTAACGTGGGTAAACTAACGTGGGTAAACTAACGTGGGTAAACTAACGTGGGTAAACTGTAACGAGGGTAAACTGTAACGTGGATAAACTAACGTGGGTAAACTGTAACGTGGGTAAACTGTAACGTGGATAAACTAACGTGGATAAACTAACGTGGATAAACTAACGTGGATAAACTGTAACGTGGATAAACTAACGTGGGTAAACTAACGTGGGTAAACTAACGTGGGTAAACTGTAACGAGGGTAAACTGTAACGTGGATAAACTAACGTGGGTAAACTGTAACGTGGATAAACTGTAACGTGGATAAACTAACGTGGATAAACTAACGAGTGTAAACTGTAACGAGGGTAAACTGTAACGTGGATAAACTGTAACGAGGGTAAACTGTAACGAGGATAAACTGTAACGTGGATAAACTGTAACGTGGGTAAACTGTAACGTGGATAAACTGTAACGTGGATAAACTGTAACGTGGGTAAATGTAACGAGGATAAACTGTAACGTGGATAAACTAACGTGGATAAACTAACGTGGATAAACTGTAACGTGGGTAAACAAACGTGGGTAAACTAACGTGGGTAAACTGTAACGAGGGTAAACTGTAACGTGGATAAACTAACGTGGATATACTGTAACGTGGATATACTGTAACGTGGATAAACTAACGTGGATAAACTAACGAGTGTAAACTGTAACGTGGGTAAACTAACGTGGGTAAACTAACGTGGGTAAACTAACGTGGGTAAACTAACGTGGGTAAACTGTAACGAGGGTAAACTGTAACGTGGATAAACTAACGTGGGTAAACTGTAACGTGGGTAAACTGTAACGTGGATAAACTAACGTGGATAAACTAACGTGGATAAACTAACGTGGATAAACTGTAACGTGGATAAACTAACGTGGGTAAACTAACGTGGGTAAACTAACGTGGGTAAACTGTAACGAGGGTAAACTGTAACGTGGATAAACTAACGTGGGTAAACTGTAACGTGGGTAAACTGTAACGTGGATAAACTAACGTGGATAAACTAACGAGTGTAAACTGTAACGAGGGTAAACTGTAACGTGGATAAACTGTAACGAGGGTAAACTGTAACGTGGGTAAACTAACGTGGATAAACTAACGTGGATAAACTAACGAGTGTAAACTGTAACGAGGGTAAACTGTAACGTGGATAAACTGTAACGAGGGTAAACTGTAACGTGGGTAAACTGTAACGTGGGTAAACTGTAACGTGGATAAACTAACGTGGATATACTGTAACGTGGATAAACTGTAACGAGGGTAAACTAATGTGGATAAACTGTAACGTGGGTAAACAGTAACGAGGATAAATTGTAACGTGGATAAACTAACGTGGATAAACTGTAACGAGGGTAAACTAACGTGGGTAAACTAACGTGGGTAAACTAACGTGGGTAAACTGTAACGAGGGTAAACTGTAACGTGGATAAACTAACGTGGATATACTGTAACGTGGGTAAACTGTAACGTGGGTAAACTGTAACGTGGATAAACTAACGTGGATAAACTAACGAGTGTAAACTGTAACGAGGGTAAACTGTAACGTGGATAAACTGTAACGAGGGTAAACTGTAACGTGGGTAAACTGTAACGTGGATAAACTAACGTGGATAAACTAACGAGTGTAAACTGTAACGAGGGTAAACTGTAACGTGGATAAACTAACGAGGGTAAACTGTAACGAGGGTAAACTGTAACGTGGATAAACTGTAACGAGGGTAAACTGTAACGTGGGTAAACTGTAACGTGGGTAAACTGTAACGTGGGTAAACTAACGTGGATAAACTAACGTGGATATACTGTAACGTGGATAAACTGTAACGTGGATAAACTGTAACGTGGGTAAACAGTAACGAGGATAAACTGTAACGTGGATAAACTAACGTGGATAAACTGTAACGTGGGTAAACTAACGTGGGTAAACTGTAACGAGGGTAAACTGTAACGTGGATAAACTAACGTGGATATACTGTAACGTGGGTAAACTGTAACGTGGGTAAACTGTAACGTGGGTAAACTGTAACGTGGATAAACTAACGTGGATAAACTAACGAGTGTAAACTGTAACGAGGGTAAACTGTAACGTGGATAAACTGTAACGAGGGTAAACTGTAACGTGGGTAAACTGTAACGTGGGTAAACTGTAACGTGGGTAAACTGTAACGTGGGTAAACTGTAACGTGGATAAACTAACGTGGATAAACTAACGTGGATATACTGTAACGTGGATAAACTGTAACGTGGATAAACTGTAACGAGGGTAAACTAATGTGGATAAACTGTAACGTGGATAAATTGTAACGTGGATAAACTAACGTGGGTAAACTGTAACGAGGGTAAACTGTAACGTGGATAAACTGTAACGTGGATAAACTAACGTGGATATACTGTAACGTGGATAAACTGTAACGTGGGTAAACTGTAACGTGGATAAACTAACGTGGATAAACTAACGTGGATAAACTGTAACGAGGGTAAACTAACGTGGGTAAACTGTAACGAGGGTAAACTGTAACGAGGGTAAACTGTAACGTGGATAAACTAACGTGGATAAACTGTAACGTGGGTAAACTGTAACGTGGATAAACTGTAACGAGGATAAACTGTAACGTGGATATACTGTAACGAGGGTAAACTAATGTGGATAAACTGTAACAAGGGTAAACTGTAACGTGGATAAACTGTAACGTGGGTAAACTAACGTGGATAAACTGTAACGAGGGTAAACTAACGTGGGTAAACTGTAACGAGGGTAAACTGTAACGTGGATAAACTGTAACGTGGATAAACTAACGTGGATAAACTAACGAGTGTAAACTGTAACGTGGGTAAACTAACGTGGATAAACTGTAACGTGGGTAAACTAACGTGGGTAAACTGTAACGAGGGTAAACTGTAACGTGGATAAACTGTAACGTGGATAAACTGTAACGTGGGTAAACTGTAACGTGGATAAACTGTAACGTGGGTAAACTAACGTGGATAAACTGTAACGTGGGTAAACTGTAACGTGGGTAAACTGTAACGAGGATAAACTGTAACGTGGATAAACTGTAACGTGGATAAACTGTAACGTGGGTAAACTAACGTGGGTAAACTGTAACGTGGATAAACTAACGTGGATATACTTTAACGTGGGTAAACTGTAACGTGGGTAAACTGTAACGTGGATAAACTAACGTGGATAAACTAACGAGTGTAAACTGTAACGAGGGTAAACTGTAACGTGGGTAAACTGTAACGTGGATAAACTAACGAGTGTAAACTGTAACGAGGGTAAACTGTAACGTGGATAAACTGTAACGAGGATAAACTGTAACGTGGATATACTGTAACGAGGGTAAACTAATGTGGATAAACTGTAACGTGGGTAAACAGTAACGAGGATAAACTGTAACGTGGGTAAACTGTAACGAGGGTAAACTGTAACGTGGGTAAACTGTAACGAGGATAAACTGTAACGTGGATAAACTGTCACGTGGGTAAATGTAACGAGGATAAACTGTAACGTGGGTAAACTAACGTGGATAAACTAACGTGGATAAACTGTAACGTGGGTAAACTAACGTGGATAAACTGTAACGTGGATAAACTAACGTGGGTAAACTAACGTGGGTAAACTGTAACGAGGATAAACTGTAACGTGGATAAACTGTAACGTGGATATACTGTAACGTGGATAAACTAACGTGGGTAAACTGTAACGAGGATAAACTGTAACGTGGATAAACTGTAACGTGGGTAAACTGTAACGTGGGTAAACTGTAACGTGGGTAAACTGTAACGAGGATAAACTGTAACGTGGATAAACTGTAACGTGGGTAAACTGTAACGAGGATAAACTGTAACGTGGATAAACTGTAACGTGGGTAAACTGTAACGTGGGTAAACTAACGTGGATAAACTGTAACGTGGGTAAATGTAACGAGGATAAACTGTAACGTGGATAAACTGTAACGTGGGTAAACTGTAACGTGGGTAAACTAACGTGGATAAACTGTAACGTGGGTAAACTGTAACGTGGATGAACTGTAACGTGGATAAACTGTAACGTGGGTAAACTGTAACGAGGATAAACTGTAACGTGGATAAACTGTAACGTGGATAAACTGTAACGAGGATAAACTGTAACGTGGGTAAACTGTAACGAGGGTAAACTGTAACGTGGATAAACTGTAACGTGGATGAACTGTAACGTGGGTAAACTGTAACGTGGGTAAACTGTAACGAGGGTAAACTGTAACGTGGATAAACTGTAACGTGGATGAACTGTAACGTGGGTAAACTGTAACGTGGGTAAACTAACGTGGATAAACTGTAACGTGGGTAAACTGTAACGAGGATAAACTGTAACGTGGATAAACTGTAACGTGGGTAAACTGTAACGAGGATAAACTGTAACGTGGATAAACTGTAACGTGGATAAACTGTAACGAGGATAAACTGTAACGTGGGTAAACTGTAACGAGGGTAAACTGTAACGTGGATAAACTGTAACGTGGATGAACTGTAACGTGGGTAAACTGTAACGTGGGTAAACTGTAACGAGGATAAACTGTAACGTGGATAAACTGTAACGTGGATGAACTGTAACGTGGGTAAACTGTAACGTGGGTAAACTGTAACGAGGATAAACTGTAACGAGGATAAACTGTAACGTGGATAAACTGTAACGTGGGTAAACTGTAACGTGGGTAAACTGTAACGAGGATAAACTGTAACGAGGATAAACTGTAACGAGGATAAACTGTAACGTGGATAAACTGTAACGTGGGTAAACTGTAACGTGGGTAAACTGTAACGAGGATAAACTGTAACGTGGATAAACTGTAACGTGGGTATACTGTAACGTGGGTAAACTGTAACGAGGATAAACTGTAACGTGGGTAAACTGTAACGAGGGTAAACTGTAACGAGGATAAACTGTAACGTGGGTAAACTGTAACGAGGGTAAACTGTAACGAGGGTAAACTGTAACGAGGATAAACTGTAACGTGGGTAAACTGTAACGTGGGTAAACTGTAACGTGGATAAAC
>CM040825.1:44992156-45004656 GCA_022828995.1 Vimba vimba
GCATTAGGAGGATAGCAGCAGTTTATTAGTCTTTCACCGTTAAGAAAATATATTGTTACGTTTCCCTTATGAACACAAACCCAAAAGAGGAAAAATAGATCATTTAGCAGTGAGACACACAGATCAATGTATTAATACTGTAAACTCATATTCCACGAACCGGCGAGTATAGTTAGGGCTCTCGTTAGAGGGTTAGCGTTATTGATCAGAGGGTCAAAGGTCACTAATGGAACTGAATGATACGAACAGGTTATAAGCGGCTAGTGAAGGGTTAGCAGTAAGACTAGCAGGGTTAGCACTGATCAGATGTGAGGAAACTCCTGGTAGATCTGCTGCACGATGAGTCTGTCCATCTGTCCGCTGGCTCCCGCATCCTTCCCACAATCCTCCTCTCCCAGAATCCTCTGCAGCGCCGCGCGCAGGTCCGTCAGCCGGTGCCGGTGCTCCAGGTAATCAGTGGAGCGCATGATGTTGAGCATCAGAGACAGATACTCCATCCGCATCTGAAGAGAGAGAGGAGAGAGACACGCGTCACATGACCTCTCGCAGCGCAGGTCACATGACACACTCGCAGCGCAGGTCACATGACACACTCGCAGCGCAGGTCACATGACACACTCGCAGCGCAGGTCACATGACACTCTCGCAGCGCAGGTCACATGACGTCTCGCAGCGCAGGTCACATGACGTCTCGCAGCGCAGGTCACATGACCTCTCTGAGCGCAGGTCACATGACCTCTCTGAGCGCAGATCACATGACCTCTCTGAGCGCAGGTCACATGACCTCTCTGAGCGCAGGTCACATGACCTCTCTGAGCGCAGGTCACATGACTCACTCGGTCTCCAGGCGACAGGTCTGAGATCTGCCTCACTGCGACGTCGATCATAACCATCAGGTCCGAGCGGTAGAAGATGTCTGACGTGTCGCGGCTGGAGAACACGTCCTGCAGGAACTTCAGCACAGCGTGAGGTGCTGGAGGAGAGTGTGTGAACACACAGACTGGGTCCTCTGCACACACACGCACACGCACACACACACACACACACACACACACACACACACACACACACACTTAGATGAATATGTAAACATGCTGAGCTTTCCTCTCAATGACAAAAGTGTGAGTGCGTGAGTGCGTGTATGAGTGTGTGTGTTAGTGCATGTATGAGTGTGTGTGTTAGTGCGTGTATGAGTGTGTGTGTTAGTGCGTGTATGAGTGTGTGTGTGAGTGCGTGTATGAGTGTGTGTGTGTGTGTGTGCGCGTGTATGAGTGTGTGTGTGTGTGTCTCACCTCCTCTGTTGAGCAGTAATGAGAGTTTCTCTGTGAGAATCTTCACGTTGCGTCTCTTGATCAGCGCCTGCATCACCATGTTAGTCTCCGGCACTGCAGGGGGCAGCAAACACAAACATGTGACGAGTCGTTAATAATGATAATAATAATAATAATAATAATAAAAGATGAAAAGTAATTTACACATTGACACTAATTGTAAGGGAAGGTTTTGTGTTGTTTGTGTTGTAACAATAACTATACCTATAAGGAGAACTGTATAACTATAACAATAACTATATTTATAACGTTAACTATGACAACGATAACAATAACTATAATAAACAGAACAAAATGTGTACGTTGTGTGGATGGTAATGTAGTTATCGTTATAGTTATCACAGTTCTAGGTATAGTTATCGTTATAGATATTGTTACAGTTCTAGGTGTTGTGTTGCTTGTGTTTTTTTTGTTGTGTGTGTTGTGTAGTGTGTGTTGTGTTGTGTAGTGTAGTGTGTGTTGTGTTGTGTAGTGTGTGTTGTGTAGTGTGTGTTGTGTAGTGTGTGTTGTGTTGTGTAGTGTGTGTTGTGTAGTGTGTGTTGTGTACCGCTCAGGTGGAGGTTGAAGGCCAGGAGCAGGTTGATGAAGAGATGTGTTGTGTAGTGTGTGTTGTGTAGTGTTGTGTAGTGTGTGTTGTGTACCGCTCAGGTGGAGGTTGAAGGCCAGGAGCAGGTTGATGAAGAGATGTGTTGTGTAGTGCTGTGTGTGTTGTGTAGTGTGTGTTGTGTACCGCTCAGGTGGAGGTTGAAGGCCAGGAGCAGGTTGATGAAGAGTTGTGTTGTGTGTGTTGTGTAGTGTGTGTTGTGTAGTGTTGTGTAGTGTGTGTTGTGTACCGCTCAGGTGGAGGTTGAAGGCCAGGAGCAGGTTGATGAAGAGATGTGTAGTGTTGTGTGTGTTGTGTAGTGTGTGTTGTGTACCGCTCAGGTGGAGGTTGAAGGCCAGGAGCAGGTTGATGAAGAGATGTGTTGTGTAGTGTTGTGTGTGTTGTGTAGTGTGTGTTGTGTACCGCTCAGGTGGAGGTTGAAGGCCAGGAGCAGGTTGATGAAGAGTTGTGTTGTGTGTGTTGTGTAGTGTGTGTTGTGTAGTGTTGTGTAGTGTGTGTTGTGTACCGCTCAGGTGGAGGTTGAAGGCCAGGAGCAGGTTGATGAAGAGTTGTGTTGTGTGTGTTGTGTAGTGTGTGTTGTGTAGTGTGTGTTGTGTGTGTTGTGTAGTGTGTGTTGTGTACCGCTCAGGTGGAGGTTGAAGGCCAGGAGCAGGTTGATGAAGAGATGTGTTGTGTAGTGCTGTGTGTGTTGTGTAGTGTGTGTTGTGTACCGCTCAGGTGGAGGTTGAAGGCCAGGAGCAGGTTGATGAAGAGTTGTGTTGTGTGTGTTGTGTAGTGTGTGTTGTGTAGTGTTGTGTAGTGTGTGTTGTGTACCGCTCAGGTGGAGGTTGAAGGCCAGGAGCAGGTTGATGAAGAGATGTGTAGTGTTGTGTGTGTTGTGTAGTGTGTGTTGTGTACCGCTCAGGTGGAGGTTGAAGGCCAGGAGCAGGTTGATGAAGAGATGTGTTGTGTAGTGTTGTGTGTGTTGTGTAGTGTGTGTTGTGTACCGCTCAGGTGGAGGTTGAAGGCCAGGAGCAGGTTGATGAAGAGTTGTGTTGTGTGTGTTGTGTAGTGTGTGTTGTGTAGTGTTGTGTAGTGTGTGTTGTGTACCGCTCAGGTGGAGGTTGAAGGCCAGGAGCAGGTTGATGAAGAGTTGTGTTGTGTGAGTTGTGTTGTGTGTGTTGTGTAGTGTGTGTTGTGTGTGTTGTGTAGTGTGTGTTGTGTACCGCTCAGGTGGAGGTTGAAGGCCAGGAGCAGGTTGATGAAGAGATGTGTTGTGTAGTGCTGTGTGTGTTGTGTAGTGTGTGTTGTGTACCGCTCAGGTGGAGGTTGAAGGCCAGGAGCAGGTTGATGAAGAGTTGTGTTGTGTGTGTTGTGTAGTGTGTGTTGTGTAGTGTTGTGTAGTGTGTGTTGTGTACCGCTCAGGTGGAGGTTGAAGGCCAGGAGCAGGTTGATGAAGAGATGTGTAGTGTTGTGTGTGTTGTGTAGTGTGTGTTGTGTACCGCTCAGGTGGAGGTTGAAGGCCAGGAGCAGGTTGATGAAGAGATGTGTTGTGTAGTGTTGTGTGTGTTGTGTAGTGTGTGTTGTGTACCGCTCAGGTGGAGGTTGAAGGCCAGGAGCAGGTTGATGAAGAGTTGTGTTGTGTGTGTTGTGTAGTGTGTGTTGTGTAGTGTTGTGTAGTGTGTGTTGTGTACCGCTCAGGTGGAGGTTGAAGGCCAGGAGCAGGTTGATGAAGAGTTGTGTTGTGTGTGTTGTGTAGTGTGTGTTGTGTAGTGTGTGTTGTGTACCGCTCAGGTGGAGGTTGAAGGCCAGGAGCAGGTTGATGAAGAGATGTGTTGTGTAGTGTTGTGTGTGTTGTGTAGTGTGTGTTGTGTACCGCTCAGGTGGAGGTTGAAGGCCAGGAGCAGGTTGATGAAGAGTTGTGTTGTGTGTGTTGTGTAGTGTGTGTTGTGTAGTGTTGTGTAGTGTGTGTTGTGTACCGCTCAGGTGGAGGTTGAAGGCCAGGAGCAGGTTGATGAAGAGATGTGTAGTGTTGTGTGTGTTGTGTAGTGTGTGTTGTGTACCGCTCAGGTGGAGGTTGAAGGCCAGAAGCAGGTTGATGAAGAGTTGTGTTGTGTGTGTTGTGTAGTGTGTGTTGTGTGTGTTGTGTAGTGTGTGTTGTGTACCGCTCAGGTGGAAGTTGAAGGCCAGGAGCAGGTTGATGAAGAGATGTGTTGTGTAGTGTTGTGTGTGTTGTGTAGTGTGTGTTGTGTACCGCTCAGGTGGAGGTTGAAGGCCAGGAGCAGGTTGATGAAGAGTTGTGTTGTGTAGTGTGTGTTGTGTAGTGTTGTGTAGTGTGTGTTGTGTACCGCTCAGGTGGAGGTTGAAGGCCAGGAGCAGGTTGATGAAGAGATGTGTTGTGTAGTGTTGTGTGTGTTGTGTAGTGTGTGTTGTGTACCGCTCAGGTGGAGGTTGAAGGCCAGGAGCAGGTTGATGAAGAGTTGTGTTGTGTGTGTTGTGTAGTGTGTGTTGTGTAGTGTTGTGTAGTGTGTGTTGTGTACCGCTCAGGTGGAGGTTGAAGGCCAGGAGCAGGTTGATGAAGAGATGTGTAGTGTTGTGTGTGTTGTGTAGTGTGTGTTGTGTACCGCTCAGGTGGAGGTTGAAGGCCAGGAGCAGGTTGATGAAGAGATGTGTTGTGTAGTGTTGTGTGTGTTGTGTAGTGTTGTGTAGTGTGTGTTGTGTACCGCTCAGGTGGAGGTTGAAGGCCAGGAGCAGGTTGATGAAGAGATGTGTAGTGTTGTGTGTGTTGTGTAGTGTGTGTTGTGTACCGCTCAGGTGGAGGTTGAAGGCCAGGAGCAGGTTGATGAAGAGATGTGTTGTGTGTGTTGTGTAGTGTGTGTTGTGTACCGCTCAGGTGGAGGTTGAAGGCCAGGAGCAGGTTGATGAAGAGTTGTGTTGTGTTGTGTTGTGTAGTGTTGTGTGTGTTGTGTAGTGTGTGTTGTGTACCGCTCAGGTGGAGGTTGAAGGCCAGGAGCAGGTTGATGAAGAGTTGTGTTGTGTGTGTTGTGTAGTGTGTGTTGTGTAGTGTTGTGTAGTGTGTGTTGTGTACCGCTCAGGTGGAGGTTGAAGGCCAGGAGCAGGTTGATGAAGAGATGTGTTGTGTAGTGTTGTGTGTGTTGTGTAGTGTGTGTTGTGTACCGCTCAGGTGGAGGTTGAAGGCCAGGAGCAGGTTGATGAAGAGTTGTGTTGTGTAGTGTGTGTTGTGTAGTGTTGTGTAGTGTGTGTTGTGTACCGCTCAGGTGGAGGTTGAAGGCCAGGAGCAGGTTGATGAAGAGATGTGTTGTTGTGTTGTGTAGTGTGTGTTGTGTACCGCTCAGGTGGAGGTTGAAGGCCAGGAGCAGGTTGATGAAGAGATCTGGGAGTTGCTCTGTGGCATCGGAAGGCAAACCGTCCTCAATCACATCCAGCAGGAACTGCAGGAATGCGGCGTTCAGATGCTCTGAGACAGAGAGACAGACACCGTCACACACACACACACACACACACACACACACACACACACACACACACACACACACACACACCCCACTAGCGTCTCTTACCGTAGTGGTGCAGCGGGATCTGCTCGCCCGTGGAGAACACCATGGCCATCAGCAGTGCACTGTAGCACATCTTCTCATGCTCTGCACACACAACACACACATCAGCTGGCGAGCAGAGACATCATCACCGTAACTGTAGCTGTGTGTGTGAGACTGACCGTGTGTGTGTGTCTGCAGATCTCTCGCCAGCTCCATGGTCAGCACAGAGTTGAGGAGTGTGGAGATCAGCGCGGGGTCTAGACCACACATGGCTCCAAACACCTTCAGCAGCAGCAGCCGCAGCGACACGCGGTTCTCCTGGAGCATCACGCACGTTAGTGACCCTCACCGAGAACCACCACAACTATAACCCTAACTATAACACCAACCTTAACTATAACACTAACTATACCTCTGACCTTAACTATAACCCTAACTATACCTCTGACCTTAACTATATCACTAACTATACCTCTGACCTTAACTATATCACTAACTATACCTCTGACCTTAACTATATCACTAACTATACCTCTGACCTTAACTATAACACTAACTATACCTCTGACCTTAACTATATCACTAACTATACCTCTGACCTTAACTATAACACTAACTATACCTCTGACCTTAACTATAACACCAACCTTAACTATAACACTAACTATACCTCTGACCTTAACTATATCACTAACTATACCTCTGACCTTAACTATATCACTAACTATACCTCTGACCTTAACTATAACACTAACTATACCTCTGACCTTAACTATATCACTAACTATACCTCTGACCTTAACTATATCACTAACTATACCTCTGACCTTAACTATATCACTAACTATACCTCTGACCTTAACTATAACACTAACTATACCTCTGACCTTAACTATAACACTAACCTTAACTATATCACTAACTATACCTCTGACCTTAACTATATCACTAACTATACCTCTGACCTTAACTATAACACTAACTATACCTCTGACCTTACCTATAACACTAACTATACCTCTGACCTTAACTATAACACTAACTATACCTCTGACCTTAACTATAACACTAACTATACCTCTGACCTTAACTATATCACTAACTATACCTCTGACCTTAACTATAACACTAACTATACCTCTGACCTTAACTATATCACTAACTATACCTCTGACCTTAACTATATCACTAACTATACCTCTGACCTTAACTATAACCCTAACTATACCTCTGACCTTAACTATAACCCTAACTATACCTCTGACCTTAACTATAACACTAACTATACCTCTGACCTTAACTATAACACTAACCTTAACTATATCACTAACTATACCTCTGACCTTAACTATATCACTAACTATACCTCTGACCTTAACTATCACTAACTATACCTCTGACCTTAACTATATCACTAACTATACCTCTGACCTTAACTATAACACTAACTATACCTCTGACCTTAACTATATCACTAACTATACCTCTGACCTTAACTATATCACTAACTATACCTCTGACCTTAACTATATCACTAACTATACCTCTGACCTTAACTATAACACTAACTATACCTCTGACCTTAACTATAACACTAACCTTAACTATATCACTAACTATACCTCTGACCTTAACTATATCACTAACTATACCTCTGACCTTAACTATAACACTAACTATACCTCTGACCTTACCTATAACACTAACTATACCTCTGACCTTAACTATAACACTAACTATACCTCTGACCTTAACTATAACCCTAACTATACCTCTGACCTTAACTATAACCAAAACTATACCTCTGACCTTAACTATATCACTAACTATACCTCTGACCTTAACTATAACACTAACTATACCTCTGACCTTAACTATAACACTAACCTTAACTATATCACTAACTATACCTCTGACCTTAACTATATCACTAACTATACCTCTGACCTTAACTATATCACTAACTATACCTCTGACCTTAACTATATCACCAACTATAACCCTAACCTTAACTATAACACTAACTATACCTCTGACCTTAACTATAACACTAACTATACCTCTGACCTTAACTATAACACTAACCTTAACTATATCACTAACTATAACCCTAACCTTAACTATATCACTAACTATACCTC
This sequence comes from Vimba vimba, assembly GCA_022828995.1. Lineage (NCBI taxonomy): Eukaryota > Metazoa > Chordata > Actinopteri > Cypriniformes > Leuciscidae > Vimba > Vimba vimba. Next base: position 44,999,772 of record CM040825.1, read on the forward strand.
TGACCTTAACTATAACACTAACTATACCTCTGACCTTAACTATAACACTAACCTTAACTATATCACTAACTATACCTCTGACCTTAACTATATCACTAACTATACCTCTGACCTTAACTATATCACTAACTATACCTCTGACCTTAACTATATCACTAACTATACCTCTGACCTTAACTATATCACCAACTATAACCCTAACCTTAACTATAACCCTAACTATACCTCTGACCTTAACTATAACACTAACTATACCTCTGACCTTAACTATATCACCAACTATAACCCTAACCTTAACTATAACACTAACTATACCTCTGACCTTAACTATAACACTAACTATACCTCTGACCTTAACTATAACACTAACCTTAACTATATCACTAACTATAACCCTAACCTTAACTATATCACTAACTATACCTCTGACCTTAACTATAACACTAACTATACCTCTGACCTTAACTATAACACTAACCTTAACTATATCACTAACTATACCTCTGACCTTAACTATATCACTAACTATACCTCTGACCTTAACTATATCACTAACTATACCTCTGACCTTAACTATATCACTAACTATACCTCTGACCTTAACTATATCACCAACTATAACCCTAACCTTAACTATAACCCTAACTATACCTCTGACCTTAACTATAACACTAACTATACCTCTGACCTTAACTATATCACCAACTATAACCCTAACCTTAACTATAACCCTAACTATACCTCTGACCTTACCTATAACACTAACTATACCTCTGACCTTAACTATAACACTAACTATACCTCTGACCTTAACTATATCACCAACTATAACCCTAACCTTAACTATATCACTAACTATACCTCTGACCTTACCTATAACACTAACTATACCTCTGACCTTACCTATAACACTAACTATACCTCTGACCTTAACTATAACACTAACTATACCTCTGACCTTAACTATATCACCAACTATAACCCTAACCTTAACTATATCACTAACTATACCTCTGACCTTACCTATAACACTAACTATACCTCTGACCTTAACTATAACACTAACTATACCTCTGACCTTAACTATAACACTAACTATACCTCTGACCTTAACTATATCACTAACTATACCTCTGACCTTAACTATAACACTAACTATACCTCTGACCTTAACTATATCACTAACTATACCTCTGACCTTAACTATATCACTAACTATACCTCTGACCTTAACTATAACCCTAACTATACCTCTGACCTTAACTATAACCCTAACTATACCTCTGACCTTAACTATAACACTAACTATACCTCTGACCTTAACTATAACACTAACCTTAACTATATCACTAACTATACCTCTGACCTTAACTATATCACTAACTATACCTCTGACCTTAACTATATCACTAACTATACCTCTGACCTTAACTATATCACTAACTATACCTCTGACCTTAACTATAACACTAACTATACCTCTGACCTTAACTATATCACTAACTATACCTCTGACCTTAACTATATCACTAACTATACCTCTGACCTTAACTATATCACTAACTATACCTCTGACCTTAACTATAACACTAACTATACCTCTGACCTTAACTATAACACTAACCTTAACTATATCACTAACTATACCTCTGACCTTAACTATATCACTAACTATACCTCTGACCTTAACTATAACACTAACTATACCTCTGACCTTAACTATATCACTAACTATACCTCTGACCTTAACTATATCACTAACTATACCTCTGACCTTAACTATAACCCTAACTATACCTCTGACCTTAACTATAACCCTAACTATACCTCTGACCTTAACTATATCACTAACTATACCTCTGACCTTAACTATAACACTAACTATACCTCTGACCTTAACTATATCACTAACTATACCTCTGACCTTAACTATATCACTAACTATACCTCTGACCTTAACTATATCACTAACTATACCTCTGACCTTAACTATATCACCAACTATAACCCTAACCTTAACTATAACACTAACTATACCTCTGACCTTAACTATAACACTAACTATACCTCTGACCTTAACTATAACACTAACTATACCTCTGACCTTAACTATAACACTAACCTTAACTATATCACTAACTATAACCCTAACCTTAACTATATCACTAACTATACCTCTGACCTTAACTATAACACTAACTATACCTCTGACCTTAACTATATCACTAACTATACCTCTGACCTTAACTATATCACTAACTATACCTCTGACCTTAACTATATCACCAACTATAACCCTAACCTTAACTATAACACTAACTATACCTCTAACCTTAACTATAACACTAACTATACCTCTGACCTTAACTATAACACTAACCTTAACTATATCACTAACTATACCTCTGACCTTAACTATATCACTAACTATACCTCTGACCTTAACTATATCACTAACTATACCTCTGACCTTAACTATATCACTAACTATACCTCTGACCTTAACTATATCACCAACTATAACCCTAACCTTAACTATAACCCTAACTATACCTCTGACCTTAACTATAACACTAACTATACCTCTGACCTTAACTATATCACCAACTATAACCCTAACCTTAACTATAACCCTAACTATACCTCTGACCTTAACTATAACCCTAACTATACCTCTGACCTTAACTATAACACTAACTATACCTCTGACCTTAACTATATCACCAACTATACCTCTGACCTTAACTGTAACTATAGTTAACTATAGTTATCGTAAGAGTTACTGGTATAGTTATTGTTATAGTTATCGTAAGAGTTATCGGTATAGTTATTGGTATAGTTATAATTATAGATATTGTTACAGTTATTGCTATAGCTACAGTTATATGCATCGTGTGAATAGGCCTTAATTATCTCCCATGATGCATCAGTAGGGGACTCACCATCTGATAGTACGACACCAGCGACAGAACCGCTTCAAACTCGTTCACACGACACATCTTCTTACACACCTCAGGATCTGCGTCAGTCTGAAAGAAACACGCAGAATTATGATATGAATATAAAAGATTCATTCTGCAAACCGCTTGTGCTCTGACGGGTCAATAACTGCAGATGAACGCGTCTCACCAGTATCTGCAGCAACTCCTCCAAGTAACATGCGATGAGCGCGTGATCTTCGTACAGAGCCCAGCTGCGCTGCTGAGAGTCGTCACGGTGACGCGCCAGATCCCCGAAGATCACCTGCAGCCGCTGCTCGTCGTGACACACCTGTCCTAGCGGGAGCGCCGACCGCTGATCCTGAGGAGAACCAGCGCGTTACTGGCTGAGCACAGGTGAGGGAGGGAGGAGCTACTGACCTTACTCTCCACCAATGCTTACTGACTTTCCTATAACCATAACTATTACAATAGCTGTAACGATAACTATACCATAACAATATTTATACCTATAGCAGTAACGATAACTGTAATGATAACTATTACAATAACACTAACTATAATAAACAGAACGATATTTTACATTGTGTGGATGGTAATATAGTTATCGCAAACAGTTATGGTCATAGTTATGGGTGTTATAGTTATCATTATAGCTATCAGAGTTATAGGTATAGTTATCGTTATAGTTAGAGTTATTGTTACAGTTCTAGGTGTAGTTATCTGTATAGTTATCGTTAGAGTCATCAATATAGATGAGTCCAGGGATGAGCTATTGAGCTACTAACCTTACTCTCCACCAATGACAGCAACACCTGCTCCAGGTCGGATGTCGCCGTTGGCAGAGCGCTCTGCAGGTGTCCCACGACCACGCCCACGGCAACCCGCGACAGCTCGTAACTAAGGTTGGTGTTTTTGCGCACCAGTTCAATCAGCTCTGCTCCGATCGTCGTGGGAACGGCTGAGGACTGGGTGGGGCTACCGAGGGGGCTGAGAGACATAGAGGGCGGGGCCTGTGGCCACTCCACATCTGATTGGCGTTCGAAAGCAGGCTGTGGACTGATTGGCTGAGGCGCCGGCCTCTTTTCAGAAGGGGGTGGAGCCTGTGTGCTGATCAGTTGAGGTGCTGGGCTGTTTTTCAAAGGCTCTTCCTGTGGGGAGCGGTCAGGCAGAGGAGGGGGCGGAGCCTTGCCTCGTTTTGGCACAGGGGGCGGAGTGCTACTGATGCTGGGAAGACTGACATCTGAGGACATGCCCGAGTGGGAGGAGCCAGAGTCTAAGGAGGCGGAGCTGATAGATAGAGAGGGTCCAGAAGGAGGTACAGAGCTGGGGGCGGGGCTTGTTGAGGAAACGCTCGTTGGCACTTCCGGGTCTGTAAAGAGAGAGAGAGAGAGAGAGAGAGAGAGGTACAGTCAGTCAGGTGTGTGCAGCATAACGTCAAATACGATTTGTTCTCCGACACCCACCAATGTGTCGTAACTCCCGGTGTTTCTCCGGAGGAGGCGGAGTTACGGGCACCGCTCTCCGAGGCTGAGGAGGAACCTGCGACAGAAACACAGTATCAGCACACACACACTCACAGCGCAGGGCGTCTGCTGTACCCATAGACTGTATAAAATATGTTCGTAGTGTGTCGTCACCCGTCGGTTTCTTAAGAGCATTTTTGAAGCCCAAAGTGGGCGGAGCCGGCCGTCGCCATCTTAGCAGCGCGTCACTCCCGGATAAACGAAAATGGGCAGCGAGGCGGATTAGCTGAGGTGACGTGACGCTAACGCTAGCAGACAAACGGCTAGTAGTGACATCAGCGGCAATCCACCTGTCACTCAAGTAACCCTTAATTATGCAGAAATTTAAGGCTTAATATAATTTAAACGGATGAGTTATAAAAACACTCACCCCCTCACAATCGTAATGAAGGGCAACATTAGCTTTATATACCAAAACCA
>CM040825.1:45009656-45024103 GCA_022828995.1 Vimba vimba
CTGTCAAACACAGCACATCTAGATTATAGTCTGTAATCATATCATTAACAACGAGTGCTTTTGAAGTAAGGGATCTAATATTCAGCAACCCAAGCTTTATCATTTGCTCATCTGTATTATAGCTGTTTTTTATTTGTTGAACATAAATTAAAGTTTTACCCTTAGATGGGTTTGGAAGTTTTTTGTATTTCCTAGTTCGGGGAACAGACACAGCCTCTATATGATGATAGCTAGGTGAAAGAGGCTCTATGTGATGGGATTTATCTGACCTTGGTGACGCGAGGCCGCTAGCAGACGGTCGGTATAGCCAGTCTGTCTGCTTCCTGACCTGAGCCCCAGACTGTCATGTTTGAGCTCTAAGACTATGAGCCATATTACTAGAGAGAAGAGCAGCACCATCCCAGGAGGGATGAATACCATCTCTTTTCAACAGGTCAGGTCTGCCCCAAAAACTTTTCCAATTGTCTATGAATTCTATATTATTTGCGGACACCACTTAGACAGCCAGCCATTGAGTGAGGACAATCTACTAAGTATCTCATCACTCCTGCGAACAGGAAGTAAAGTGCGGTCCCTTTATTGCTCCTGTAATGTGTGATGTGCTCCTGCAGAGCGGCGCCGGTGCGCAGCCACAGGCTCGGCCCCGCTGACGACGAGCTGTACCAGAGGACCTCCGTGTCCGTGATGCAGCAGGAGCCCGACGGGGCCGCCATCATCTACAGCTACAGCCCCAGAGGATTCAACATCAGCGGCAACCGAGTGCTGGGCCCGTGTGCCCTGGTGCCGCCCGCCATCCTGCAGTGGAACGTGAGCTAACGGTCGAACGCTGCACAGATGCTCATGCTTCACGCTAGCTCCGCGCTCACCGCTGTGTGTGTTTGCTGTCGCAGGTGGGCCATCACACCGACATCACAGCCGAGAGCTTGTCTCTGTTTCATCTGCTGGAGCCGCGCATCGGTGAGCAAACACACACTCCTGCACACCAGCGCCCCCTGCTGTCCTCAGTGTGAAGAGCCGCTAAATGACGTAACGCTACACCTGTCGCCACTTCACATCTGTTCTCTCTCCTAATCTGAGCTCACACACTGTATTCTCATATAATATAAAGCTGTTCTCGTTTACATATGTTCTGTCAGACAACGAAACCACTATGAAATAACGACTGGCTACATGTCAACACTGGTGCGTTTGATGCTGAAACTGTACGCTGATGATACTGTAGTGTTCTACTGGAAAAGCTAGTGGTCAGTATGCAGCAGGGTTATATTAGCATGAATGCTATTATAGTTTTTTTTTATGCTATTATAGTTTTGTTTCTGTATTTTCATTATTTTAGTTAAAATGTTGTTGTTTGACTTTTATTAGTGTTTGTTTAAAAAAAAATGTTTGTATAGTTTTTAATTAATTTCTATTTCAGTTTTAGTTATTTTAGTGCATCAAGTTAAACTAAATGAAAATGAGAACTGTCACCTTGGCAACTAGCTGAAATAAAATGTTTTTTTATATTTAATTTCATTTCTAAGGAGCCCCATACATGATATTCAGAATTAAATATGTATATCGTGGCCACAAATAAACAATTCGTTCCCACGAATTACTAATACAACACCACGTTTTACTAATTCGTTCCCTTGTTTTACTAAATCATGGCAACGGTGTAATTCGTTGCCTCGTTTTTAAACGTAAATCGGGCGTACCATATAATTAATTCCCTCATTTTAAGTAAATCATGTGCACGATACAGTGATTTGTTCACAATGTCCACATCGTAATAATTTATTCCCTTGTTATCGTCCAATCTAAATATATTTCCCCTTATGTCATGTGTATTTCAGTTAATGATTATTTTATTTCAAGCAATGAAAATGATGTTTTAGCTAATAGTAACTGTGGATGATGTTGCAGAGATTCTGGTTGTGGGGACGGGAGCTCGCACTGAGCGTCTGGATCCAGACGTGCTGGATTTCCTGAGGAAGAAGGGCATCGCAGTGGAGGTTCAGGACACGGTAAACGCCTCGTTCTCCACACTCGTTTAAACATCACGCTAGCGCAGGCTAACCGTCTGAAACTCTTCTCTTGCAGCCGAACGCATGTGCGACGTTCAACTTCCTGTCCAGCGAGAGACGATTGGTAGCAGCCGCTCTGATCCCCCCCCCGACCTCGAGCACCGGCGAATGACAGTCACGTCTGGTGATGTCATTTCCTCTTGTGTGTCATGTGACCTCTGTAAATGTCTTTATGCTGATGACTGAAGAGTGAATACAGATTAAAGGTATTAAACACTCGTGTGTGTGTGTGTGTGTGTGTGTCCCAGATTGAGGCTGTTAATCCGTCTCTCTGTCCTCTGTGATAACGGGTTAATCTGAGCTCATGAACACACACTCGTCATCATGTGCACATCTTTATTACCATCTACCACACAAGCATCACAGAACACACAGAAGTGGACAACTGTAGGACTGCAGGAAAACATCAGTGCTCATATTCAGAAGAAAAGATCTGCACAAACTACCATCAGTCATTTCATTGAGTTCATGTGTTGGTTTGATTCTAGTTGATTTGAATTAGCTAAGGCTTCGTCTACTTTAATCCAGACACACGTGAAAACGCATCATTTTCTCTATAGTCTCAAGCGGATCTCCATGTTATAGTTTGGACTGAAAGCGATGCACACGTTTAGTCATGTGACACATATCGTATCCATAAATATCTATGTCTATTTGTGCAATTCACTTTCGTAATGTTGCCAAAGATGAATCTGACTTTGTACAATCTTCAAATTCCATTCCTGCACAGGTGACAGAAAACGCACTGCGGTCCAACACGAGAACGATTGCATTTGAGACCAAACGTGGAATGGCGATAAGAGCCCAGTAAGAATGGCCAGATCATTTGCAGATATATTTTCAGTAAAAATGGGCAGATATTTAGCTAATATAATGATCATGTAACTGTATTAAGTCTGGTCTCCCGCTATCATCTCAGGGAGCTTTTATCAGGTTTCATGCAGTAAGTGTTTTCAGTGTGGAAAGAAAAGTGGATTTCAGAAGAATCTGGATTAATGTGGACGCAGCCTGATTCAGTTGAAGTCAGTAGTTTCGTGTTTCTGACCCTGAAAACCAACAGCAGGGGGAAATACTGACCCTGACAGGGATCGTCCACCCAAAATCCATCGTTCTGTCATCATTTACTCGTTCAAAACCTGCATGACTTTCGTTCTTCAGTGGCTATTTTGAAGGACAAAAAACCCCAGAGACAGTGTTTCTCAGTTGTGTTGGAACGGTAATGATGACAGAACGATGAGGTTTGGCGGATCGATCCCTCGTTCACTCGTCAGAGTCGCCGTCACCGTCACCGTCTCGGGGGTTCCTGAAGATGAACTCTGACCCCGTGATGCGGCGGTACAGATCCATGATGTCTTCGGTGTCTGTCTCGAAGTGCGTCGTGGGGTCGTACGATCGAGAGATGAAGATCTAGACGGAAAACACAATGAAACCCATGAATCGGCAGCGCTGGCGTCACGTGACACTAGAGATTTAAACCCACGCAATCTCCTTCCTAAATGACATTGATTCGGCTCTGTCTATTAAACACAGCGAACATTCAGACCTGCGTGTGAGCCAGAGAGAGCCGTTGTCATGTACAGGAATAAAACACACTGTACTTATTTCTGTCACTAATCATTCATATTATCACAGAAGAACTGGGATAAAAGTTTATAGTTCAGATATAAACACTGATGTCTATGGTAGAGATAAGGGTTAGAGTTAGTAAAATAGTGCAAATCACTGTTTGAAAGTAACTTGACATAATAACGATTGATTACAGTAGGTTACCATTTTTAAGTTACTGTTAAAAACATGTGTTTGTCATTGAATCATTCATTCAAGAGATTCGTTCAAAAATGCTGATTCATCCAGTAATGAAATAAGTGAAATCTTAATTGGTGAGTCATTGAATCATTCACTCAACAATAATTAATTCAGATTAATGAAATATTTTAAATAGACAGTAGCAATTAATATTTTGTCCGAACCTCTAGTAAATAACATGTTATTTTGTTTAGTTTTCTGTTCAGAATCGTGGGAGAATCGTGATCACTTTTTGAAACAAAAATAATGGTGATACTCAATGTCTCCAGAATCGTGCAGCTCTACGTGACGCTTGACTCTGAGTTATGAAATAAAGCTGCTTCGAAACAATCTGTGTTAATAAAGCTGGTTTGTTACCTGACTGTGGCGGCCGTCGTCCGTCGGGACCATCAGGTTACTGACCGACACAAACCTGCGGGACAAAAGCACGTGAGTGACACGCATGTCCACCAGGCCACAGCTGAGAGGCTGAGTTCTCACTTCTCCATGATGGGCTCCAGCAGGGCCAGCCCGGGCTGAACCTCCTTCTCAGGGTTGCTGGTCTCCACCATGGTGCTCACGGTAGCGATGTACTTCCCTTCGGCCGCCACGTTATGAGAGTAGGACAGCAGACACACGTAGATATCTGCACACACACACACACACAGCAGACGCATCAGACGGCGAGCTGCAGACCAACACACACACACACACACGTGTTCCGGCGCTCACCTGACTTCCGGTTGAGGTGCGTCTGCGGGAGGATGATCTGGCAGGAGTTGGCGTCATGTGTGTTTTTGATGGGGTGGTTGAGCAGACAGATGACCCGTATGACGCGGCCGGCCTTCTTCACGCGCGCCGGCGTATAACTGGGGTCGCAGATCAGCTGCTTACAGCGGAAGACCTGCATCGGGACGCAAACGCAGTCAATGATTGTAACTGTAACGATAACCATACCTGTAACAATTATACCCATAACTGTAACTTTAACTATACCTATAACGACAACTATAACTATAATGATGACTATAACAGATCATGATCATCATGAAGGTGTGTTTCTGCTCACCTCTCCCTCGGATCGCACCGCCGCCACTCGCCCGCCCTCCATCACGATGTCGTCCACACGTCTGTTCAACATGTAGCTGTTCCCGTAGACGGCGCTGAGCCTGCGGAGTGACACGCGTCTGTCACGCCTCGTGTGTGTGTGTGAGTGCTCATCGCTCTCATGTCATGTGTGTCAACCTCAGTTACCTGACGAATCCCTGTGGCAGCTCGCCCAGACCGAACAGCGGGTAGAGATACGGGCTGAGGCTGTAGCGCGCCAGAGACTCGGAGTATAGCTTGATCCGGTTGATGGTCGCCAGACACGGCTGCTCCAGATAACTGACAGACATTTACAGACGGTTTCACACACAGAAGGAGGAACTGAGTAACATCTACACAACAGAAGAGACTGAGACTCCCAGAAGATAGCATAGCATCGCATGGACAATGTTATATTTCCTTAATACTGTTCATTAACGTATGAGTTTGTCTCACTTGTCGCTGACGTGAAGGGCGAGAGCGTGACCTGTGAACTCCATGACATCATCGCCCAGGTCGAAGTGACGAAACACGTCCCTCATGGTGGTTCTGCGCGGGTCCATGTCTTGATGCGTCCGCGGATCGTTCTCCTCAAAATTCAGGATGAAGGACATGAACTTACGGAACCTGCGCTTGTCAAACATCCCCATCAGATCTGGAGAAACACCGGGGTCATCAGCGGCATTCACTTTATCCTTACCTTAGTCATCCCCTACTCTCTTCATCCCCTACTCTCTTCATCCCCTACTCTCTTCATCCCCTACTCTCTTCATCCCCTACTCTCTTCATCTCCAACTCTCTTCATCCCCTACTCTCTTCATCTCCAACTCTCTTCATCCCCTACTCTCTTCATCCCCTACTCTCTTCATCCCCAACTCCTCTCATCTCCAACTCTCTTCATCCCCAACTCTCTTCATCCCCTACTCTCTTCATCTCCAACTCTCTTCATCCCCTACTCTCTTCATCCCCTACTCTCTTCATCTCCAACTCTCTTCATCCCCTACTCTCTTCATCCCCTACTCTCTTCATCCCCAACTCCTCTCATCTCCAACTCTTTTCATTCCCAACTCCTCTCATCTCCAACTCTCTTCATCCCCAACTCTCTTCATCCCCTACTCTCTTCATCCCCAACTCCTCTCATCTCCAACTCTCTTCATCCCCTACTCTCTTCATCCCCTACTCTCTTCATCCCCAACTCTCTTCATCCCCTACTCTCTTCATCCCCTACTCTCTTCATCCCCTACTCTCTTCATCCCCAACTCTCTTCATCCCCAACTCTCTTCATCCCCAACTCCTCTCATCTCCAACTCTCTTCATCCCCAACTCTCTTCATCCCCTACTCTCTTCATCCCCTACTCTCTTCATCCCCTACTCTCTTCATCCCCTACTCTCTTCATCCCCTACTCTCTTCATCCCCAACTCCTCTCATCTCCAACTCTCTTCATCCCCAACTCTCTTCATCCCCTACTCTCTTCATCTCCAACTCTCTTCATCCCCTACTCTCTTCATCCCCTACTCTCTTCATCCCCAACTCCTCTCATCTCCAACTCTCTTCATCCCCAACTCTCTTCATCCCCTACTCTCTTCATCCCCAACTCTCTTCATCCCCAACTCCTCTCATCTCCAACTCTCTTCATCCCCAACTCTCTTCATCCCCTACTCTCTTCATCCCCAACTCTCTTCATCCCCTACTCTCTTCATCCCCAACTCCTCTCATCTCCAACTCTCTTCATCCCCTACTCTCTTCATCCCCAACTCCTCTCATCTCCAACTCTCTTCATCCCCAACTCTCTTCATCTCCAACTCTCTTCATCCCCTACTCTCTTCATCCCCTACTCTCTTCATCTCCAACTCTCTTCATCCCCTACTCTCTTCATCCCCTACTCTCTTCATCCCCTACTCTCTTCATCCCCAACTCCTCTCATCTCCAACTCTCTTCATCCCCTACTCTCTTCATCCCCAACTCTCTTCATCCCCTACTCTCTTCATCCCCAACTCCTCTCATCTCCAACTCTCTTCATCCCCAACTCCTCTCATCTCCAACTCTCTTCATCCCCTACTCTCTTCATCCCCTACTCTCTTCATCCCCAACTCTCTTCATCCCCAACTCCTCTCATCTCCAACTCTCTTCATCCCCTACTCCTCTCATCTCCAACTCTCTTCATCCCCAACTCTCTTCATCCCCTACTCTCTTCATCCCCAACTCTCTTCATCCCCAACTCCTCTCATCCCCTACTCTCTTCATCCCCTACTCTCTTCATCCCCATACTCTCTTCATCCCCAACTCTCTTCATCCCCTACTCTCTTCATCCCCTACTCTCTTCATCCCCATACTCTCTTCATCCCCAACTCTCTTCATCCCCTACTCTCTTCATCCCCTACTCTCTTCATCCCCAACTCTCTTCATCCCCTACTCTCTTCATCCCCAACTCCTCTCATCTCCAACTCTATTCATCCCCAACTCTCTTCAATAACAGATCAACCTGACACCATTCACTTTTCCCTTCACTTCATCCTTTCCTTAGTCATCCCCAACTCTCTTCATCTCCAACTCTCTTCATCTCCAACTCTCTTCATCTCCAACTCTCTTCATCTCCAACTCTCTTCATCTCCTACTCTCTTCATCTCCAACTTTCTTCATCTCCAACTCTCTTCATCCCCTACTCTCTTCATCCCCTACTCTCTTCATCCCCAACTCTCTTCATCCCCTACTCTCTTCATCTCCAACTCTCTTCATCCCCTACTCTCTTCATCTCCAACTCTCTTCATCCCCTACTCTCTTCATCCCCTACTCTCTTCATCCCCAACTCTCTTCATCCCCTACTCTCTTCATCCCCTACTCTCTTCATCCCCAACTCCTCTCATCTCCAACTCTATTCATCCCCAACTCTCTTCAATAACAGATCAACCTGACACCATTCACTTTTCCCTTCACTTCATCCTTTCCTTAGTCATCCCCTACTCTCTTCATCTCCAACTCTCTTCATCTCCAACTCTCTTCATCTCCAACTCTCTTCATCCCCAACTCTCTTCATCCCCAACTCCTCTCATCTCCAACTCTCTTCATCCCCAACTCCTCTCATCTCCAACTCTCTTCATCCCCAACTCTCTTCATCCCCAACTCTCTTCATCCCCAACTCTCTTCATCCCCTACTCTCTTCATCCTCAACTCTCTTCATCCCCTACTCTCTTCATCCCCAACTCTCTTCATCCCCTACTCTCTTCATCCCCTACTCTCTTCATCCCCAACTCTCTTCATCCCCAACTCCTCTCATCTCCAACTCTCTTCATCCCCAACTCTCTTCATCCCCAACTCTCTTCATCCCCTACTCTCTTCATCCTCAACTCTCTTCATCCCCAACTCCTCTCATCTCCAACTCTCTTCATCCCCAACTCCTCTCATCCCCAACTCTCTTCATCCCCTACTCTCTTCATCCCCTACTCTCTTCATCCCCAACTCCTCTCATCTCCAACTCTCTTCATCCCCAACTCTCTTCATCCCCAACTCTCTTCATCCCCAACTCTCTTCATCCCCAACTCTCTTCATCCCCTACTCTCTTCATCCCCTACTCTCTTCATCCCCAACTCTCTTCATCCCCTACTCTCTTCATCCCCAACTCCTCTCATATCCAACTCTATTCATCCCCAACTCTCTTCAATAACAGATCAACCTGACACCATTCACTTTTCCCTTCACTTCATCCTTTCCATAGTCATCCCCAACTCTCTTCATCTCCAACTCTCTTCATCTCCAACTCTCTTCATCTCCTACTCTCTTCCTATCCAACTCTCTTCATCTCCAACTCTCTTCATCCCCTACTCTCTTCATCCCCAACTCTCTTCATCCCCAACTCTCTTCATCCCCTACTCTCTTCATCCCCAACTCTCTTCATCCCCAACTCCTCTCATCTCCAACTCTATTCATCCCCTACTCTCTTCAATAACAGATCAACCTGACACCATTCACTTTTCCCTTCACTTCATCCTTTCCTTAGTCATCCCCAACTCTCTTCATCTCCAACTCTCTTCATCCCCTACTCTCTTCATCTCCAACTCTCTTCATCTCCAACTCTCTTCATCTCCAACTCTCTTCATCTCCAACTCTCTTCATCTCCAACTCTCTTCATCCCCTACTCTCTTCATCCCCTACTCTCTTCATCCCCAACTCTCTTCATCCCCTACTCTCTTCATCCCCTACTCTCTTCATCCCCAACTCCTCTCATCTCCAACTCTATTCATCCCCTACTCTCTTCAATAACAGATCAACCTGACACCATTCACTTTTCCCTTCACTTCATCCTTTCCTTAGTCATCCCCAACTCTCTTCATCTCCAACTCTCTTCATCCCCTACTCTCTTCATCTCCAACTCTCTTCATCTCCTACTCTCTTCATCTCCAACTCTCTTCATCTCCAACTCTCTTCATCCCCTACTCTCTTCATCCCCTACTCTCTTCATCCCCAACTCTCTTCATCCCCTACTCTCTTCATCCCCTACTCTCTTCATCCCCAACTCCTCTCATCTCCAACTCTATTCATCCCCAACTCTCTTCAATAATGGATCAACTTTTCCCCTTCCACTTCACCCTTCCCCGATTCATCCCCAAATCTCCTCATCCCCAATTCTCTTCAATAAATAATTCCCACATTCATGGTTGTGATGTGGTCCTTGCTCGTGGACATTTACTTTATATTGAAGTACTAAAAAACTAAAAGATATAAAATGAACTGTAATTGTGAATGAAGGAACGTTACCTGACGCTTGTATCTCGGTCTCAGTGCAGGGAACTTTGTGAAGTTTCCCTCCTTTGAACACGAAACTGCCTTCAGCCACCTTGAAGTCCAGATAGCGAGTGACTTCAGTGTAGAGCAGCATCTTCACCAGCTGCCCTGTAATGAAGAGGTGACATCATCATCATCATTTTCACACACACACACACACACACACACACACACACACACACACAGACACTCACACACTCACACACACACACGACTCTCTCACAGACATTCACACACTCTCTCTCACACACACACACACACACTCTCTCACACACTCACACACACACTCACACTCACGACTCTCACCGTTCGCAACGAGGAACTTGGGAATCAGATCCACATTCCAGTCTTTCCCGTGTCCCATTGGTGTCGAAGGAGCAGAAACCTGGAACCTCTTATAAAGCTGTGCAGAAGAACAACTCAAGTCAGATTTATCTCTAGAACACTTTATCTAATACAGATTGTTTCAAAGCAACAGGAAAATAACAGAATTGGTGATGCAAACTTGTGTGAGTGTGTGTGTGAGCAGGGGTTAAAGAGGGCTGGAACGGCACCTCAGATAAATGAAAAAATAGATTAATTAATATCAATGATAGCGCGATGGTAGGCTATTGTTAAAAAAAAAATTGCGTCCCCTCCAGTAGTAATATGTGGGCTGGTGTGGCTGTGGGGGGGGGGGGGGGGGATGTAATTGGATGTTGCAGTGGAGTTAAAGGTCAAAGGTGAAGTAGGCTAATGTCAAATTTACATAATTGTGGTTGTGGTTTATTTCTGTTATAGTTGTCTTCAGCCATTTTTAGGTTTGAATTTACATTGTGAAAAACAAGGCTGTGTTCCATATTGTGGTGTTCAGCAATATTAACATTGTATCGTCATCATATTAGTGTAGATGTAGATGCACCAAAAATAAATCCATTAAAATATCAAGTAAATAAGTATTGTGATATTTGGTGCCACAGTGACACTCTTGTCCCAAAAAGTATCGCTATACCACAATACTCAACATACTGTCCCACAGTGAGTCATTGTTCCCTGTTGCACCTACACAACATTTGAGGGATCCTCCACCTGCCAAATCCCACTCTAACCACTGTGTGTGTGTGTGTGTGTGTGTGTGAGTGTGTGTGTGTGTATGTGTGTGTGAGCGTGTATGTGTGTGAGTGTGAGTGTGTGTGAGTGTGTATGTGTGTGAGTGTGTGTGTGTGTGTGTGTGTGTGTGTGTGAGTGTGTATGTGTGTGTGTGAGCGTGTGTGTGTGTGAGTGTGAGTGTGTGTGTGTGTGTGACAGCTGACCTCCTCCAGAGGTGAAATAGAGGCGCTCTCTCCTCCATAAAACGGGTTACAGTCGATATGAAGGACCTTCTTCCCGTTGACGGACATCAGTCCAGATAAAACACATTCCTGCAGATCATCATCATCATCATCATCATCATCATTATTATCAATAACTGACATCAACCAGTCTGATGTTTCTCACCTTCAGTCCCGTTCCCAGAACAATTACATCAAACTCCGGCATTCTGACACTCGACCGTCTGAAACACACACTTCATCCGTCTGTCTCAGCCATGTGTGTGTGTGTGTGTGTGTGTGTGTGTGTGTAATTACTTTATTATCCTAAACTCATAATCCTGGCGTCATGCGAGGATCACTGACACACACACACACACACACACACACACACACACACACACACACACACTCACACACACACAGTCTCTCTGTCTGTCTGAGTGCCAGGAGGTCTAGACTAGTACTAAAGATTTTGCTACATTTTTAGATTTTAGATTTTGATTTTGAATTTTTGAACAATAATAGGACGAGAATAATACAAAGATACAATTATAGTAAAAAATAATTGTAATAAAACAATGTTTATCAATATATATTATTATTAATTGAGTGCTCAGTTAAAGTCAGTTTTATGCATATAGAGCACTCACACTTTGATTCAAAGCAGCTTCACAGAAAATCATGATGTTAAAGTTATAATATCTTACAGTCGTATTTATGAGATTAGAACTGAACGACAATATAGTTTACATTGCGATGACAGTCAAACAGTTGAGCTTTAGACAGTCCATACACATTTCCCAGCATGCTCAGCGAGCGCGAAAGTGACTACATCCCCCAGCATGCTCAGCGAGCGCGAAAGTGACTACATCCCCCAGCATGCTCAGCGCCAGAAACTTCCTCGATCCGCTGAACCGGTTTTGTGAGTTTCGCTTTTTCATGCTGTAAGGTCGTTTAAAAGCGATAGTTTGATCAGAAACAGACGCGCGTTGCTGTTTCCGTACGCTAAAGGCTTTACATTCGCGACCGCGTTGATCAGTGTTACTTCCTCAAACACACAGCATGACTGAAGCAGTAAGTCACTCTGTATGTGTGTGATGTGTGATGTGTGATGTGTAATTGCTGCAGAAATAACTCTTCACCTGTCAGTTCTCAGGTGAGCAGCACACGCGCGTTCACGAGCGCAAACCCGAGGGTTTCCTGGAGCGTTTGAGCGCGAGCACCGGCGGCATGATCGCGGGCGCGGTTCTGTTCGCGCTGTCCATATACGTGCTGTTCACGAATGAGGTGAGAGTCAGTCAGTCAGGAAATCATTCATTCAGTCAGTCTGTCCGTCATCTGTCAATCGTCTGTCCGTCATGTGTGTCCGCAGGGTCGCGCGCTGCGCACGAGCTCGTCTCTGGATGAGGGTCTCTCTCAGGTCGTGTCTCTTCATCCACACCTGATGTTGGACCCTCAGAATAACAATCGCCTGGTTCACCTGGCCGGAACCCTGCAGACCGCACAGGTAAAAATACTGATTATTTAATCGACTTTAATCAATCATCATTAACCTATATAGACTCTTAAAGGGACAGTTCACCCATTGACTGTCATAGAATGGGAAAAATATATACTCAGGAAGTAAATGGGGCCCATCAACAGTTGACCCATAATCTTCAGAATATGTTCTTTTGTGTTTAGCAGAAGACATACATTTTAACTTGTAATATTACAGTAATGTAGCGGCTGACTGGGCTTCTAAATACAGCATTAGTTCAGAGAGATTGTTTTCCTTGAGAAAAATTGTATCTGATCCAAATGAATGTATATGGAATGAAAATGAGAGCTGAATGGAATCAGGTGTCGGTGAATGGACTGATGGGTGTGTGTGTGTTTCGCAGCCGCTGTACGACCCAAACTACGGTGTGACGGTGCAGGCGGTGAAGCTGCAGAGGCGGGTGGAGATGTTCCAGTGGGTGGAGTACAGCGAGAGCAGGTCCACAGTTCACTCGCTTTCATACTGATTCACTCGCTTTCATGCTGATTCACTCGCATTCATAATGATTCACTCGCATTCAACATGCTGATTCATCAGATGAATCATCATTCATTAAAGGAACACTCCACCATTTTTTGAAATAGGGCTTATTCACCTTCTTTCCTACATTTAGATAGGTGGGTAAATGCATTTTTGTCTCAGTGCATGCATTGTTTTAGTTTGACAGGGTCGGCGCTAGCTTAGCTTAGCATAATGAATGGAATCCTTTGTTGCCAGCTAGCATGTCCTGAGTAAAAGTGATATAAAAAAAACAAAAAAACACCAAATTATTTCTTGTGGCCTGCGTATTCACAACAAGTACAAATAGCAATGCAGATTAACACTAGGCGATTTCCTAGGCAGATATTGACTTATATATTAAGGACTATATTAGGGGGAAGCACAGGCGAAGCACTGCTACATGGGTGTGATATCTCTGCGCCCAAGTAGCAGTGCTTCGCCTGTGCTTCCCCCTAATATAGTCCCAAGTCAATATCTGCATAAGAAATCGCCTAGTGTTAATCTGCATCACTATTTGTACTTGTTGTGAATACGCAGGCCACAAGAAGTAATTAGGTGTTTTTTTTTTTTATATCACTTTTACTCAGGACATGCTAGCTGGCAACAAAGGATTCCATTCATTATGCTAAGCTAAGCTAGCACCGACCCTGTCAAACTAAAACAATGCATGCACTGAGACAAAAATGCATTTGCCCACCTATCTAAATGCAGGAAAGAAGGTGAATAAGCCCTATTTCAAAAAACGGTGGAGTGTTCCTTTAATTCATTCATTCATTCATTCATTCATCATCTGATTCACTCACATTTATCACACTGATCTCATTCCTTTTAGGGACATTAAGGAAAACGGCGAGACGAAGACTGAAACCACGTACTCGTACAGTGAGTGTCAAAACCATGTACTCGCATAGTGTGTGTCGACAGACGCCTGCCGTTTCTCGCAGCGTCTCGGGAACGTCACACACACACGTACACACTCACTGAGCTTGTGTTTCTTACAGACACTGAGTGGAAGTCAGAGGTTATCAACAGCAGGCACTTCGATCAGGAGGTCGGACACATGAACCCCAGGTGTGTGTGTGTGTGTGTGACGTGTGTGTGTGTGTGACGTGTGTGTGTGTGTGGTGTGACGTGTGTGTGTGTGTGTGTGTGTGTGTGTGACGTGTGTGTGTGTGTGTGTGTGTGTGTGACGTGTGTGTGTGTGTGTGTGACGTGTGTGTGTGTGTGTGTGACGTGTGTGTGTGTGTGTGTGTTTTTTCTCAGTGCCATGGCAGTGGAGAGTGTGACGGTCGTGGCTCCGGACGTCTGGGTTGGAAGGCTCTTCCTGTCCACAGGTAGAACTCCCCCTCCTCCTCTCCTCCTCCTCCTCCTCCTCCTCCTCCTCCTCCTCCTATTCT
>CM040825.1:45031803-45234303 GCA_022828995.1 Vimba vimba
TAAAGTTATTGTCCAGATAAAGTTAGTTTGATTCACTTCCGGTGCGAAGATCATTAGTGTTTAACTTAGGGGCCGCAAACACACACACCGCTCTCACAGAAAACCCTTAACCTAGCTGGGCTTCCGGAGCAGGAGAGGAATGCAGTGGTGTCAAGCCTTACTGGAAGGTAAAGCTGAGAATCGCCTGCATAACAGTGATATGAAATGCTGTATTTCTGAAAAAGGCGAGCCAAGGGAAGCATATAAAGGGAAAACAATAAAGGTCCCAAAATGGATCCCTGGGGCACACCACACATAACAGGCGCAGATGAGGAGGAAAACTTTACTAAATTTACAGAAAAGGTCCTACCATACACTCGAGTCGTTCAAGAAGAATGTTATGGTCAACAGTATCAAATGCAGCGCTCAGGTCCAACAAAACCAGCGCAACACGAGCCTGAGTCCAGAGCAAGCAAGATATCATTTGTAACCCTCAACAGAGCCGACTCAGGGCTGTGTAATGATCTAAAACCAGAGTAATGACTTTATGAACTTCTTCACTTATAAGATTGATAATATCAGGGACAAAATTATAACTATGCAACCGTCTACTACAGTATCGCATCAGGCAGTGCATTGTAGTCTCCCTGAGGAAAAATTTGATTCATTCGTTGCTATAGAAGAGGAAGAATTTACTAAACTCGTTAAATCATCTAAATCTACAACATGTATGTTAGACCCTATACCGACTAAGCTACTGAAAGAGATGCTTCCAGAGGTCATAGATCCTCTTCTTAATATCATTAATTCATCTTTGACATTAGGATACGTACCAAAAAACTTTAAGATGGCTATGATTAAACCGCTTGTTAAAAAAATGCAACTTGATCCTACAGAATTAGTCAATTACAGGCCGATCTCGAATCTGCCTTTTCTGTCAAAGACTCTAGAAAAGGCAGTATCCTCACAACTGTGTTCCTTTCTAGAAAGAAATGATATCTGAGGATTTCCAGTCAGGATTTAGACCGTACCATAGTACCGAGACTGCTCTCATTAGAGTCACACATGATCTGCTCTTATCATCCGATCGTGGTTGTGTCTCTCTATTAGTGTTACTCGATCTTAGTGCTGCGTTTGACACCATTGACCACAACATTCTTTTAAATAGACTCGAACATTATGTTGGCATTAGTGGAATTGCACTAGCATGGTTTAAATCATACTTATCTGACCGTTATCAGTTTGTAGCAGTAAATGAAGAGATGTCTCATCGATCTCAAGTTCAGTATGGAGTACCACAAGGCTCAGTACTAGGACCGCTGCTGTTCACTCTGTACATGCTACCCTCACACACACACACACACACACACACACACACACACACACTCACTCTGTACATGCTACACACACACACACACACACACACACACACACACACTCACTCTGTACATGCTACACACACACACACTCTCACACACACACACACACACACACACACACACACACACACACACACACACACACACACACACACACACACACACACACTCACTCTGTACATGCTACCCTCACACTCACACACACACACACACACACACACACACACACACACACACTCACTCTGTACATGCTACACACACACACACACACACTCTCACACTCTCTCTCACACTCTCTCTCTCTCTCTCTCTCAGTGGAGTGTGTCCCTGTGGTGCGTGAGCTGGTGTCACACACACTCACTCACTCTCTCTCACTCTCTCTCTCTCTCTCTCAATTCAATTCAATTCAAATGAGCTTTATTGGCATGACTGTGTAAAATAGCACAATATTGCCAAAGCAATAGACATATACAAACATATACGCACAGGTTGATACATAAAATTTAACAATAAAAAATAAATAAAACAATTAAAAATATATTTCAATATTATGCATAAATATATCACAATGAAAAAAATAAAAATAAAATAAATAAAATAAATAAGTACAGAGAGCAGTTTAAGGGAAGAGGGTTCAGCCCTTGTCCCTCGTATGATGGCAGGAAGACACACACTGCGCTGCCAGGAGAACACACTCTTCTTTCTCTCCCAGAATATAAGACAGTTTGTCTGTGAGGCTCGCTTGTTGGAATTGGGGTAAAATCTGTGTTATTCGTGTGAAATAAGAGTCTCTGATGTGTTTGTACTTGCTGCACTGGGTGAGGAAGTGCAGCTCGTCCTCCTCGACTCCATCAGTGCAGTGTGAACACAGTCTGAGCTCTCTGGCTCTCTCTCTCTCTCTCTGTCTGTCTCAGTGCAGCTCGTCCTCCACGACTCCATCAGTGCAGTGTGAACACAGTCTGAGCTCTCTGGCTCTCCAGCTCGGCTTGTGTCGGCCCGTCTCCACACACACACTGTGGTCACTAATGCGATACCTCGTCAGGAGCTTTCTCTGACCATAATTACTGATATCGGTCAGGTATGGGGCCAATTTATAATCAGACTTTATTTTGTGGAAGTATTTTAATTTATTTACTTGTGTGACCTTTATCTGCCAATCTTGTATGTATTCTTCTTTGGTTATGTTCCCTATTTCTTTTACTTTTGCGTGTCTGAACTGAATTGTTGGATTAAGTTTGTGTTTTTCCACTAAATGTGTCATGGGGTCGCTCTCGGGGTGTCCTGCCCTGTGTCTGAGAGCGCAGTGATGGTAACTCCCTGTCTGTGCGTCTGATAGATGGAACCAGAACTTTGCGGCTCTCTTCTGGATCTCAGATAGGAGAGGGAATCTGCCTAATTCTGCCCGGCAACCCAGACTCGGAGCGTTTCTGTGAGTTCCCAGGATGTTCTTGCAGAACTCGAGGTGGAAAGTTTCCACAGGGGTTTTGTCCCAGGAATCGTAATTTAGTTTAAATTTGGGGCCCCAGATTTCACAGCCGTATAGGAGGATGGGTTTGATGATGCTGTCAAAGATTTTCAGCCACAGTTTAATGGGTGGGTTAAATTTGAACAGGGGTTTTCTTATACTATAATAAGCCCTACGTGCTTTATCAGTCAGATCTTTCATTGCAGTGTCAAACTTTCCAGAAGCTGAGATTGTCAGACCCAAATAATTATAACAGGTGACATGATTAAGAATTGTTCCCCCAAGTGTAAATGTGTATTTGTTGTCAGTAAGGCGAGGTTTTTTTTGGAAGATCATGATTTTGGACTTGTCCATGTTTATGGGTAAGGCCCAGCCGCTGCTGTACTCCTCCAGAAGCGAGAGGCTTTGGTGCAGACCCTCTTCATGAGGAGACAGCAGCAGGAGATCGTCCGCGTACAGGAGGCTTTTGATCTCTCTGTCCTCGAGGGTCAGACCAGGACAAGAGGACTTCTCAAGTGTTGATGCCAGTTCATTAATATAGATATTAAATAGAGTCGGGCTGAGGCTGCAGCCTTGACGGACTCCTTTAGTTTGACTGAAATAATCAGTGCGTTTGTCGTTAATCTTGACGCCGCATTTGTTCCCATTGTAAATGTCCTTTATGATGTCATATGTCCTTCCGCCTATTCCACTTTGAATTAGTTTTAGGAAAAGTCCATTATGCCAAACCGAATCGAAGGCTTTTTTAAAATCAATGAAGCAGCCGAATATTTTCCCTTGTTTTGTTTGTTGGACGTGTTTTTGTATGAGTGTGTGGAGTGTGTAGATGTGATTTGATGTTCTCTGTTTAGGCATAAAGCCAATCTGACAGCTGTTGAGGATCTTGTGTTCTTGAATGAACTGGACTAGTCTGTCGTTGATGATGGAGCAGAAGAGTTTGCCCAGGTTGCTGCTCACTGTGATGCCCCTGTAGTTATTTGGGTCGTACTTCTCACCTTGTTTATAAATTGGTGTAATCAAGTTTTCTTTCCAGATCTCAGGAAAGTGTCCTGATTTTAATGAAAGATTGAATAATTTCAGAATAGCCTCTTTCAGTTTGGGGCTGCTGTGTTTCAGCATCTCATTAGATATTAAATCCACACCACAGGATTTTTTATTTTTTAGGGATTTCTAAAAAATTCTCTCTCTCTCTCTCTCAGTGGAGTGTGTTCCTGTGGTGCGTGAGCTGGTGTCACACACACTCACTCACTCTCTCTCACTCTCTCTCTCTCAGTGGAGTGTGTTCCTGTGGTGCGTGAGCTGGTGTCACACTCACTCTCTCTCTCTCTCTCTCTCTCAGTGGAGTGTGTTCCTGTGGTGCGTGAGCTGGTGTCACACACACTCACTCACTCTCTCTCACTCTCTCTCTCTCAGTGGAGTGTGTTCCTGTGGTGCGTGAGCTGGTGTCACACTCTCTCTCTCTCTCAGTGGAGTGTGTTCCTGTGGTGCGTGAGCTGGTGTCACACACACTCACACTCTCTCTCTCTCTCTCTCTCTCAGTGGAGTGTGTTCCTGTGGTGCGTGAGCTGGTGTCACACACACTCACTCACTCTCTCTCACTCTCTCTCTCTCAGTGGAGTGTGTTCCTGTGGTGCGTGAGCTGGTGTCACACTCACTCTCTCTCTCTCTCTCTCTCTCAGTGGAGTGTGTTCCTGTGGTGCGTGAGCTGGTGTCACACTCACTCTCTCTCTCTCTCTCTCTCTCAGTGGAGTGTGTTCCTGTGGTGCGTGAGCTGGTGTCACACACACTCACTCTCTCTCTCTCTCTCTCTCAGTGGAGTGTGTTCCTGTGGTGCGTGAGCTGGTGTCACACTCTCTCTCTCTCTCTCTCTCTCAGTGGAGTGTGTTCCTGTGGTGCGTGAGCTGGTGTCGGCGGGGCTGAAGATCTTCTCTCTCTGCGTCTCGTGTTCTCTGTCTCTGCTGACGGTCTCGGCCGGCTGGATCTTCTACCGCCCCCTGCTGGGCGTGACGATAGCACTGCTAGCACTCCTGCCGCTAGTCATCGCACGCGCGCGAGCGCCGGCCAAGAAGCACCAGTGACCCGTGTGAAGTCCAGCAGCTTCAGCTTCTCCCGCTCGTCCTCAGTGTTCCTGTCGTGTTCTCCAGCTCAAACATCTGAACATTCTCACATCAACACACATTTACTGGAGAACTGCGAGTTTGTGCCTAAAAGGAGAACTAATATCTGCTAACGGGGCCTTAAAAATAATTTTGTTTTACCTTTGAATTTTCTGACTTCATTGGAAGATCTTTGTTCTTGTTTTAAACACATTTTCTCAGAAAACAAGCCTTAATGTCTTCAGTCATGTTTCTTCTCCAGTAACTATCTTGATTTAAGAATGATTAGATATTTGAGACAGAACCAATGAGGAAGAAGCTCCTGTTCTTCAGCGTGAGCAGGAACTTCACGTACAGTGTTTGTGTGTGTGCGTGTGTGTGTGTGCGCGTTTGACTGCAGAAATGCTCGCGTGTGTGTTCAAGCTCTTTATGAGGTTTATGGTGAACCGTTTGCTGTGTTCCTCAGGGAATGAATGAATGTAAATGTAAAGCAATGCACGAGAAACACCAAGCGTCTTATAAAGGCTTTAATACACAAACATACCAAAGTCTGTTTATTGTGAAAGACAAAAGAATGATCTTCAAGTCTGTGGGAGTGTGTGTGCAGGGCTGGTCCGGATGGGTTGCATATGTGTGTGTTTGCGGCTCGAGGCGAGTCTGAAAGCGTTAAATACTGATGTAAACTCTCAGCACTAGAGGAACTGCAGGAGCTGAAGAGGAAGTTCACAGCAGGAGGCACTTGTTGTTCTTCTTGCCCTTGCGCGCCTGCAGCGCCGCCCTGGTGGCCATCTCGAACACCTCACGCACGCCGTCCTTGCTTTTGGCAGAGCACTCCATGTATCCGAAGGCACAGATGCGGTTGGCCATGTCTCGGCCCTCCTCGGGTTTGACCGGCTCCTGCGGGACAGACACACGGAGGATTCACAGGATCTGACAACAAGTTCACAAGGTTTGTGGATTTAACCCTCATCCTCTTCCCTCGCGTTCTGTAACACATCTTTCCCTCGCAGGTCAAAATCACCCAAAGCCCTAAAATTATACTTTTTTTTTTTTTTTATCTTTTTAATGCAATTTTTTTAAATTTTGATTTTGAAAAATAGATTTTTTTTAAACTAATTTTTAAATTCATTTACCTTTAAATTACTAGATTTGATCAATAAATAAATAATTATTCCTCACATTCTTTCAACTTAAATTCAAAATAACTCACAATTTCATGCATAACCCTTTTAATTCTGCTCTAAATATCTTACATTGAGTGTCTTTGACCTCTTGTGGATAATAATAATATAAGATGATATTTCATGACTCTAGATGGCCTTATATCTCTATGGAGCAAATGAGCTGTTCCTCTGGGTCCTAAAGCCAGTTCACTTCAAAATCATTTTTTTGGTAAAGTTTTAGCATTTTTAGGTTTTTCTATGTGTACTGAAGCATTCCTCGCACTCCATTCATTCCTAAGGGGGTCAAATTGCCAGCAAAACTATAGTGTGTTTTTTTATTTTTCATACGCAGAATAAAGGGGCGGGGCCTGGTTGAGTTAGTAGTGTGTTAAACTGGCGGTTATGGTAAGGGGCGGGCATTTCCCAAACACACTCTAAGCGCTCGACCAATCACAACACACTGCTCCAGCCAACCAATCAGAGCACAGTGTGCTTTTCAGAAGGAGGGGCTTCATAAAGACAGGAACTAAACAGAGCGTTACTGACAGACTGGGAAGAGAGGAGCCGCAACAATGTTGAATATGGGGAATAAT
Source organism: Vimba vimba (assembly GCA_022828995.1). NCBI lineage: Eukaryota > Metazoa > Chordata > Actinopteri > Cypriniformes > Leuciscidae > Vimba > Vimba vimba. The sequence goes on from CM040825.1 coordinate 45,038,479, forward strand.
GTGTTCTGGTGCTCTTTACGACACGGAGGAGTGAGAAACGCACCTGCTTCATCTTGAAGAGCTCGCGGCGCGTGTGCTCGTCGTTCCGCAGGTCCTTCTTGTTGCCCACCAGGATAATAGGAACGTTAGGGCAGAAATGCTTGACCTCGGGTGTCCACTTCTCAGGAATGTTCTCTGACGGCAAGAAAGGTCAGAGTTGAGATGAAGCAGCAGCAGAGAGGTGTGTGTGTGTGTGTGTGTGTGGGGGGCTAGACTCACCCAGGCTGTCGGGGCTGTCGACGGAGAAGCACATGAGGATGACATCAGTGTCGGGATAGGAGAGCGGCCGCAGCCGATCATAATCCTCCTGTCCCGCCGTATCCCACAGCGCCAGCTCCACCTGGAACACACACACGTTCAGTCACATGACACGCCAAGACGCCCATCACGACACACACTCAGCCACACCACGCAAGTCACATGACACGTTCAGCCGCACGCAAGTCACATGACTCACGCTCAGTCACGACGCGTTCAGCCGAATGCCAGTCACATGACACGTTCAGCCGCACAGCAGTAACAACACGTTCAGCCGCACGCCAGTCACAACACGTTCAGCCGCACGCCAGTCACAACACGTTCAGCTGCACGCCAGTCACTTGACACACGTTCAGCCGCACGCCAGTCACAACACGCTCAGCCGCACGCCAGTCACGACACGTTCAGCCGCACGCCAGTCACATGACACGTTCAGCCGCACAGCAGTAACAACACGTTCAGCCGCACGCCAGTCACGACACGCGCTCAGCCACACGCCAGTCACATGACACACGCTCAGCCACATGCCAGTCACAACACGTTCAGCCACACGCCAGTCACATGGCACACGTTCAGCCGCACGCCAGTCACGACACGCTCAGCCGCATGCCAGTCACATGACACACGCTCAGCCACACGCCAGTCACATGACACACGCTCAGACACACGCTCAGCCACACGCCAGTCACATGACACACGCTCAGCCACACGCTGTCACATGACACATGCTTAGCCACACGCTCAGCCACACCCCAGTCACATGACACACGCAAGTCACGCTCAGCCACACGCCAGTCACGACACGCTCAGCCACACGCCAGTCACATGACACGCTCAGCCACACGCCAGTCACACGACACACGCTCAGCCACACGCCAGACACATGACACACGCCAGTCACACGACACACGCTCAGCCACACGCCTCACACGACACACGCTCAGCCACACGCCTCACACGACACACGCTCAGCCACACGCCAGTCACGACACACGCTCAGCCACACGCCGTCACGACACACGCTCAGCCACACGCCAGACACACGACACACGCTCAGCCACACGCCAGACACATGACACACGCTCAGCCACACGCCAGTCACACGACACACGCTCAGCCACACGCCGTCACGACACACGCTCAGCCACACGCCAGTCACACGACACACGCTCAGCCACACGCCAGTCACGACACACGCTCAGCCACACACCGTCACGACACACGCTCAGCCACACGCCAGACACACGACACACGCTCAGCCACACGCCAGTCACACGACACACGCTCAGCCACTGCCGTCACGACACATGCTCAGCCACACGCCAGTCACACGACACACGCTTAGCCACACGCCAGTCACACGACACACGCTCAGCCACACGCCAGTCACATGACACACGCTCAGCCACACGCCGTCACGACACATGCTTAGCCACACGCTCAACCACAAGCCAGTCACATGACACACGCTCAGCCACACGCCAGTCACATGACACACGCCAGTCACGCTCAGCCACACGCCAGTCACATGACACACGCCAGTCACGCTCAGCCACACGCCAGTCACATGACACGCTCAGCCACACGCCAGTCACATGACACGCTCAGCCACACGCCAGTCACACGACACGCTCAGCCACACGCCAGTCACACGACACACGCTCAGCCACACGCCAGACACATGACACACGCTCAGCCACACGACACACGCTCAGCCACACGCCGTCACATGACACACGCTCAGCCACACGCCAGACACGACACACGCTCAGCCACACGACACACGCTCAGCCACACGCCGTCACATGACACACGCTCAGCCACACGCCAGACACATGACACATGCTCAGCCACACGACACACGCTCAGCCACACGCTGTCACACGACACACGCTCAGCCACACGCCAGACACATGACACACGCTCAGCCACACGACACACGCTCAGCCACACGCCGTCACATGACACACGCTCAGCCACACGCCGTCACATGACACACGCTCAGCCACACGCCAGACACATGACACACGCTCAGCCACACGCCAGTCACACGCTCAGCCACACGCCAGACACGACACACGCACAGCCACACGCCGTCACATGACACATGCTTAGCCACACGCTCAGCCACAACACACGCTCAGCCACACGCTCAGCCACACGCCAGTCACATGACACACGCTCAGCCACACACTGTCACATGACACATGCTTAGCCACACGCTCAGCCACAAGCCAGTCACATGACACACGATCAGCCACACCCCAGTCACATGACACACGCAAGTCACGCTCAGCCACACGCCAGTCACATGACACGCTCAGCCACACGCCAGTCACATGTCACGCTCAACCACACGCCAGTCACATGACACGCTCAGCCACACGCCAGTCACATGACACGCTCAGCCACACGCCAGTCACATGACACGCTCAGTCACATGACAGTAACATGACACATGCTCAGCCACACGCCAGACACATGACACATGCTCAGCCACACGACGCACGTTCAGCCACACGCGAGTCACATGACACATTCTCAGTCACATGACACATGCTCAGCCACACACCAGACAAATGACACACGCTCAGCCACACGACAGTCACATGACACATGCTCAGTCACATGACACACGACGCATGCTCAATCATATGACACACGACGCACGCTCAGCCACACGCCAGTCACATGACGCACGCTCAGACACACGCCTGCGCTACTCACCTGCTTGCTGTCCACCTCAATGTCGGCCACATAGTTCTCGAAGACGGTGGGCACATAGACCTCGGGGAACTGGTCTTTACTGAAGACGATGAGGAGGCAGGTCTTCCCGCACGCGCCATCCCCGACGATCACCAGCTTCTTACGGATCGCCGCCATCTCTGAAAACACATGCGCAGATTAATATCAAACGTTCATGTTTCCCTGCAAACCAAACCCACAGGCCACAACCTTGGTGTTTTTAATGCCGTAATCTACAGTTTGAGCTACAGAAATGCCTATTATTATATTTCATGTTAACTATATATTTATTTATATTTAATTTCTTCAATATTAAATGAATTCAACAATATACATACACATACATATTAGCAATATAACTATATTTTTTATTTATAATCTAACTAAATACAATGCAGCCTATTATATAAGGAGATTTAATATTTTTGCATCTTGACTTTATTCATGACAATTAACCAGATTTCCTGACCAAATATGACGTACATTACAATAAAATAATAAATCAAGTGCAAAAATGGCACGCAAATTAAAGTCATACAATAGTCAACAGGCTAATTTTTTTACCATGTGAAATATTATTTTTATCATAGTGTAAATTAAATGCGCTGCTGCTCGGTTGATTTCATGAGATTCGCCCGTTAAATGCTGACACATTAAAAATACTGTCATGGAAAAACTAAAAATGAATGAAAACAGCACTGTTAATTCAGTAAGAGTTTCATATGAATGATCAACACGCAGTTGTTTTTAAATGTGTGTTTATACGCTGCTATCTGACCGGTTTTGGGTCAGTTTCATTTCAGGAATAAATGCAGATTCGTACAGCGTAAGGGTGAATAATCTTATTATTATGTCACTCACAGGGCTTCGTTTCTCATTTACATAAATTTTTTTGTTTTTGTTTTAAAAGTTTGTATTTATTTTCAATGTGCCAAACTGTCGCTGCGAAGCTAACAGCTACACCACCGGAAGTGATCGACTCTTCTCAGTAAAGTCATCATTCAAACCATCGAACATCAAGGACCCGACCCCCTCTCTCCGGCAGGTTAAGTTTAATGAGAGTCTTGATCTTTTTTAAAGCTTGGAAAAGCGGAGGGGAAATCTAATTAAACTCGGTCTCACCGTCAGTTTAACTCGGCTCAAGTTTTCCGGGTCGGTTCAGTGCGCGCGCCTGAAGCCTGACACAACCAGACAAGATAGCGGCTGAACAATCAACCCGTCAAACTAAGAGTCCTCAACAGACGCGTCAAAATAATAGTCCAGTTTACAGTTCACTTTCCAACAGTTCGTTTTATTAAGTGCATACAGTTTTCACATTCAAACATAGACAATATATAGTAACGTCTGAAGAATGACAGAAAATGGAGGCTTTTATTCAGAACGCAGAACAGAAGCGCTGCTCACTCACTAACGTTACTAGTCTTTCTTTACTTCCCGCTTAGGAACTCCCCCGCGTTAACCTTATAATTTCCGGTGAAAAATAAAACAGCAATTTCACCACAATTGACAAGAGTCTGTGCGCTACATTATATAGTTTGTAAGCCAGCACTATTAGTTTAAATAATACCAAGAGTTCAGCTTTTGACATTTGACTGCTTGCCGTCCTCGGCTTGGTTAACTAAACTACCCGTCAAATAAAGAGTCCTCAACACACGCGTCAAAATAAGAGTCCTCACAGTTCACTTTCCAACAGTTCGTTTATTAAGTGCATAGAGTTTTCACATTCAAACACAGAGAGACAATATATCAAGTCAAGTCACCTTCATTTATATAGCGCTTTGAACAATATACTAACTGTTTCAAAGCAGTTTACAGTAATAATAGGAAATTAAAGTAACAGAGATTGTTTTGGCTTTACAGCTCTAGAATAAATGTATTGTCCAGATAAAGTTCATTTTGATTGATTCACTTCCATTGCAAAGATCATTAGTTCCAAGATAGCACACGTACATCACGGAGACAGACGTCTATTTGTGTTTACATCTGGAAGACATATTTTTCAGAGTGTTTGCTCATCTGCAATACTTCTATAGGACGTTTCCTGTCAGATGTTAAATAGATGTTTAGAAGATGTCTTTAAGATGTAATGATTTAGAATGTATGTTAAACTGAGATCTTAAAGATATCTATCAGCTGTTAGCAAATAGCAGATGCTTTCCAGATGAAGTGATCTTTAACAGACATCTTGCAGACGTACATGTACTATCTGGGTTATTAACTTAGGGGCCGCTTACATGACACCTTTTTAACTGAAAACAGAAAAACCTTTAAAGGGGACATATCATGCCAAATGCACTTTTTTAGCCCTTAAATGCATTTTGTTGTATATTTGGAGTGTTTAGAAGTACAGAAAATATGAAATTATTCTCTTCAGGTGCTTCGTTGATATCTTTATATTCTGTTTTGGTCATATTTTTCAACCTGTTCCTATTTTTCTGTTATCTATGACGTTTTTTGAACTATTACGTCACAGTATTTGCAGCGGAACTGCCAAATAAGGACATTGACTTCCGGCCCAACACTTCGAGCAATCCGCCATTTTTATTTCTCGCTGCAATTTTGTAGTCCAAGCTAAAGGATGCAGAAGTTACGAGAGGGTAAGTTAAAATGTTCGGTTGTTGGATGTAGTAACCCACACGCTTCATTACACCGTTTAATGTAGATGAACTGCCGCGCTTGTTACAGGACGCATGTAACTGAAAGAACAAGCAGAGAGAGAGACCAGGTCGCGCGCGCGCTCACTCTCTCTCAATAAGAGCCAGGCGAAAGTGTAAATAAGACATCACCGTCTCCAAACTAGACGCTGTCTTGCTCTCTCTCCCTCGCACATATTAATAAAAATAAATCGACACGGTGGTAAAATGTCGGAAGACCAAAGTTTCACGTGTAAATACAGTACACACCATTGCGATGCATCCATATGAAGACGTTGTTCTGCAGGTTCGTCGTCTTCATTTTCATCTCGCTCCTGCTCCGACTCTGGCTCGAACATGTAAGGCTGGCTGGACAAGTCTTCCGTTGTTGACATTTTTTTAATAACGTGTGAATAAAAAGTTTCTGTGCCGCTAGATAATCGTATCTCTGCTATCAAACTACAAAAATGGCCGAACGGGGTGGAGTTGAACCGAGTGTGGGCGGGGTATGAAGTGTCTCAATTGTATTTAAAGAGACCGCACCAAAACGAGTTGCTCTCAGACACACATCAGAAAAGGGGTAGAAAAGGGGCCTGTGGAGCTATAATAATGAGGAATTCAGACCCAAGCATTGCAGTTCCGCTTTATATAGACTACAAATGTATGATTTAAATGTAAAAAGGAACAATTTAAAAGCATGATATGTCTCCTTTAATGTATTCTGGCCGTTCATTTGCACGACAACAGTGTTTGGAGGCTCGAGAATGCAAACTTTGAAACAGGTTCCAAGGTGCAGGTTTTGAAAAATTTGGAAAAACAAAACGTGAATCCATGAAAGCGCTGACGGCGTGCACATACATATTATGTGTTTAGTCCAGGGATGGGCAACTTCGGTCCTGGAGGGCCACTGTCCTACAGAGTTTAGCTCCAACCCTGAAAAAAATCACCTGCCTGTAATTTTCTAGTAATCCTGAGGACCTTGATTAGCTTGTTCAGGTGTGTTTGATTAGGGTTGAAGCTAAACTCTGTAGGACAGTGGCCCTCCAGGACTGAAGTTGCCCATCCCTGGTTTAGTCTATAGGTATGCGCGTTTGAATATATATGTGCGCAGGCGCGTAGTCTTTCTTTACAAACATAGAGTTTGTAAGCAGCACTATACGTAACTAGGACTCCGAGTTTTTGACGTCTGACTGCTTGCTGTCGTCTGCCGGGTCCGCGCTCGCACACACCATCCTCGCTTTGACCTTCTTGTTGGAGGAGATGATGAGGAACGGGCTGAGCGAGGCGTAGCATGAGGAGAAGAACACCCTCATGTCGGCCACCACCGCCGGCACCTGCGCCACCGTTAGCATGTAGATCCAGATGACGTTATCGATGCCGAAGAACACCGCGTACAGAACCACAAGCATCAGCACAGTTTTAGCGGCGCGTGTCTCCTTGCCCTGCGAGCGGCGGATGCCCTTCAGCTTCTGGCCATGCCGGTGCAGGAGCACCAGGAGGAACCCGCTGGAGCCTAGCATCATGCCCACGAACGCGAAGTCACGCACCGACACGGCCACCCCGTTCGCCACGTAGGACAGGTTATCGCGGAAGTCCACGTGGCAGAAGCCCAGGTTGAGGGTGAACGGCGGGACGGTGCCATTGCGTGGCGCTACGGAGAAGAAGGGTGCGGCGATGCAGACGGCCATGTTGAGGAGCCAGAGCGCAGCGAAGCCGGGGAGGATTAGCTGCGGGAGTCGAGGCTTGAGGCGGGAGAGCAGCGGGCCGGCCGCGGGAGCCACGCTAGCCGCCTGGAACACGCTCAGCATGCAGGTCAGGCACACGGACAGCGCGCGCGACACACGGTACAGGTATATGACCGCCTTGCAGCCGGCGTCGTCTAGCAGGCTCCTCACGCCGAACACGCTCAGGGTCTGCGGGACGCCACGGGTTAGCAGCAGAAGCAGGTCCGCCAACGCCAGGTGGCACAGGATAGCGTCCGTGGGTGTTAGCCGAGACTCGCGCAGAAGCATGTGTGCGTACGCTAGCAGCACCAGCGTGTTTGCTAGGATCCCCAGACCCGTCTGCAGCAGGAACGACACGCCTTTGATGGTCACGCACAGGTCCATGGAGCCGCGTAGAGACGTCTGAGTCGCGGCTCAATATAAAGCCCAATATAAAGCCTCGTCTACACCCGCGGGAGCGACTCAAACCCACGGCAGAGACGAGAGAGAGCTAGAGGTGAAGAAGAGAGGAGAAGTGTCCAGCTGGGGCGCATCCTAATGACTCCATAAGTGTCTTATAGAAAAAACGTGATGTCTAACTTGTAAGACTAGTCTTCGCGGGTCATGCAGCCGGCCCCAGGGATCAGGCTCCTGTCAGGAGACCGATCAATGCTTCTCCTTTTCTCAGTTTGTTTTTTTCACCTTAAAATATAATCACTTTTAAATTAATGTCACATTTAGCTAATCGTTTTGTTGTTTTTGACCCGTTTAACCTTGTATTTGAATAAATAATGTTATTATGACACCAACAATTTACTCACCAGTGAAAGTTCACACTTTGATAAGGAGCCTAACTAATGTAAAGTTCAAACAGTAATGAAATAAGAACAAATAAACAGATTGCGGTAGATATTTTGGTAACACTTTATTTTACAGTGTCCTTGTTACATATGTTACATGTATTTACTATAGTAATTATGCATAATTACATGCAACTAACCCTCAACCAAACCCTAATCCCACCCTAACCCTATAGCAAGTGCATGTTGTTAATTATTATTACTCAGGACTTAAATACAATATATAATTGTTTTGCTGAAATGTTTCACAAATGAAGATTCGGTTACACTTTATTTTCAGGTGTCATTGTCAGTGTAATTATATATTTAAGCACTGAGTAATATTAATTAACTTCATGTACTTACTATAGGATTAGGGTTTGGTTGAGGGTTAATTTCATGTAATTATGCATAATTTACTCTTTATTACTATAGTAAATACATGTAACATATGTAACAAGGACACTGTAAAATATAATGTTACCAAAGATTATAAGATTCTTCATGTCATTCTAGTGTATTTTTGTGTATCATTTCGTTAACAATCAGTCTATTTCCATGTTTAATGGCCTGACAGTGTGTGTAAGGAATGAAGTGTGTGTGTTGTTTGTGAGGAATGAAGTGTGTGTGTTGTTTGTCCTGTAATTGAGAGTCCTCAGGAGATAATTAGACAACATTAAGCTAATGAGGAGCTGTGGGACGTGCAGGTCTGGGCTGGTCTGTTTTCTTCCCATCATTCCCTCGGGAGAGCTGTGTTTACGCCTGAACGCAGCTCAACACACGCGACACACACGCTACACGCGTGTTTAACATCATCACCCCGAGGACTGATCACACCCGTCGCACACACACACTGTTCGTTAAGGGTTATTAGCATGTAACAGATGCCTTCGTTTCTGGATGGCTTAGTTAATATTTAGTAATATTATAGATCTGGCTGCACTGACACTGAATAATGACTCTATTGTCTCCTTAGAGCTGCTTTATGGCTGAACTGAATTCTGGTTGCATCTTTGATTCTGTTATTTTCCCGTTTATCATTGTGAAGCGGCTTTGAAACGATCAGAAGTGCTGCGATACAAAGTCCCAAAACTGCTCCCAGAAATAAAGACATGAAGTTTTTAGCATAATATATAAAGCAAGGATTATAAACAAGGCAATAACAGCCAAATAAATAAACAAAATAAAGGAAATGTGGGATAACATGGGTAAAGTAAGGTAAAGTGAAACCCTCCACTCGTCACACAGGCCTTTGATTCGATTAGGCAAGGCAAGGCAAGGCAAGGCAAGTTTATTTATATAGCACATTTCATACACAGTGGCAATTCAAAGTGCTTTACATAGAAGAATTAAAATAATAAAAAGAAATAAGAATAATTAAAACAGTTAAAAAAATAAAATACAGTACAGTACAAACATTCGGACGAACAGTGGCACAGTGCTCATTCAGTAAATGCATAGTTAAACAGAAGTGTTTTGAGTCTGGATTTGAATGTGACTACTGTAGGAGCACATCTGATCTCCTCTGGAAGCTGGTTCCAGCTGCGGCTGGCATAATAGCTAAAAGCGGACTCGCCATGCTTAGAGTGAACCCTTGGTATTTCTAGCTGATATGATCCTAATGATCTGAGTGATCTGTTGGGTTTATATTCAGTGAGCATATCTGCAATGTATTGAGGTCCTAGGCCATTAAATGATTTATATACCAGTAATAATACTTTAAAATCAATCCTAAATATAACTGGGAGCCAGTGTAAAGACCTGAGGACTGGTGTGATGTGTTCATATTTTCTGGTTCTGCTCAGAATCCTGGCGGCAGCGTTCTGTATGAGCTGCAACTGTCTTATGGTGTTTTTGGGAAGGCCAGTGAGGAGTCCATTACAGTAATCCACCCTGCTGGTGATGAAAGCATGAACAAGTTTCTCTAAGTCTTGTCTGGAAACAAAGCATCTAATTCTTGCAATATTTTTTAGATGATAGTATGCTGATTTAGTTATTGCTTTGACATAACTACTGAAACTATTAGCAGCTTTATCTTGTTTTACATTTGCTGTCAAGGTTATGAACAAACGTTCTTCTTGTAATGTTAATACGACGTTCATTCAAAGTTATCTGGTCTTTAATACCGTTCTCACACAAAAACATTATTTATACATCAGCTGCAGAGCTATTTGAATGACAGTAATGTTGTTGATGTTTTCCAGTCAGGTTTTAGAAACCGGCGCTCTACAGAGACAGCACTTGTAAAAGTTTTAAATGATGTTTTACAGGCTATGACTCGGGGGACTCTGTTGCACTTTAGATGTAAGAGCTGCATTCGATACTGTTGACCATGATCTCGTCTAGAGCAAGCTGTCGGCATCAGAGGAACTGCTCTAAGTTGGTTTCAGTCATACCTTAAAAATAGAAGCTTGTCGATCAGTATAGGAGTTTGTCATTCGGGTGTGGTCCCCCTGATCTATGGGGTCCCCCAAGGCTCTATTGTGGCCCCTTTATTGTTTTCACTCGATATGCTTCATTTAGGCTCTATTTCTGAAAAGCATGGCTTGTATTTGCAGATGATACACAACTTTATTTGCCCCTGAAACACACAAATAGCTTGGACTCCGTCAGTGCCTGTCTTTCCGGTGTCAAAGACCGAATGCCGTTAAATTTTTTAAATCTAAATGAGAGTAAAACAGAGATCATTTTGTTTGGCCCAAACATTTCTCATTTAAATTCTGGCGTCTTATCTTCAGTTAAATTGTGTGTAAAAAAACTTGGGCGTCTTATTTGATAGTGCACTTAAATTTGATAAGCAAATCAATTTAGTCGTCAAATAATTTTTTTTACCAACTAAGAGCGCCGGCTAAAGTGAAGAGTTTTCTTTCTTTTAAGAACTTTGAAACTGCGATTCATGCTTTTATTCTTCTAGAATTGATTATTGTAACTCCCTGTATTTGGGAATAAACAATTCTTCCTTAGCTAGATTACAAATGGTCTAAAACGCGACTGCAAGACTCTTAACCGGTGTTCGCAAACGCAAATATATTACTCCTGTTTTAATGTCTTTACATTGGCTCCCAGTCCGCTAGAACAGACTTTAAAGTGCTTCTGCTTGTTTTTAAATGTTTACATGGCCTCGCCCCCTCTTACCTTTCAGACTTGTTGTGTATACACCATCCATTGAGAACTCAGAGTTTGTAAACTGTTCCAAAGTCAAAGTTAAAATCTAGGGGTGACCGAGCTTTTTCCAGAGCCGCACCTAAACCTTGGAATAGTTTACAGATTCATATAAGAACTGCACCAACATACATATTTAAAAACGTATCTCTTCACTGTAGCCTATAAATTGTGATGTCCCTTGTTGTCTGTTGTTGTTTTATTTTATTTTTATTAATTGTTTTTGGTTTTAGAACATTATACAGCACATTGGTCAATTGTGGTTGTTTGTTAATTGTGCTTTATAGATAAATTGAGACTGAGATACATCGTTCATGGAGTGTTACTTTTCAGAAATGTTTTAGCTGGACGTTCGTCTAACATTTTAAAAAAATGTTACTCTTTTCAGAACATTCAAAAGTAACATTCCATAATGTTTGAAGAATGATACAATGGAACATTCCTTTAAAGGTGCAGTGTGTAAGTTTTAGCAGCATCTAGTGGTGAGGTTGTGAACTGCACCCAACAGAAGTTACAGTGGCTGTCAGGAAGTGATGTCGTCGTCTGAGACAGCAGAGAGTAGCCAGTTCAGCAATGAGGTTTCATTACAAAGATAAATTAAGAAATTATGTTTACTTTATTATAAAAAAAATGTTATTGTGAATATTATTGTTACTTGTTCATCATTGTGTCAGTGTTTTATTCGCTGACTTTAGCTAGCTTCTTATCATGAAGAACATCATAGTGACGAAACACGTTTGTCCGCTCAGGGCCACCGTAGAAACATGTCAATGTAAGTGGACCCGCGGTGTGTGTAGAGAGAAACGCCTCATTCTAAGCTAATAAACACATAACGGTTCATTAATAAGGTCTTTATACACCACTGAAAACATAGATATGAATATGATATTGCATTTCTGTCAACAGATCCTCCTAAATATTACACACTGCACCTTTAACGTTCACTTAACCAAGAAGAAACATGTCGGTGCCAATGGCCTCGTGGTCAGCGCCGACATGTAGCTGTTGCGCTCGGGCGGTCCGAGTTCGAGTCCCGGCTCGTAAACCTTTCCCGATCCCGTCCCCCGTCTCTCTCCCACCTCGCTTCCTGTCTACTCTCTACTGTCCTGTAACAATAAAAGGCAAAAATCGTTAAAAAAACTATTTACTAAAAAAAAAAGCAAGAAGAAACATTTAAACCCCTGAGAGGTTCAGGGATCATTCAGAAAGAAGGTTTTCATAATGTGCGCTGGAGCTGCTGTAATAGTGCTGAGTTGTTCCACTCGTCAGTGACAGACTCGCTCAGCTGCACATCATTGGTGTAATTGAGCTGAGACTGAAGGCACTGGACCGTCCTGAACATCAGCGTCCCACGGCTCCGACCCGACTATAAACCAGAACAGATCTCTGCAGCGTTCAGAAGAGTGTGTGTGTGTGTGTGTGATGGACGCGAGTGCTCTGACGCGAGGTCTGCTCTTCCTCTCGCTCACGGTGACCGGAGTCCCAGGGAACATCGCTGTGATCTTCGCCTTCCTCTCGCTGGCGTATCAGGAGCGTCTCTCGCCGGCCGACGCCATCGTGCTGCACCTAGCGATCGTTAACCTGGCTAACCTGTCGGTGCGCTGTGTGCTGGAAGTGCTAGCCTCCTTCTCTGTGTACGTGTTCGATGACAGCAGCTGCAAGGCCGTGATCTTCCTCTACCGCACCTTCAGGTCTCTGTCCATCTGGCTGACCTTCGTGCTGAGCGCGTACCAGTGCCTGAGCGTGTCTCCGCCGGGGTCGCGCCGCGCTAGCGCTCGTGCTCTGCTGGGCCGCTGGCTGTGTGTGGTGTTCCTGGCGCTGTGGCTAATCAACGTCTCGATGAGCGCGGCTCCGCTGCTGTTCGCCGTCGTGGCGCGGAATGACTCCAAGCTCTCGCCGAACGCCATCAACGTGGAGTTCTGCTTCCTGAACTTCCCGTCGAGGCTTGCGCGGGACGCTAATGGTGCGGCGCAGGTGGGGAGAGACGTGGTGCCGATGGCGCTGATGGCGGGTGCTAGCGTTCTGCTCCTAGTGTTCCTGTGGCGCCGGCAGGCCACGGCTCGTAGCGGGTCGGTAGCGGAGCGGCGCGCGGCTCTCGGCGTGATCACGCTAGTCTCGCTGTACCTGCTCTTCTACGGCGTGGACAACGGCCTGTGGGTTTATACGCTCAGCGTGCCTCAGACGCTCGGCTCGTCGCTAATCTCCGACCTCAGGATCTTCTTCTCCTCGCTCTACGCCGCCGTCAGTCCCGTCATCATCATCGTCTCCAACACGAGAGTTAGCCGGAGAGCCGGAGACGCGCTGAGACGCTGCCAGCGCCACAGGCACATCGACCACAGGACATGATGGACGAAACCACTCGTGGGAACGTTTACGGGCTCGACGTGCGTCAGCGCTCTTTGAGCTTTTTCTCTGCCGCTTTGGTGCATTTCTCAGATCTGTTCAACCTCCACATCATAATAACTACTTCCCAGCAAGCAGTTTTGCGTTTAAAAGGCGTCTAATAGCCGTCCAAACACAGCCCTGACGTCTAGGCTAAACAAGGGAAGATTAGGGCTGTCAGTGAAAATGTATATCGCCCAAGAATAGACTAGTCATCAATTAGAAAACAAAGAAATGAAATGAGTGAAGAAATGAAACCAAACACCTTGTAATCACTGTTTACCTCGCTTACATGATGGACTATCATACATCTCGCAAGTTATTTTGGCAGAAAACACACGTCACCAAATTCAAGGTTATTTTGTCTAGAAGTGTGTTACTCACAGCCGGACTATATCGGGTCTGTAGTTGACCTAGACAGTGAAGTGACGGCTATTGCATGCTGGGAGGTCTTTGTGTCCTGAATTGATGAATTCTGAATTTCACCACTGAAGGGGAATGTAAAGCATTAGATCAACCAGTTCTCTAAAATAGCTCAGATGTGCATCTCATCGAGCTTCATCTGGGAAGCAGATAAACAGAGTTAATTCTGACAATGGAAGAACAACACGGAAACGAACAGGGTCTCCAGCCGGGAAGAAGAGGAGTAAAGATGTGAGATGAAGAGTACCGAAGAAAAACTGAGGACGAGCCCGAGATGACATGTTTCTGATGAAATAAGGGCTGCTATTGTAGATCATGTTCTCAGTCATGACCTCATGACCTCATGACCTTATGACCTCATGACCTTATGGCGGGTCAAAAGGTGCAGCTGAGTGTGTGTGTCCTCAATCCTTCATCGTGTTACGCTACTGTTATACAGTATACTTACTATAAATCTATATTACTTGCATTTAACATTGTACAGTAAATATGCTTTATAGAGACATTATGTAACACACACACACAGATATACAGTAAGTGCGTTTGTGTGTGTGTATATATAAATATATATACTGACTTCAGCTGAACCGAAGTGCATTATTTTCCTGTTATCACTGTAAAGCTGCTTTGAATCTGTGTTGAATAAAGCGCTGTAGAAATAAAGCTGACTGACTCATGTTTCTGCGCTTGTGTGTGAGAAAAACATGTCAAAATAACTTCATTTCTAATTGTATGGAAATTAATATCTTTGCCAGACTCATTTCCAAAGAATTTTATTTGCGATCCAGACTTCACTCACACAGGGAGATTTTCCGAACACTATAATGAGATGATTGACATCAGCAGCTCTGGTCCACACACACACACACACACACACACACACACACACACACACACACACACACACACACACACACACACACACACACACACACACACACAGATGTTTCTCCATGTGTCGAGTTCTTCATTCCACTGAAACCCGACTCCATTGGAATGAGGGAACGATTATCTGGAGATCTGAGGGAAACACAGAGAGTGGACATGAATAATGACTAAATTCATCACATGTAAGAGCTGAATTTTTCTGAAGTGTGTGTTAGATCAGAGTTTCCTGTACAAGATACACACACACACACACACACACACACACACACACACACACACACACACACACACACAAAACATATCCAGTACATGAAACAAATGTTGACTGAAATTGAAACTAGTTGCCAAGGTAACATTTCTAATTTTCATTTACGATTTTTTACAATCACTAAGACACATTTCTCAATACATAGGTAAAAACTCTTCACAATTTCAGCTTCAGTTCATTTCACATTCAAAATGCACTAAATCTACCTAAACACGTCATTCATGTCTCAGATCAACTCATTCTTCCAGAACACCAGCAACGTTTTCAACCCAAAAACTCACGTTATCACTCATAAAAAACAAATCAGGGAGCATTATACAATGCTTTCTTCTGTAAAATGTCTCTACAATAATGACACTCTCTACTGTTTATAATTCACTGCAGTTTATGTTTCATGATCTATGTTTACATTACTGTAGTAAATTATTTTAATTTTAATATAAGTTCCTTTTTGGTGATAAAACTGAAAGACTAACACTTGTGTCGGTGTTCAGTTTCATCTAATTACTTTGGTAGTATTTGATTTTTTAGATTCGGATACATTTCATTACAATATTACTGTAGAAATGTGGCATATTTCTGTCTTGTTCAGTTTGCATTATGTTATTGTTTTGAACTTATGTTGACCAGTTTTGAAACAGTCTGTAAGCGTGTGAATCGGCCGGCAGGTGTAGGGTTAGACACTGTTGAGCTGAAGTGAGAAAGAATTCATATCATTTAAAAGATGTCATCACTGAATGCATTTTGTGCCAGAGCAGTTTAGAAAAAGTGACCTAAGCTTTGAGAAATGTGTCCTAATGATTGTAAAAAGAAAACTGTAATTTAACTTGATGTATTACATGATTAAAACTGAAATAAATAAATAGAAAAAATGACAAAAATGATTTAAACTAACTAAAATGAAAACTATGGTAGTATTGGTAAAATAACACTGTCAAGAGTGTCAATGAAGATTTTTCTCACCTTTCGACGGAAGTCAAACTACCTGCCAATATAAAACATGCACAAATGACAAATAGATTGAGGAAAAAGGCACTTTATGAAGCTGGAGTTGATAAACATCTGCTGATTACTGTCAGACAGAGAAGAAAAACTGTCATCCATTACAGAAAGAGGAAGAATGAAGAGCTGTGGACGCCTGAGCACTGAGACCGTTCACACAGCCCCGCCCCCTCACAGACACAACCCCGCCCCCTCACAGACACACCCACTCACAGACACACCCACGCCCCCTCACAGACACGACCCCGCCCCTCAGAGATCCTGGTGAAGGGTCCAGAACAGGTAGGCTATATTAGTCAATATTGTGTTATTAGGTTAAACAGTGATTGGATAACGTTTTTAATTTAACGTTTTTAATTTAAGGCCCACCCACAATTGGTCTGGCCCATCCAAAACTGGAATCCTGGCGCCGTGCCTGGGCTAAAGCAAAGTTTTTTTGATTGCTCGCTCACTCTTGAGCATCTGGCGCGAGTGATTTCAATGTCAATGTAAAGACGCGTTTACACGCGGTCCTGAATGAGGCGTTGAATGAGGCGTTTAGCGCGGAGCGGTAGATTGAGGCGAATTGACTAACACAGATTTATAATGCATCTGTCTTTTCTATCATTTCACTGTATCTCAGCATCGCGATGTAAAGTTAACGTTATTACTTTAACAGCAGCAGTAAAACTGTTTCTACTGTGATGGTTTAACTTTGCAATCAATCCGTGGTTCAGCAGAGGCTGATATAGCCTATGACAATAGATGACATTGCGGCTAATTTATCTGATCCTGTCCATTAGCTTTGATCCATGTACGGCTTTTCAGAATGACACCAAGTACAAATATTTATGTAATATTTCAGCGCGAAAACTCTAGCTAGCTGGGAACAATGAAAATGGTCCAGAGCAGCATATCATCATATTTGTCACAAAAAAAACAAACAAACCTAAAACTGCAAATGAGAATGTTACTACAGGTACGATGGACGGCAACTCCCAACTTCAGCAGAACTCACAGTCCCAGGTTGACTCAAATGAACAAGGACCACAGTGTTGAGAAAGATAAGCTATTAGAGTAAAAAATATTGCATTAGGCTACTTCATGAGTTAATAAGAAAAAAGATTTTACAATTCCTGCAAATGCAGTGATGAAGTTCATGTTCTCATGATTTATTTTTATGAATAAAAATGTTTCAAAACACCCCCCCCCCCTCTGTTTTTTTCTCAAATCGCACCCTGTATATATATAGCCTATATATATATATATATATATATATATATATATATATATATATATATATATATATATATATAGGCTAGCCTATATATTTAAGTAGCGATAGTTCATTCTAAGTTTACTCAAGTGGAAGAATGTGACTAATTAACTTAGGCCTACTAACACTATGCATTATATTTTGAAAAAGAAGTAGATTATCTTAATAGCAAAACCTTAAATTTTCTCTGGAATGATAAATACATGTCTGACCGTGTCGGACATAAATAGGTTACATGTCCGACATCTAGTGTAGATATCTATGACTTCGCACGACGGTGACGGTAAAGATAGGATCAGTCAAATGAAATACAATAAATGTACAGATAAATATTAAAAATTAAAAAACGATTGGCACCACGATATTGGCACCATTCACGAGTGTCCAAACTGGAACATTTGAGCTCATGTGCTGGTGCATGTTTTATTATTATATGTTTATTATTACTGGTCAGCTGACAGTGTAACATGGGACAGATTTTGCTCTTGCTCGGTTTTCCTCCAATGACTCGTCCAGAAGCTTTCCCGCTGTAACACACACACTCTGTCCTTCATCACGAACAGATGTTGCAGGAGCAGCTGCTGAAGAGACCATCAGAAGAGAAGTTAACACAGTACAGCGCAGGAATCAAGCCATCTGGACACATCTCAGCACTTAAAGCATGAATCAGAATGTGCTTCCACACACCCTGATGATAAAGCAGCTAATCTGAATATCTGAATCTAAAGTTCTTATGTTGAGTCTACAGTTCGAGTTGATAAAAGGCCGGTACCTTCATGCACTTTCACACAGTAATGGTGAACAGAATGAATCCAGTGTTTCATGTTGTGTATTTGTGTGTATAATCATCTTCAGCTTCACTCTTAAAAAGAAAGATTATTTACATCTGTGGTTCCATGGAGAACATTTAACAAAAAATTCTTTATCGTGGAAAAAGGGTCTTTCGATTATTAAAATGTTCTTCACTCTCAGAATAAATAGTTATAATGGTTCCTCTCGATCGAATAGTTGTAATCGGTCCACTCGAATTTATGAAATATAGCTCAATGCTCAAACCAGGTGGAATCGATGCTTTATTATCCAATACAGGTGCAAAACCAGATGATAGATCCATAAAGCAGCTCAAACCTCTCAGTGTGAGTCTAATGGAGTCAGGCACATTAGCATTAGCTCCATCTGCTGGACAACTCGAGTAAAAGCAACCGTGCACTTTCAAGTCAGGTCGTTTTTATGTGCATAGCGCTTTAAAAAGCAGAAAATCTTGCCTTGATGTCTTAAAACATTCATTAATATTTGTTCACAGTTTAGAAAGAAGCATAATTGTCTGACTTTGATTTGATGGATGCCAGTGTCGACGCTCTTTAATTTTCGTTGTAGTAGAAGGATTTATCCACTTTATCGCAGCTCATCACTACCCATTTAGCTTATGTCAGTGTTGTTTTAATTTTATATTATTAGTCCAAAAATTCCCAATGTACTAACTACAATTAAGGCATCAAACTTCCCGCATAGGCTGAGCAGATTCCTGAATAACAACAAATGATCAATGTAACACAATCATCATTTAGACATGCTTAACAGATCGTGAGAGCCACAGTTGCTTATGCCTAAATACGTGGAAGCATCGTACATTTTTTTGACGTCACGGTCATGTTACTTGTTGAAATATATACAGTACCAGTCAAAAGTTTGGAAACACTACTATTTTTTATGTTTTTGCAAGAAGTCTCTTATGCTCATCAAACCTGCAGTTAAAAAAACAAAAAAAACAAAAAAAAAAAAAACAGTAATATTATGAAATATTATTACAATTTAAAATAATGGTTCTCTTTTTTAATATACTTTAA
This sequence comes from Vimba vimba, assembly GCA_022828995.1. Classification (NCBI taxonomy): domain Eukaryota; kingdom Metazoa; phylum Chordata; class Actinopteri; order Cypriniformes; family Leuciscidae; genus Vimba; species Vimba vimba. The sequence continues at coordinate 45,057,923 of CM040825.1, forward strand.
AATGTAATTTATTTTTGTGATGCAAAGCTGAATTTTCATCAGCAAGTACTCCAGTCTTTGGTGTCTTATGATCCTTCAGAAATCATTCTAATATGATGATTTGATACTCAGTTATTATCAATGATGGAAACAGTTGTGCTGTTTAATATATTTTTTTGGAATACTTTTTTCAGGATTCATTGATGAGTAAAACGTTAACAGCATTTATTCATAAAAACAGCATTTATTCAAAATAAAAACATTTCTAACACTATAAATCGTTACCATCACCTTTTATCAATTTAACACATCCTTGTTGAATTAAAGTACTAATTTCTTTTTTAAAAAAAAGTTATTGTTCCCAAACTTTTGAACGGTAGTGTATATTGTTACAAAAGATTTCTATTCTAAATAAATACAGTTCTTTTTAACTTTTTATTCATCAAATAATCCTGAAAAAAGTATCTCAGGTTATAAAAAAAATATTAAGCAGCACAACTGTTTCCAACATTGATCATAAATCATCATATTAGAATGATTTCTGAAGGATCATAAGACACCAAAGACTGGAGTACTTGCTGATGAAAATTCAGCTTTGCATCACAAAAATAAATTGCATTTTAAAGTATATTAAAAAAGAGAACCATTATTTTAAATTGTAATAATATTTCATAATATTACTGTTTTTTTTTTTTTTTTTTTTTTTTTTTTTAACTGCAGGCTTGATGAGCATAAGAGACTTCTTTCAAAAACATTAAAAATAGAACTGTTTCCAAACTTTTGACTGGTACCGTTTTTTTTTTTTTTTTGTTGTTGCCACTGTTGCCTTTGGCTTGCTCAGTTGGGGATATTTTGGGGATATTTAATTTTATTCTATCAATCAATAAATTCCACTAGAAACAAACTTTGTTGTATTATTTTATTTTAATACTGTGAAGCTGCTTTGATACAATCTGTATTGTAAAAAGCGCTATACAAATATACTTGATTTGATTTTGATTTACTGTATATAAAATACCTGGTGTTTTTTATATTCTCTTTTTTTATTTACATTATTCAAGCATGTATTGTTTGTTATTCTACCCTGGCATTAATAATAATAATAATAATAATAATAATAATAATAGAAGTTAAATAAAATAAAAACATAAAATATTAAAAATTAAAATGAACTGAATTATGGAGAAATGGATTGCGTAGACACGCCCACCTGCGCGCGCCTCTCACAGACACTCGCGTCTCTCCGGATTCCCGCCCTTCTGTCTGAGGGGATTCTGCGAGATAACGTCACAGATGGACTAGCACCAACGAAAATGTTAATTTAATAGGAAAACACACTCATGGATTACAAAAGTTTGTGCTTGAAGTCTAGCTGAAAGAATAATCGGGTCTGCTTCCACGTGACGACGACCAATCAACACAGAAGTTTTGCTCAGAAACGTGAGGTAAATTTAACTTTTTTTTTACTCCGTTTGCAAAATGATATCACATGAAAGTGACCTCAGAGAATCAGACGTCTTATTTTACAATATTTTTCATGGTCTGAGCGTTTTCTAGAGTTTGTATAAAAGGGTCATAACCCAACTGCAGATTCATCATAGAGTATTTACTGCAGCTGAGGACAGTGTCGGTCCACAGGCCATTACAGCTTTTCATTAAAGTTCCTTTTCTAAAAATAAACAATGATGTCTTAATTTATTTGTGATAGGATGAGTTACTGGGTTGTAAACCCGTGATAGGTGATTCCTTCATGTTTGGTTGTTTAACTTTCAGCCTGCCATTTGTGAGATCCCTCTTCAGAGAAGAACAGCTCATAAAATAACTATATTATTGCGTATAAAGTGTTTTTGAGAACTATGAGTTTTTGTGGATGTATCTGGTGCTCCTGGACTATTTTACATGGTTGCGAAGGCGTTGCTAGGTAGTTTAGTGAAATCATCAAGTTAAAGGCAAGTAAAATATAAATGATGCTTAAAACAAATATTAACAGCCTACAGCAAACAAGTGACGATGACTATAAATGTAAGTTTGGTTATCATATTGTCCCTTGCCATGCCAGGTTTTCAGTCGTCCTTGAGTTATTGTATTTTTAATCTGGAAAAGATTTTTTATATTGTCATGTTCACTTCAGTGCTGTATGTTATTTGTAAAGTAATTGAACTGTGCTCATTCTAATATGCCCGAATAATAGCCTAAAGGATAACTAAATCCTAAAACAACCTTTTTTTAGTTAATGATTTGTAAGACTGGGGCTTGATTAGTGCTGTTCATTGATTTGAGTAAATTTTTTGACATTTGGGTATAAAGTGTTTTAATTCTACAATATGATGTAAAAACGTCTGAGTGCTGCCCTCTGCAGGTTGAACGGTGGCTACTGCAGTTGAATTTTCCTATTGGAAGTTGTGGTACTGCGTGACGTAAGCAGGTTCCAGCTCACCGCGCCCTTGGCAGAGGCTCAGCCCCTGGTATAAAAGCATCTTGTTCCGTCAAAACCACTGTAGGAGTTGGAATTGCGAGTATTGAAAACGATCAGGATAGCGTATATTAGCATCTAGTTAGCATAGCATTTATATAGTTATTTAGCTTCTCCAAACAGCACGCGCTGAAAAGCGACGCAGTACCAAACGCTGCTCCTCCTGCATGGACTCCACCATCGCTGCGGCCTCTTGATGTGTGTGAGCTTATATTTTTGGTCAAAATTTATGTTCCTTCCTATTAGGCTTCTATTGAAAACAGTCTTCAATCATCTGCTTAATAACTTTAACTCAAACACTTGTGTAATGTGTCTAATGCGTCTAATGTTTAAGTAGGTTCCTTCATTCAAATAGAGATGCAGCGATACAATAATTATTTGAGTTGTTTTATAACGAGTAAATGGCTGATACTACTAAGTGAAATTAGGCATCAGAGTGTAATAATGTACAGAATGAAAGAGAGAAATATTCTAAAGGACTTAGACTAACACCCTTATTCTCTTGTTTTATTATGATTGTTTTGTTGCAGACGCTTCTCACCCCGTACGGTGGAACGCTTGATAAAAACACAACAGCAAGAAGATTTCAGGTTTACTTTTATTGTCACTAAATTGCATACTGACATCTCACAAGCAATTCATATTGTATGATGACTTGCTACGTTGTCAGATGTGGTTCCTCATTCCTCAGCTTCTTTGCTCTGAAAACAAGAACATAGAGTTATTATTACAGTTTCATGCACAGCTCCTCTGTCCTGCTCCTGCACAGTTTAGATCCGTCTCTAACTCCTAAACAGCTCCTCAACCGGATAATCAAGGTTTGGAAGTAAACGCTGATCTCCAGGAGCAGGACTAAAAGGGTTAATACACGCGTGACAGTGGCAGAACGAGTTATTTTATTCGCCGAAGCTGCATGGACAGACGCTTTCACACACCTTTTACATGGATGGATGGAAAGGTGAGCTCAAACTTCTACATCCAAACTGCTCTTAATCCTGAAAATGACTGATGTGACGTGCTTAAACGTTTAGTTGAATTCAGCTTTATTGTCATTAGACTATGCAGACTATTTATTATAATCGTTTAATTTATTTATCTTAAGTGATGTCAAGTTAAAGCGGTAGGATCAGAGTGAATATGACAAGCACAGCAGTTAAGCTATAGGTAGCGAGCATCAGCCACAGTGAAAGTGAGCTGTTTAATTAATAATGACACAAAATACTACTTTAATTGTTTTAACATTTTTATCTCTATATTCACATTGCTAGCAATATACTTTTTATTTTTGTTAAAATTACATATTTGCTTGATTTCCCTTTATCTCAGTTCATATAGTGTTCTAAGTCGTTATTGTCTTCATTAAATGATTGGTCTTGGTTGTAACTCCTTTTTCCATCAACAGTTATTAACTAAAGAAGGCCTGTATTGAGTAACGCATGAACTGCTTCTCTGAATACTTATATTATGTCTTTCATTTCAGCTCACTGGGAATCTGTTCGGAGGAAAAATCCCAGCATGCAGCAGTTGATGCCATCCCGAATATGCTGATTAAGGCTTCGAAAGAACAGTCAGTGTGGGAAACACGCTTTCCTCGAGGACACATTTCACGAAAATGATGGAGATTAAGTGCTGGGATTCTTTCCATAAAGTCAGGAGCAGAAATGTGAATTCACTCAATCTATTTTCTAAAGGCATCTTGTTTTATTGATCTTATTGTGAAAGATTCATCCATGCATATGTTCCTTTTTTATTTTTTGACCACATCATTTTTAATCAAAATATCATCTCTGTCTTCTCTCTGGTGACGTGCAGGTCTTCTCCAATCATTTAGTCCTCTTACACTCATCTGCCTCCCTTTGTCAGTGCATATTAACATCAAATCAACAATCGATGTACAGAACGAAATCCCTACCCAAGGTCACGGTACTCTACTTCTGTTTCATCATGACTTTATCTGCTGACATATGGACATGCGTATCCACTAAAGTCTACCTTGCAGTTGAATACCATTACACAAGAGAATGAGTGGAAGATGATGTCTGTCTGCCTCACCAACAATCCACTCAGAGACAGACAAGCAGCAGCAAACATCTTACAATGGTTGGAGGAAACGGCAGCCAAATCAGAACGCAATTATGAAACGAAGAAGTGCGCTCTGTGTGATGAAGGTAAGCTGATTACTCTGTTCACCTAAAACCAGCATGCACACACCATATATAATGTAGTGTATTTGATAATATCTGACCTGATAACATTAGCGGTGAGAAAATATGTGCGCTTCACACGTCTAGTGTGAAATGGGCCTGTTTGTGTTTTTTTTTGCTTACTTATAATTAGGTTATCCACACAACTCAGGGTTTTCCTGGCTCAAACGAGGCGGAGGTGGTAAAATCCTGATCATGTACGTATTTTAATAATAAGATAATTAAATGTCTATTTTTCGTAGACCATCATATACTGTGTTTCACCACAGTATTTAAATTTTGTACATTTTAAAGATAAATTAATCAATCTGGTGCACTTTGAGTCACCCAAATCCGCTGTTAAAAATAAATAATCCACCCACCAACCGCTCAGACCTATGATATTCTCTTAGATATCTGCATCTGATCATCACATTACAATTATTCCGATTCTCAGTGTTAAGCATGATAATATGGTAACATATCACACTGAAGTAGGCTGATTTAAAATGAACATTTATTTAAAATAAAAGTTCTTCTTTTGGCAAAATGACATTTCCGTAATAGCCGAAACAGAGGCTTTACTCCCTTCAAACTTAAATTGTCAATGTTTCATTACATCACTGTTTGAAAACACAAATTTTTTGTACCTTTTATAAAGGGCATTTTTCCCCTAATTTTATTAAATGTTTGCTCCATCTTTCATTTCAAATTCTTAAATTTGATCAATATATTAAATTAAAATAATAAGACACTAGGCTGTTACCAATCAAATTAAATAATTTACATTGGAAAATTATAACTGTATTAAATTAGATTATTTTAAATATTTTTGAATATACAAATAAGAAATGTTGAAAAGAATGATACTTTGAAACTAAACCGCCAGTAGATGGTGGCAGGCGACCGTCTTAATGAGCGAGTCATTCATTCAAACGATTCGTTCAAACGGCTGATTTATTCAGAATGAGGCAGTTTATGAATTGGTAATTGAATCTTTGACTCAACCGATTCATTCAAAACGCTGAATCATTCAGTAATGAAACACGGCTGAGTGTTCATGTGAGATGCGTTATGGTTCTGCAGTGATCTTTGTTTGGAACTATTTTCGCTGTACAAACAGAACAAAAACAGTCATTGCGTCTAAAATGTAAGTGACTTAATTTGAACTATTTGTTTATTGAACTGTTATGAAATCAGTCTCTCATTTTCAATCGTGATGGTATTCAAGAAAACAGCACTCTGGTCGTGTGATGTTTTTTAACTGTATAATATGTTATAAATAAATTTGTGAGCTCAACAGCACAACTTTATGTCAGTACATTAGATATATTTTTTTTTCGGTGTTTCCCTAGTTAATTTATTTATATATATATTTTTTAGATTGACGTTTTAATCAGCCCATTTGTCCGGTTGGGCAAGTAAAGTTCTCCTTCACATGTCCCTTAAAAAAAAAAAAAAAACACACTTGTCCCGGACAAGCGTTAATGTTGAGCCCTGGCATATGTTTTCCTTGATTGGTTTTCCCTGAAGAGAATTACGTTGTTGAAAACGAAAGTAAAAGAGTGGCGCAAGTTCATTGCGTTTTACCGTAATGAGAGTTCCGTGTCTTTATTAAACAACACATTATAATGATTCATCTCTCATCCACCCTCGATTAATTGGAATGTTATTTATTTATTACTTGCCCCGCCTGGCCCGCGGATATAACCGTGATCTGCGCAGCACTATCGGCAAACTATACGGTTTGAGAATGGACACAGGCCGGGAATCCGCAACAGAACTGTCACAGTAGAAAAAGTGTATCTGAGCATGTGACTGCCTGTCTGAGATTTGTCGAGAGCTGGAGTAATTCTCTATGCAGAAAAAACCCTGCAAGTTCTGCTGTTTGTTAAGTTTAAATTATAATAAAAATATGCTGGCAAAATGATTTTGGTTTCTGATTATTAGAAAAAATATTCAGCAGTTTTAGCAATTGTCAATATTATCATTCATTGTAACCCTAATTCAGTCCATTCCAATATGGTGCACTGCTCAGATCCTTATTTCAGCAAGATTAGAGTGAATCAGCAAGAAAAGTCGTAGGTGGTCATTCATTCTGTCAGCCCGGTTTCAGTTTTCTTTTAATCGCTGTGTTTCCCTGACCGACCACAGTCGAGTTGTTTTCAATCAGCTATTGGGGCTATCTAAACAAACAACTTTGCTCTTTGCAGCTGTTGTACTGCCCAACAGTTATCATGGTAATATAGGTTTGACTGTTACCTTTCCAACTTCACGGCTTTTGGCCCTCAGCTTGTTGACCTGGGACTCTGCGATGTCAGCGCGCTCCTGAGCCTCCTCCAGCTCATGCTGCACCTTCCTGTACCTGGACAGGTGGGTGTTGGCCTGCTCCTCCTGTTATGATTACACAAGATGTTCAACTCATTTCATAGCAGTGCATTCATGGCACTGGACGTTCTTGTCAAAACTAAAACTTCAAGCTCAAGATTTGAAATTAGACTTACAGCTTCTTCAGACTGGCGCTTGTAGGCCTTCACTTTCAGCTGCAGCTTGTCTACCAGATCCTGCAGTCGGATCACGTTCTTCTTGTCTTCCTCAGTCTTTGGGTGTAAATATTGGTCATGGTCTTAGTTAAACTGTATATTGTAAACGGTGGTAAATTTCTAATTAAAAGTAGTTTTACCTGGTAGGTAAGTTCCTTCACTCTCCTCTCGTATTTGCGCACTCCTTTCACAGCGTCTGCTCCACGTCTCTGCTCGGCTTCAACTTCAGACTCTAACTCGCGCACCTTCAGTAGAGAGTTATTGTTTTGCCTGTCAAATCTCTGCCACAACCAGTATATCTAAGAATGAGTTTTGTTAAGCTCCTGAACACTCAAATTTACCCTGGACTCCAGTTTCTGGAGCTGTTTCTTTCCACCCTTCATGGCCAGACTTTCGGCCTCATCCAGACGGTGCTGCAGGTCTTTGACAGTCACCTCCAGGTTCTTCTTCATCCTCTCCAGGTGAGCACTTGTGTCCTGCTCCTTCTTCAGCTCCTCAGCCATCATGGCAGCCTGAAATATAAGCCAATTTAAGTTAACTAAACTATTTAGATGGGCAGGTGTGGCCTAATGGTTAAGGAGTCAGACTTGTAACCCGAAAGTCAAGGGTTTGATTCTCAATACCAGCAGTTAATGACTGAGGTGCCCTTCAGCAAGGCACATAACCCCCAACCGCTCTCTGGGTGCCACAACAAAAAATGGCTGCTCACTGCTCCATATTTTGTCTTCACTTTCCTTCACTTCATAGCTAAAAATACCTTCTATGAATATTCCCTTTGATACCACATGAACCTAAACACAAAGTCAAATAACTGTTTAAATTAGAATAGAGAAGCAGAATGTAAACACTCACATCAGTGATGGCCTTCTTGGCCTTCTCCTCAGCATTTCTGGCCTCCTGGACTGAATCTTCCACCTCACCTTGAACCTGGACCAGATCAGCCTCAAGCTTCTTCTTGGTGTTAATAAGACTTGTATTCTGTGGGATGTAAGCAGTTAGTTTAGTGTACATTATATATGAAAGTTAATCATGTATCCTGAATTTGTTCCAAGTATTTAGTCATTTTTTGTACTTGTGAGTGCAGCAGTCCCACACGCTCACTGGCATCAACCAGCTCTTGCTCCGCCACTTTGCGGCCTCTCTCTGTTTGCTCCAGTGCAGCTCTCAGCTCCTCAATCTCGGCTTGCATCAGGTTATTCCTGCGCTCCACCATGGCCACCTGTTCCTTCATGTCCTCCTGTCCTCTGAGAGCTTCATCAAGGTGCAGTTGGGCATCCTGTGGCAACATTCTTTCTTTGTTAGTTCTCTTGCTTTGGTTCATGTATCATATTCGTTTTGTCAAACATTCAATACTTAATGTATTTCCACATTCCACAGAAAGATACCTTGAGTTGGCCTTGGATGTTCCTGAGCTGTTTCTGGGCCTCAGCAGCCTGGCGGTTGGCATGACTCAGCTGGACCTCCATCTCATTTAGATCTCCCTCCATCTTCTTTTTGACTCTCAGGGCATCATTTCTGCTCCTGATTTCAGCGTCTAGAGTGCTCTGCATGGATTCGATCACTCTTTGGCTGTTCCTCTTGATCTGTTCCATCTCCTCATCCTTCTCAGCAATCTTCCTGTCAATCTCGCTCTTCACCTGGTTTAGCTCCAGCTGCACACGAAGAATCTTGGACTCTTCATGCTCCAGGGTGCCCTGATGGATAGTTAAAGTAAAAATTAAATCAACCTGGTAGAAAAATTGTGTAATGTTCACCATGTTAGAATAGAATTTTTCCATGGTTTGACAGCTTTAAATAACAGTACTTCAGCTTCTTCAAGCGCAGTCTGGATCTCTGTTTTCTCAGACTCCACTGTCTTCTTTGCCTTTTCCAGTTCATGAATCGTCTTTCCAGTCTCTCCAAGCTGCTCGGTGAGGTCAGAAATCTCCTCTAAAGGGTTTAAAAATCATAAGTGTAAGATTTTCTGTTTTAATGCATCTCTTTTTTTAGTCCTTGGTGTACAAATAAAAGTTGAATTACGTTGCAGATTCTTGTTCTCCCTCTTCAGTGTCTCGAGGTGGTCAAGAGTTTCCTCGTAGGAGTTCTTCATTTTGAAAAGCTCAGTGCTGAGAGAACGAGCTTCTTTCTGAGCACCTTCTAGTTCAGCCTGACTTTCCTCATACTTTTGTTTCCACTCTGCTAGCACCTGAAAATGAAAGAAATGTAGTCATTGTTAATTAGCTACGTCCTCGGTTCATCAACGTTTAGGTTTATAGGTTATCCATGTCTTTCTTACCTTGTCAAAGTTTCTCTGCTTCTTGTCAAGGTTGGCTGCCAATGCATTTGCCCTCTCCACATCAATCATGAGATCCTCTACTTCACCCTGCAGTCTCTGTTTGGTCTTTTCCAGAGAGGCACACTTTGAGTTCACCGCCTCAATGGATTCTTCAGCATCCTGCAGACGCTGGGCCAGCTTTTTTCTGATGAAGTGATATGAAATTATGAAATCTTACTATTATATTATATCATATTAAATGTAGGATACTGAAGACTTGTTCCATTGATGTATTTACTTGGATTCCTCAAGCTCCTCAGTGCGCTGGATGGCATCAGTCTCATATTTGGTTCTCCACTGAGCCACTTCACTGTTGGCCTTAGACATCCCACGCTGGAGTTCAGCTTTGGCCTCCTGCTCTTCCTCAAACTGCTCTCTGAGCAAATCACAGTCATGGCGGGCAGACTGAACCCCATGGGCCAGAGCGTTCTTGGCCTTGAAGTCAAAATGTTTCCTTTTATTGTATACCGCTACGTTCATGGCTATTCACGGTACTTGGTAACAGAAAATTAGGTACATACCTTAACCTCTTCTTCAATATGTCTTTTGAGTTCCTCAATCTGCTGAGTATAAGCTTGTTTGCCTCTTGTCAATTGAGAAACGAGAGCTTCTTTCTCCTCCAACTGACGGCCAAATTCCCCTAGTATGAGACAATGGGTAATTTATGTAAGTGTCCACAAGAGCTTGTATGATGTCAGTATTGGGTTTTTGCATCACAGGTTTTTGCTCAGTTCTATAATTGTGTGCATGGTATATTTAGTTTATTTACGTACCGTTTTCAGTTTGCAGCCTTGCCCTCTGTCCATTTAAATCATTAAGTTGGCGTACAAACTCATCATTTTTGGTTTTTAGCTCACTTGTTTGGTCTTCTAATGTCCGGCACATCTTTTCAAGGTTTGCCTACAATAATTATTAAAAGTTTTAAAACTGTTTGACCTCTTTGTGTGTTTTTTTGGCAATTATTTATATTTCAAGCTGCTAAAGTTAAAGTAGTTTTGTAAAACTAAAAAAAAAATCTTCACTTAAAGTTTTCCCAATAGTATACCTTTGCTTTAGCCACAGCCTCCATGTTACTTGTCAAGTCATCAATCTCCATCTTGTATTCACTCTTCTCCTTCTCCAGCTTCTGTTTGACCCGCTGAAGGTTGTCGATCTGTTCTCCGAGTTCAGCCACACTGTCCGCCTGCTTCTTCCGGAGAGCTGCGGCTGTTGCTTCATGCTGCAAGGTGGACTCTTCCAGATCACGACGCAACTTCTGGAATTCAGCTTCACGCTTCTTGTTCATCTCAATCTGGGCAGAAGTGGCACCACCAGCTTCCTCAAGCCTCTCACTGATCTCTTCAAGTTCCCTGGAGAGATCAGCTCTCTGCTTCTCCACTTTAGCACGAGCAGCTCGCTCTGCCTCAATTTCCTCCTCCAGCTCCTCTATACGGGCCTAAAGAAAGAAAGAAAAATGAATTATCCAGTGATTATTTGTAATGCGGGTTATCCTAGCTATGCATCTACTTCACAGTTTCACACAGAAAATATTAGGGTTAGGGTTACCTGAAGTTCTTTGATCTTCTTCTGAAGCTGTGATCCCAAAGACTGTTCATCCTCAATCTTGCTGAGAAACTGACTTATCTCAAAGTCTTTCCTGTTTTTAAAGTATTGTTTTTTAAAATATGCCGAATAGGTTAGTGCAGAATACTTACTTTTTGTAAAATGTGTAATTGTGTAAAGACTGATGTCCACTCACTTTTTGATCTTCTCTTCTGATTGCTGTTTGTCATTCTCCAGGTCCATTATGGACTCCTGGGCCAGTTTCAGATCACCTTCTAGCTTTCTCTTGGCTCTCTCAAGGTCCATACGGAGCTTCTTCTCCTGCTCCAGTGAGCCCTCAAGCTATTGTCACAGAAACCAGAGTATTTAATTATGGTATAGAGACACAACATTAATTTCCTATTGATTCATGTTCTTATTCTCATGCCAGATATCTTACATCATCCACTTGCTGCTCAAGCTTTGACTTAGATTTAGTCAGAGTGTTGACTTTGTCTTCCTCTGACTGAAGGTCATCAAGAGTCTGCTGGTGTGCCTCTTGGAGGGCTTTCTTCTCTTTGGTCAGCTTGGCAATGCTCTCATCCTGAGAGGCCATCTCCTCTGTCAGGTTTTTCACCTAAATGGAAACATTGTTCACTGGTTTCATTCTCAAGACCCTGAACAATCAGCAGTGTGAAGAACATGTGAAAATATTATTGACCTTATTTTCTGTTGCATGTTTCTCCTTCTCCACTTTGGCCAAGGTGAGCTCCAGGTCGTCAATGTCTTTCTTCAGTTCAGAGCATTCGTCCTCCAGTTTCCTCTTCTTGGCAGTCAGTTCAGCATTGATTTCCTCCTCATCCTCCAGTCTCTCGCTTGTCTCTTTGAGTTTGGCCTCGAGCTGGATCTTGCTTTTAATGAGACCTTCACATCTCTCCTCAGCATCAGAGAGGTTTTCAGCTTCCTGTTTATTGAGATGGATTTAGTTTAATGGCTTATGTTCATAGCTTTAGCATTTACATTAGGATCAATAAGAGCTGAAATACTCACAGATGTTACTTGCAGTACAAGGTCGTTTTTCTCCTGAAGAAGTGAAACCATTTTTTCTTCAAGCTCCTTCTTTTTAGCTAATGCCTTTGTTAGATCCTCCTTCATTTTCTCAAAGTTATCCTTCATGGCTGCCATTTCTTTCTCAGTCTCTGCACTCTTTAGAAGAGGCTTGATCTTGAAGTACAGCTTCATCCATGGCCAATGTTTCACATTCATGAATGAGCGGATGTTGTATTGGATGGAATAAATTGCCTCTCTGGGAGACGGAGTTTCTGGTTTTAGTTTAACAAAAATATTCAATTTTATTTATTTAATTGTAAATGAAATAATGTTTATTTCACTCACCTCCGCTCCATCATTTTGACAAACTCCTTCCTCATGAGGAAGCCACGACAACGAGCCTGAGTCATGGTAACCAGCGCTGCTAGTTTCTCATCTCTCATCTCCTCAAGTGTACCCAACAGACCAGCTTTAAAGAACACCTGTAAGAACATATGATGTTTCCTGTATATTATGGAAGCCATTCTCCTCTATTGTAGATTTGAGCTTAGCCAGTTGTTGTGCAGCTCACCTTGGTGTGTCCAAACTTGTATTGGGTGTGGTCAACATCAATAGAGCCCAAGAGTTTCTCTGAAGCCTTTTTGTTGTCAATGAACTGTCCCTCAGGGATGACGCTAGCATTTAACACTTTGTATCTAGAGGACAGTCAGAGGAGGGTCATGTTTTTGTGAAGCAAAAGAAAAAGGTCATGAGGATGAATATTATGTGGTGCATCATCTCTAATTCAGTGGTTGCAAAAAGGTGTTTTTACCTCTGCTTGAAGTCACCATAGAGGATTCTGCTGGGGAAACCCTTCCTGCAGATTCTGATGCCCTCCAGCACACCATTACACCTGAGCTGGTGGATAACCAGGAAGTTCTCCATCAGACCTGCAATGAAAATGTTCTTAAGGTTCCAGAGATATTTTCAAAACATTTGAGTCTTCAGAGATTAGGATTACCTGGAGTCTTGGACTCATTAGGAATCAAGCAGCGCACAAAGTGAGGGTGAGTGCTCCTCAGGTTAGTCATCAGCTTACCCAAGTTCTCCTGTGGAAACGTTTGTCATTAGTCTAATCTTTAATTGTGTAAAAATTCACATTCTTCATAAAAAGAGAGAATCTGTTTACCCTGAAAAGTGCAGACACTGTCTGGAAGGAACCACCCTTCTTCTTGCCTTTCTTTCCTCCTCCCTCAGCTGTTTTATGTCAATGAATGAAATAGTTTTTTTATTGTCCTTGTGTTGCTTTCCATCAACCCTTTCAATATATCACTATTAGATAATGTCTAATTGCATCATAACACAAAGGAATTGAGAAAATGCAAATGTTCGTACCATCAGCAGCTCCATGAGCTGCATACAGGAAGGCCAGCACTTTGAGCGATGACTTTTGGTAGAGTTGCACAACAGAGTCGTTCAGTGGATCCTTGTTCTTGTCCAACCAGCCATTAATGTTGTAGTCCACAGTGCCGGCGTAGTGGACCAGAGAGAAGTGGGCTTCTGCCTTACCTTTGGCAGGTTTGGGCTTCTGGAAAGCTGGACATTTGCCCAGATGCTGATCATATAGCTTGTTTTTGAAGCTTGTGTCTGTAGCCTTAGGGAACATGCACTCCTCTTCAAGGATGGAGAAGATGCCCATTGGCTGTTGAAGAAATATTCATGCTCAAGTACAGGCACAATATGAATAATCATTTTAATTTGCTGAATGTCCTCTTACCTTCTCAATGAGCTCAATGCAGGCAGCCAAGTCCATACCAAAGTCAATGAACTCCCATTCAATGCCTTCTTTCTTGTACTCCTCTTGCTCCAGAACAAACATGTGGTGGTTGAAGAACTGTTGCAGTTTCTCATTTGTGAAGTTGATGCAAAGCTGCTCCAAGCTGTTGAACTGACAATTAAGCAGAGGCAAGTTCTTACTGATGGCTATTATTTTTTATATCCTGATTGTTACAGAGACTTTGATAGCTGAAGCTCACATCAAAGATCTCAAATCCAGCGATGTCCAGCACACCAATGAAGAACTGTCTTGGCTGCTTTGTGTCCAACATCTCATTGATACGGACCACCATCCACAAGAACATTTTCTCATAGACAGACTTTGAGAGCGCAGAGACTGCGTTGTTCACCTGAGAAAGTCAAAGGTCAGCGTAGCTAATATCATTACTCTTTTACTTCCCAAGACAACTATGAATGTCTACGAGACACTTTATTCGAGTAGATAAGTGATCACCTGTGGTACTGTCTGGCCTTTGGTCACCATCTCATTTCCGACCTTCACTCTGGGGTAACACAGAGCTTTCAGCATGTCAGCGGAGTTGAGGCCCATGAGGTAGGCGATTTTATCAGCCACTGAGGAAGTTTTACACATTATTGTCACTAATGAAGTGAACGTTTACATGTTTATAGTATGTGCTAATTGTACGTCTTACCCTCGGTGCCGTCAGGCTCGGCCTGCTCCTCTCTCTGCTTCTGTTTAAACTTCATGCTTCCATGATGCATCACAGCTCCTGTCAGCTTGTAGATGCTGATTTTCTCATCAGCAGTGAAGCCCAGAATGTCAATGGCAGTCTGTTTTTATATGACCAAATGAATCTCACATTATTCTTTAGCGAGTCAAAAAGAAGGGTATTATGTCATTCAGTTTATTGTAGTGTTTTTTGGATGTTCGTTTGCTCAGATAAATTTGATAAAATATGAAAATACTGCTTCTACTAATAATAATGTAGTTGTCCACATACATCTGTGGCAATGAACTCCTCCACATCATTGATACTCTTGACAGTGATTTCGCCCTGGCTGATCATTGGATAGTCGTAAGGGTTGGTGGTGATGAGCAGGGCCTCTGTAAAGAATTGATGTGCAGTGTGTTAACAGTGTTCTCAAACATGGAAATAAATGAAATGCCACAATACTGTAGATTTCTCACCGAGCAGCTCTGGCTTGTGTCCGGTCATGAGTTGGTAGAAGATGTGGTAGCTCCTCTCAGCAGACAGCTGGAATGTCACTCTTGACTTTTCCAGCAGATCTTCCAAAAAAATATAATAATAAATAAATAAATAAATACACATTTTTGCTTCCACATTAAACATTTATATGTTGGCAGTGTTGCCTCACAGTGTTGACTCACAAGTTTCAATATCAGCTGAGGCCAGTTTTCCAGTGGTCCCAAAGTGAATTCTGATGAATTTACCCTTAGCAGATTGAAATATTTAGAAGTTTTGAATTTCCCAGCTTTGGAATGTTAACTGAATTTGTACAATTCATCTGGCCACAGCAACTTACAAAACGAGAAGAGTTGTCATTCCTCACAGTCTTGGCATTTCCATAAGCCTCCAGCAGAGGGTTGGCTGCAATGATTTGATCCTCTAGCGACCCCTGGTGAGTAGTTAGGTAATTTCATCATGCAGAATAATTTGTTCACTGTACTTTGAATGATATTCGATTATTTAGTCACCTTCATTTTGCCAGAGGAGGTAGGTTCTGCCTTCTTTCCGCCAGAAACAGCGATTGTCGCAAAGTACTGGATGACACGTTTGGTGTTGACAGTCTTTCCTGCACCAGATTCTCCACTGAGTGGAAATGTTAAAGATGGAAAAGAACATATTTCAGAATATTATAAATTATGTGATATGTTGGCTTTTTGTAAGTGCTTCTTTAAAATCCATAAATGTCAGACGTGAAACCTGCATGCACATGCATCATGCTGGCAGTGTGGTCTTAACCTTGTATACATGCAGCTCTGTCAGTAAGGGCTTTTCCCCACACCTTTCTGTTACTTTAGTTTTCCTGTCTTTCCCAGCACATGCCAATAAGAATGATGCTTCTGCATTTACATGTTACAAGCTTTCAACAGCAGAAAAGGCAGGTGTTAAACTGTTTTCTCTCAATAGCTTAAACAATGTTAGCATTTACATGATGATTCTTATACAATAACTTTAATTATCATAGCCTACTTACGTGATCAGGATAGACTGATTTTCCCTGTCTGAAACACATTTAGTATTATTATAAATGAAACTGCTAAACAGATTATATTTTCAGTTTTTTAAATTTATTTTTTATATCATATTTGTAACAAGATGTACACCACTACATAAATTACTCATAAGAGATCCATTAAGTAAAAAGAGTCCATTAAATAAAGAAATTGTAGGAGTATTAAGCAAAATGTAAGCAGGCTCAAGTTCAGCACAAGTTGATTGGATTGCAAAATGGATTGAAAATGAATATCTCCACTTACCAGTGAGCATGAACTGGTAGGCGTTGTCGGAGATGGAGAAGATGTGAGGCGGGGCTTCAATCCTCTTTTTGCCTCTGTATCCATTCACAACGATTGTATCGTACACTGGGAGCCACTTGTAGGGATTGACAGTGACGCAGAACAAGCCAGAGTAGGTCTGAAACGGAGATAGATAGTCCAGTTTTACAATGCTGCCGCCCCATCCCAGGAATAAGATATGATTTGCTTAGACTTACGTAGATCATCCATGCTGCGTAACGCTCTTTGAGGTTATACAGCACAGTAGGCTCATTGAGGTGGGTCATCATGGCCATGTCCTCAATTTTGTCAAACTTAGGAGGATTCATGGGGAAGATTTCAGTGTCTTTCACCGTGATCGTCTAGAAAGTTTTAAACATGGATGAGACATTTAGTACAAACGCTATATTTGTTTCACCTTGCAAGTAGTTTTACAGTCCACAGCATCATGTAAAACTGTTTTACAGAAGATCAACACATTTATTAATTCTACTTACTTTCCCACACAGAGTTTTGACAGTAGCTTTGCCGCCTTCTCTACTAGCAAGAACACCCTTCAGGTACATCTCGCTCGGCTCTGACACAAAGAATGCCGTTTTGGCATCAAAGGGGGTGTTCTGAGCCTCTATTCTCTCTCTTTCCGGCTTCCGGAGGTAAATGGCTGCCGGGCCGAAGCACTCCATTTCACCATCTCCCATGGTTGCGGTTTACTGTGAGAAGAGAGAGAATGTGCAGAGGGATTTATACTTTCATAACTTCTAAATATTAAACAAATGCAAGTGGAATGAAACGTATTAATTCCTATGAATGTGAAGCGCAATGATGCTGCTCCATGTGAGTGTTTCTGAGCTTCTGTGTTCTAAAGGAGTTGTTTTTTATCCTGAGCAACTCAACAGGTTTAACAATTAAAACAGTTTGGTACTCTATTCAACCAACTGTTTGCTTTAGAACTGAGATGGGATCTCTTATTTTCTTAGCTTCTAAAATGAAAACCAATGATTATAAGTATGCATATATTTTGTTTACCTGCTGTCCTGTCCAGAGAATATGTGTCTGAGGTTGGAGATGCTAAGAGAAAGGAAAAAAACTTCAAATAGAGTTCAAATATGTGCTTTGAATGACATGAATTACAAGTATAACTTGGACTAATTCAGTCAGATTAGTATCAAAAGCATATTGAACAGTGCATAGCCACACTCTAAACTCTTAAATAATCTAACTGATTACCATGCATCAGGGTTAGCCATTTAATCTCTAAACTGCAGAACACAAGTATGTGATATTATGTTAATAGTAGAAGGAGAGCATGATGAACAACTCACCCACCTTTGAGTTCCAGTCAGTCCTTAAAGGAGCCTGAAGCAGCTTCTTATATAGACAGAATAGTGTTCACTCAGCAAAACTCACTCACTGTATTTGGTCATGTATTTTAAGCTTCGTTTCAACAGGAAATTTTGTTCAACTGATTGTCACGTTCATCAATATCGTGACATTAGCCAAATATGTTAGCACTATGATGTAATTACCTGTCCAGTCTTAATTAGTTTTAGTTTTATTTAAAGGAAATAATGTGTTAGAAGAACAGATAATTGGGTTGAGATAATGGCAGTGAACCCTTCAGTAAGATGAGGTAAATTGTCACTAGATTAATTAAATATTTGAAAATAAGCCACCAATATTGAGATTAAAAATTAGACTTGATGTATTTATAGGTGCCACTTGTGATCAAGCGCCTTAACCTTGAGAAAGGGTTGTTATGTGAAGGGTATCAGTGACCGGAGTTCAGACATTGTTTGGGTCTTATGTAGATCATAATCTTCTTCAAGTGCCTTGGCACTACAGTAGAGCCCAGTTTAGCCGTGGAGAAGCTCTCAAATGTCACTGGGTTACTGTTCCCAGAAGCCTGGAAAGCTTTTCATGTGACAAAGCAGCAAATTTGGGCACAACAGTTGTCATTCTGTGAACTTGTGCATATGGTGACAAACCTATGAAAAGGTATGAGACTAGTCAATTTCATCATTCATAACTTTAGAAGTGTATTTTCTTCCCTGGTCATATTCCAAATTAATAAAAGACATTTAAAAAAACACATTTACCAGCACAGTCACAGCTCTTAATATTATTTTAAGTCAAATTGGTTACACTTTCGATGGTCCAGACATTGTACTTACTATACGTAACTTGTCAACTAACTCTCATTAGAGTATTAGTGGACTGCTAGGTTAGGGTTAGGTTATAGCGTTGTACTTGCAAAGTAACTTGTAGTCAGTAGAATGTCTGTTCTAAATAAAGTGTTAGCAGCAGGTATTAAGTAGACAGTCTACTAATTCTCTAATGAGAGTTAGTTGATATGTAGTTGACAAGTTACGTATAGGAAGTAGAATGTCTGGACCATCAAAATAAAGTGTTACTGTCAAATGTATATAGGGGTCTCTTTTAGACATCCTAATCAGGTGGATAATTGAAATAGCTTATAAATAAAAGGCACAGCAAATATTGTGAATTAAAGCGTATGATTTCTTATTTGGACTAAATGCAAACTTTGTTTTTGGCCATGCATTTAATTTGTCCTCTCTCATCTCTCTGCTCATTTCCAGCTTGTTATTTCAGTTTTACACTCTACTAATGGCTGTGCTAGTCTATTGGGCATCAGGTGTCTGTTAATTTGTGGTTAAATGCTGTTGATCTCAGAGTCGTAGTCATATTACAGGCAAATTTATTTGTATAGCTCTTTTCAATTTAATTCAATTCAATTCAAATTTATTTGTATAGCACTTTTCACAATACATATTGTTTCAAAGCAGCTTTACAGAAAGTGCATTTCAGAAATGTACATAGAAAAATACAGTTAGTTAATTATGTATTAATTTAGGGCATAAACATATCGCCAGCGTCAAGTCGTCTCTTCACAGGCTTTGAGTCGTCTCTGCACGGGTGTTGGGGCATCTGAAGGTTCCATGAGAGGCTAGAGAGACTAGCGTCCCGAGATAACAACAGAAAAGCAGATGGGAAATAATTAGCGTAGCTGCTGTTCATAATATTAATGCATTCAATCTGATTCAACTGTAGTATAAAAGGTAAGTATTATGTGAATGCTTGGCTAAAGAGATGCGTCTTTAATCTAGTTTTAAACTGGGACAGCGAGTCTGAGCCTCGAACAATATCAGGAAGGCCATTCCAGAGTTTAAGAGCTAAATGTGAAAACGCTCTCCCTCCTTTAGTGGACTTTGATATCCTAGGAATGACCAGAAGCCTCGAATTTTGTGATCTTAAAGAGCGCGATGGATTGTAGGGCGATAGAAGTTCCGTTAAATACCCAGGAGCTAAACCATTTAGGGCTTTATAGGTCAGTAGTAATACTTTGTAATTGATACGGAACTTTATAGGTAACCAATGTATAGATGATAGAATTGGTGTTATATGATCATATTTTTTTGACCTAGTAAGAACTCTAGCAGCTGCATTTTGGACTAACTGTACCTTGTTTATTGAGGATGCAGGACAACCAGCTAATAAAGCATTACAGTAATCTAGTCTCGAGGTCATGAATGCATGAACTAACTTTTCTGCATCAGAAACAGATAGCATGTTACGTAGCTTAGCAATGTTTCTAAGGTGGAAAAAGGCTGTTCTTGTAACATATGAAATATGATTTTCGAAAGACAAGTTGCGGTCTAGTATAACACCCAGGTCTTTTACTGTAGTGGATAAAGTAACAGGACATCCTTCTAAATTAAAGTTGTATTGTAAGAGGTTTTGTGGGCAGTTTTTTTGACCAATAAGTAATACCTCCGTTTTATCTGAATTTAATAGCAGAAAATTACACGTCATCCAGTATTTTATATCTTTAACACACTCTGTCAATTTAGATAATTTATTGTTTTCATCTGGTCGTGATGAAATATATAATTGAGTGTCATCAGCATATCAGTGAAAATTAATTCCATGTTTTCTTATAATATTACCAAGTGGCAGCATATATATTGAGAATAGCAGAGGGCCTAACACAGATCCTTGCAGCACTCCATAGTTTACTGATGTTATCTTTGATTTTTCCCCATTTAAACAGACAAAATGGTAGCGGTCTGATAAGTACGATCTAAACCAGCTTAATGCCTGTCCATGAACATCAGTGTAGTTTTGTTGTCTATCTTAGAGTATTTTGTGATCTATAGTGTCGAATGCAGCACTAAGATCGAGTAAAACTAGTATTGAGATATGGTCGATAACGTGGCGCAACGTGACAAATTTCAGCAGTACGTAGTATGCAAGTGACCATGTAATGGTCAGTGACTTCATCACTTTGCGGTATAATATCTATATCGGTTGGATTGGTTCCATGTGATATAATTAAATCTAGCGTATGATTAAGACGATGAGTGGGACCAGTGACGTTTTGCTTGACCCCAAAGGGCTTAATAAATCTGTAAACGCAGCTCCTAACGCATCATTTGTGTTATCTACGTGTATGTTAAAATCTCCAACAATTAATGCTTTATCGACATTGACCAATAGATCTGAGAGAAAGTCTGCAAATTCTTTTAGGAAATCAGCATAGGGCCCTGGAGGTCTATATACAGTAGCCAAGGCTAGAGATAATAGGGATTTCTTTCTTACATCTAAGAGAGTAACATTTAGCTCAAGTACTTCAAACGAATTAAACCTGTGACCTGTTTTTTGAGTAACATTAAGAATATCTCTATAGATTGTTGCAACACCGCCGCCACGACCAATCAGACGGGGCTCATGCTTATAACAGTATCCAGGAGAAGTAGACTCATTAAGACCGAAATAATCATTTGGTTTAAGCCAGGTTTCAGTAAGGCAAAGTACATCGAAACTATTATCTGTGACCATTTGATTTACAATAACCGCCTTAGGTGTGAGCGATCTAATGTTAAGAAGACCTAGCTTTATAAATTGTTTTTGTTCACTAATATTGAGATTTTCTGGTTTAATCACAATTAGATTTTTCCTAGATCCTACAGTAGATTTAATGTTTGACCTCACTAAACGAGGAATAGACACATTTTCAATATAATGTTCTACATTGGTACTTATATCAATTAAGTTTGGACAGCAAAGAGTGTGATTTGGACTTTGACTTACACTACACTCTTTTCACACTACACAATTTCAAATCGGCTTTACTGTTATGCTTATAATGCCTTTGTACTTTACCATAGAGCAAGTTTTAGAGCTGGGCTATATATTAGAGATGTTCCGATACCCTTTTTTCCTTCCCGATACCGATTCCGATACCTGGACTCAGGGTATCGGCCGATACCGAGTACTAATCCGATACCTGGGTGTATATCTATACAGCTGCAATTCATACTAGCCCTGTATGAATTGATAGAATTATTTTATAAAAGGTATTTTAGTTTTACAATATAACTGTATAAAAAAGTGCAACAAATAAATCTAGGAATCTAAAAAATTATATATGAATAATAGGGGTGTAACAGTCCACAAAATTCACGGTTTGGTTCGATACCATACACTGGTGTCACGGTTCGGTACGTTTTCAATACAGCAAAAAAAAAAAAAATGCCAGAGAAATTTCCTTGATTTACATTTTTTATTTATTTATTTTTTATTAAAACTAAAATCATAAAGTATGATCACTTTTTACTTTGAGCAATGATGGAGCTATAATTGACATATAAAACAAAAACAGCTCCTTATAAAAAAATAAATGTAATATTGTAGTAGTTATAAACAAAGGTTTATTTTATTTCAGATTAACATTTGAGGGCAGCAATTGTATTCATAATGTCAAAATAAAACCAACGTAACGTTACTTGAAAGCACAATGTTCCTGGTTTCCACGTCAGCGCTGTTTGATCCGTTAATAACGGAGAAATGTGAATGTTTCTCACTAGATCTCGCAGTCGCAGCGATGTTATTACTTCAGTGGCGAATTCAAATGCTTTCTTTACTGGATCTCTTAGCGCTGTGTAGGTAGTAACAGTGTAGCTTGATCAAGATTGGCTCGCGCTGCATTGTTCCAAACTGTTTAATGGTCCGTGAAGCACAAAATAACGAGTAGCGCAGTTTTGTTCCGTTTTCATTACGTTTGCCATTTGATGTTGGGCGCCAGCGTCTCTTACATTATGCGCTTGCCGCACGCCTGCATTTGAAAATTTGCGTTTTCATTTCTTCTTCGCTGCTCTAAACAGTGGTTGCTTGTGGCAACAGCACAACTTCCTGTGTTGCCACAAGCAACCACTGTTTAGAGCAGCGAAGAAGAATTGGTCTCCGATTTGCAGCGTTAAGCAAAGCTAGCGTGCATAACTAGGTATTGTTTAATAAAATGGTATCGGATCGGTACATGGGTAGATGTACTCGCCGATACCGATGCCAGAATTTTTATTGGTATCGGCGGCATTTCCGATACTAGTATCGGAATCGGAACAACCCTACTATATATATCGATGTGATAGGACTTATTTTCCAGACTTAGGTCTAGATATATTGCATTTACCGCAGTTGTTGTGCCGCAGTGACTCGGAGATGTCAAGGCAATTAAGAGGTTTAAATATTGGTCAGTTTTGTTGTAAGCGAGACCAGGGTGAGTGTGTGGTATATTCAGTTAATGGTAAAACCCATTTTGTAAAATTACAGTGAATTGATGATGATTGGCTGACTGCATCCATGATCAGCAAGTCTTGTGTGACGGTTCTGAGCTGTAATCAGGCACGACTGCATGAATGCATCATGAAAAAGCGGCCCTGATTTCTTCAGAGCTCTCCAGGATTGGGTGGCGTTGGGTGTGCCGTGTTCCTGGCCTTGGATCCTGCCCATGTCCTTTTACTTTCCTTGTAAGGACAATGCAATGTGTCCAACAGACTTTCTTAGTTTCTTTGAAATGATGGCAGGAGGCTGTGGAATAAATTCTAAGGTGTTGACATCTTATAAGAAGGGGACATGTGCTCAATAAAAAAGGCATCTTTCCCTAAGGGTGGTCATATTAGGACTTTCCACAAATATAGCTGGCCAGTCAGCAATGCCATCAGAGCTTTGCCATTTGTCAGCAAATATCACAAGCGTTATTGTGGTGTCAAGTTGAAAGTTTGATATCAAGATGGTCATTCGCTTTAATCAACTCCGACTCGGACACCCATATTTCTAAGAGTATTGTAGCAAGCTATTGATTAATTTAATCTTTATAATTGGTCATTCCTTTGTTTGGTCAGTATAAAGAAAGACTTTACATTAGTGTTGATCTTTATTTATTCATTTAGCAGGTGCTTTTATTCAACAGCTGGTTTGCAGGCATGCTGTTCTTGCATTGATTCATTCTTTGGCTTTCCTGTTGTTGTCATACAGTAGTGGGACACAGCTGAACTGGCCAGGTAATATTTCTTTAAAAAAAATATGTATTATTTGCATTTGTAATCGATAATACAGACATTCTCTGGCCCTTTGGATGCTTTCTTGCTCAAGTGCTTTCCTTAGGAGAATTCACAACTAGATGTAAATCTTTAGACAGAGAAGTAATGTGCTTGACTCAAGGAAAATTGGTTCTACAGTTTGTTTACAGAGTGTCTAATACATGTGATGAGAATGTACCTGTAGTATTTTCGGGATTATTTGTCTTTGAGGACAGATGGGGTCTTGTGATTTGGGCATCTGTTAGTCATTCTGAATTTCTAGTAGTATTTAGATTAAACCTGAGTTTTACACTTAGACTAGGCATTTACCATGTGATATTTTTGGGATGCAAACTGGAGCATTAGAATACATTTGAGTGCTTTTGTCAGATTATATATTTGGTAATAACTTGAAATGGAGTTCTCTCTCATTTGAATGGCAAATAATGATCTAATCATTTACATTTATTTTGTAGGAAACATTTTTTCAGTAACATTCTAGTTTTAAGATGGAACAGCAACTACATTATTTAACATGAACTAACTTCAATATTGAACAGTACTGTTACAACATGTATAAATCTTAATATTGATTTCAAAATAAATTATTTTTCCACATTATCTGTTATTTGAGTGTTAACATGCACTGTGAACTAAAATGAACACGCAATCAACAATTATGTGCTTATTAAGATTAATAAAGACTGTACAAATATATATTTTTCTAATTGCTGATTCATGATAGCTATTAACTAATGTTGATACCGGGACCTTATTGTAAAGTGTTTCCATTTTCTGATTTAATTTTCTTTGCTTCTCCCGCCAACAGAACTTTGTTGATGTATGCCGTCCTTTCATAGAATCGTACTGTAAGTGTCTCCAATCTAACAGCTTCAGAATAAATATACATTAACACACATCTACGCACACATTCTTTTCATGGAACTCAAAGGTGCACTCAGTAATGTTGTTACACTGGCTAAAACATCAGTTGTCTTGGACTTTTCAGATAAAGATGCCACTGTAAAAAAGGTATTTGCCTTAGCCATGATGATTAATTGTTCTGTGAGCAAAAGTGGCCAATAACAATCCCATGTAAAAGAAAACTGTAGGGCTTGCAACAACTAATCAATAAAATTGCTAATAATCGATAATGAAAATCATCAACAACGAATGTCATTATCGATTAGTTGCGTCTGGCAACCGTGCACGGAAAACGTCCGCCAGTCACGTCAAATTACAGCTTTGAATAACGCATTGCTATGGACAAAATGCATCTAAAAATAGTGGAGGGAACAGAGTGAGCTGCTGCTGGAAAGGTGCGTTATCCAGGCTGCCCAAAACATGAGCATTTTGTATTTTAAGCTTCAAGGTAATGCATTAGCGTAATGTTTAACATGGCTTGCCTGTCAGGCACTTTGACAGATGTGTGTGCTGTTTAATGTGTGATATGTTTCCTCGGCGCAAAACTTTAATTTTACGGTTATATCCATATCTGTAAGTGTTACAAATTCACGCAAGTATTTCCATTTTGCATGAAGGCTCGTCCTGACTGTCGGCGGGATGCATAAGAGAGGGAGACAATTAATAATCAGTGCAAAAAATATCCATTTTGCTGAAATATCTGTTGTTGGACAGACATGTAATATTTTATGAGAGTGGTAACTGGAAAGTGATGATAGTGTGTAATTTAATATAAATGTAAGACGTTTCTTACATGTACTGGATAAAGAAAAGACAGGAATAGGTTACTGTGTCCGGAGTGCATGTGTGTGTTCCTGCAGAACATTCCTTTTATCTGTGAACACTGAGTTTGTTTTTCTGTTTTTCTTTATCATCTTTATTATTATCTACTAGGGCTGAGAGAAAAAACCTATTCACCCAACTATCGCAACTATTTTTTATTTTTTTTTATTCCAGA
This sequence comes from Vimba vimba, assembly GCA_022828995.1. Taxonomy (NCBI): domain Eukaryota; kingdom Metazoa; phylum Chordata; class Actinopteri; order Cypriniformes; family Leuciscidae; genus Vimba; species Vimba vimba. Next base: position 45,083,580 of record CM040825.1, read on the forward strand.
ATTGATATTAATTAAAAATAAATTGCTTTATTTTTGTCCTTGCTTATAGACAGAGGTGTAAAGTCCAGGGGTCAGAAAGTAAAACTCCTGCCATATGTTTATTCCACCCATGAACTCAGCCAGCTGATTTCACTAATTAGTTCTATCTCCCAAATTTTCAATTGTATTATTGGGCTTGTAACCTAAGAACTCTGACTTACTGGTGTAGGATTACAAATTTAAGAATATGTTTTAGATCTGCTGATCCTACTTCCTTACATAACATCACATAAAAAACTAAGGTGAGCTATACTGTATTGGGCATTCAAGGTGAACATGAGGGCATCCATTTACTGATTAGATTTAACATAGTTTCCTTTGAAGGGGTTTTGTTAGTCTTTGATCTTCCTACTGAGAGTTGAACTGTGTGTGAATGTTTACCTAGTCTTAGTTCTCGTGACCATGTGTTGTTTATACAATTTGGGGGGTACCATTATCTCAGTTGGGGGTAATTGCCTCTATTGTCTTTAGATGATTAGATTTAGTGGTCTTCCCTAAGGCTGTGTGTAAGGTCAGCACCTTTAAGGACTGCCCACTAAATTGCCTATAAGATACCATGTAAAGTTCCCTTAGTCAGATTGTTTGGACTGCAGCCACGCTCAATAAAGAACTACTTATGTTTGAACATGATCCCAACATCTCCTGGTTTTTGCTTCGATGAAGGAATAAAAAGTTCCCAACACTGGCAAGGTCCGGATTTCATAAACCACTCACCAGACTGGGTCCAGATAGAATCCTCAGCCTGCCTTCCTTTCTCACTCTCAGCCCTCCTATTCTCACCCTTACCACTAGGCCTAGACTCTCACTCGTTGCACCCTATGGTATGGAACTAGATTCCTAATTCGCAAATATTTTGGATGGCAGAGGGGTTCAATCTGTGCCCCAGTTGCCAGAAATCATAGATTTACATTTACATTTACATTTATTAATTAGCAGACACTTTTATCCAAAGCGACTTACAAATAAGAACAATAGAAACAGTTAAACTAACAGTAGGACAACAATATGCAAGTGCTATGACCCTTCTCAGTTTAATCTAACACAGTTGATTAAACAGTTTAATCTAACACAGTTGCTGATGGTAGCTTCTTGTATTTTGCGCAATTAGAATCTCAATTTAAAATACAGTGAGGAAAATAAGTATTTGAACACCTTGCTATTTTGCAAGTTCTCCCACTTAGAAATCATGGAGGGGTCTGAAATTGTCATCGTAGGTGCATGTCCACTGTGAGAGACATAATCTAAAAAAGAAAATCCAGAAATCACAATGTATGATTTTTTAACAATTTATTTGTGTGATACAGCTGCAAATAAGTATTTGAACACCTGAGAAAATCAATGTTAATATTTAGTACAGTAGCCTTTGTTTGCAATTACAGAGGTCAAACGTTTCCTGTAGTTTTTCACCAGGTTTGCACACACTGCAGGAGGGATTTTGGCCCACTCCTCCACACAGATCTTCTCTAGATCAGTCAGGTTTCTGGGCTGTCGCTGAGAAACACGGAGTTTGAGCTCCCTCCAAAGATTCTCTATTGGGTTTAGGTCTGGAGACTGGCTAGGCCACGCCAGAACCTTGATATGCTTCTTACAGAGCCACTCCTTGGTTATCCTGGCTGTGTGCTTCGGGTCATTGTCATGTTGGAAGACCCTGCCTCGACCCATCTTCAATGCTCTAACTGAGGGAAGGAGGTTGTTCCCCAAAATCTCGCAATACATGGCCCCGGTCATCCTCTCCTTAATACAGTGCAGTCGCCCTGTCCCATGTGCAGAAAAATACCCCCAAAGCATGATGCTACCACCCCCATGCTTCACAGTAGGGATGGTGTTCTTGGGATATCGTACTCATCATTCTTCTTCCTCCAAACACGTTTAGTGGAATTATGACCAAAAAGTTCTATTTTGGTCTCATCTGACCACATGACTTTCTCCCATGACTCCTCTGGTCATCCAAATGGTCATTGGCAAACTTAAGACGGGCCTTGACATGTGCTGGTTTAAGCAGGGGAACCTTCCGTGCCATGCATGATTTCAAACCGTAACGTCTTAGTGTATTACCAACAGTAACCTTGGAAACGGTGGTCCCAGCTCTTTTCAGGTCATTGACCAGCTCCTCCCGTGTAGTTCTGGGCTTATTTCTCACCTTTCTTAGGATCATTGAGACCCCACGAGGTGAGATCTTGCATGGAGCCCCAGTCCGAGGGAGATTGACAGTCATGTTTAGCTTCTTCCATTTTCTAATGATTGCTCCAACAGTGGACCTTTTTTCACCAAGCTGCTTGGCAATTTCCCCGTAGCCCTTTCCAGCCTTGTGGAGGTGTACAATTTTGTCTCTAGTGTCTTTGGACAGCTCTTTGGTCTTGGCCATGTTAGTAGTTGGATTCTTACTGATTGTATGGGGTGGACAATTGTCTTTATGCAGCTAACGACCTCAAACAGGTGCATCTAATTTAGGATAATAAATGGAATGGAGGTGGACATTTTAAAGGCAGACTAACAGGTCTTTGAGGGTCTGAATTCTAGCTGAAAGACAGGTGTTCAAATACTTATTTGTAGCTGTATCATACAAATAAATAGTTAAAAAATCATATATTGTGATTTCTGGATTTTTTTTTTAGATTATGTCTCTCACAGTGGACATGCACCTACGATGACAATTTCAGACCCCTCCATGATTTCCAAGTGGGAGAACTTGCAAAATAGCAGGGTGTTCAAATACTTATTTTCCTCACTGTTCCTAAAGCCCACTTTTTCAGATATCTACTGGTATGTGATTTTACACGTAAGAATTTTATAACAATAATAATAATAATAATAATAATAATGCATTTTATTTAATGGCGCCTTATCATAACACCCAAGGTCACCTCACAAGCAATATACAGGTCACTGCATAAGACAATACACACAACAAACAAGTCGCATATACAGATAAAGTGCATTAAAGAGTCAATACAACATGTTATAAAAAAGCTTGTATAAAAAGATATGTTTTAAAGGTCCCGTTCTTCGTGATCCCATGTTTCAAACTTTAGTTAGTGTGCAATGTTGCTGTTAGAGCATAAATAATATCTGTAAAATTATAAAGCTCAAAGTTCAATGCCAAGCGAGATATTTTATTTAACAGAAGTCACCTACATCGAACGGCTCGTTTGGACTACATCCCTCTACTTCCTTATTTAATGATGTCACTAGAACCGTTTTTTGACTAACCTCCGCCCACAGGAATGCTCCCTCAACCAAAATTCGTTTACGTACTTGCGTACTTCTTATAACTTACTGTGTTTACTCAGCTCTTACGGTGATTTTCTGAAGTAAAACTGACGCTTCATCTTTTGTGTAATGTACAATAAACTTTATTAAACTCATCAGTATATGTTTGATCATCATTCAGACAGCAGACTTGTAGGCTATTAATATATAATGGATGCATACAAGCAGATGACAAATACGTTATAATAACCATAATTAAACTACTAAACTATACCTGTTTCATCTCTATACAGCACTCTGACTCTGTAGGCATTATTGTCCGACTCGAAATGAACACCTTTACTGAGAGTTTCTGATATTATCATCATTCCGTGAGGATATATTGTCCTGAGAGACTGAGCGCGAGCTCGTGAAGCTCCGCCCCCTGGGTCGTCCAGCAGCAGCTTATTTGCATTTAAAGGGCACACACTAAAACAGCACGTTTTTCTGTGACCCAAAAAATGACAATTTAAACATGCTGTAAAAAATTATCTGTTGGGTATTTTGAGCTGAAACTTCACATACACACTCTGGGGACATCAGAGACTTATTTTACATCTTGTGAAAAGGGGCATAATACGGGACCTTTAAGACGCGTTTTAAAAGTCAACAAGCAATCGTTATTGCGAACATCAAGGGGAAGAGAGTTCCATAGGTGGGCGGCAGCATTACTTAAAGATCTGGCACCCATGGTAGTTAGTTGAATCCGAGGTACCACAAGAGAAATTGAAGATGAAGATCTGAGAGCAAACATGGAGAGTGTAAACATGGAGAAGTTGTGTAAGGTATTGGGGTGCAAGATTAAGAAGTGCCTTATAAGTAAGTAGCAAGATCTTGAATTCAACTCTATACTTTACTGGAAGCCAGTGCAATTGCTGAAGAACTGGAGAAATGTGCTCAGTAGAAGGTGTTCTAGATAAAACACGAGCTGCAGAATTCTTAAACCAACTGAAGCTTATGTAGCAATTTCGAGGGAACACCTGTGAGAAGAGCATTAGAGTAGTCTATACGTTAAGTGACTAGTGCGTGACTGAGAACTGCAGTATTATTATTTGAAAGAAACGGACGGAGATGGTTAATATTACACAAGTGGAAGTATGCAATCCGTGTGATATTATTAATTTGAGCTTCAAAGGATAGTGTGCTATCCATGATGACACCCAAACTTTTGACCTGTGAAGAAGAACATATTGCAGTATTGTCAATGTACAAAGAAAGACAATTAGATTTAGACAAAACAGATATAGTGCCAACAAGCAAAGCCTCAGTTTTGTTGCCATTTACCTTCAAGAAGTTAGCTGAAAGCCAATCTTTAATTTCAGCTAAACAGCTGGACAAAGATGGTGGTGGAAAAGAACCAGTGGGTTTGGCAGACAGGTAAAGTTGGGTGTCATCCGCATAACAGTGGAAATTTACACCATATTTCCTCAAAATATAACCAAGAGGGAGCATATAAATAATGAAAAGAAGCGGGCCCAAGACAGAACCCTGGGGAACACCAGTGGTGACTGTAGATGTTTTTGATCGAAAACCTTTTAATTGAATACGCTGACTGCGTCCAGATAGATATGACCTAAACCAAGACAGAGCAGTGCCAGTAATACCAATAGAAGCTAACCTGTCAAGAAGTATCTTATGTGAGACAGTATCAAAGGCAGCGCTCAAGTCTAGAAGGACAAGTATGGTTAAAAGCCCAGAGTCAGCTGCCAACAGTAGATCATTGGTTATTCTGACAAGAGCAGTCTCAGCAGTCTCAGATTTAAATTATTCATACAAGTTATTATTGGAAAGATGTTCATGAATTTGAATTGCAATACATTTTTCCACTACCTTAGAGATAAATGGTAAATTTGAAATTGGACGAAAATTATCAAAGTTAAATGGATCACCCCCTGGTTTTTTAAGTATGGGAGTAATAATAGCAGATTTGAGATATGGAGATACAGAACCAGAAACAAGTGAAGCATGAACAATTTTAGTAATCAATGGCGACAGGGCTGGTAAACAAGCTTTCACTAAAGGAGTTGGTAGAGGGTCTAACTGATAAGTCGAAGATTTAGATTTACATATCAGACCCACTATCTCTGAAGTAGTTGGTAGTGTAAAGTTAGAGAAAACAGAGTGGGGAGGTGTGTGAGTGATAGACTGACAGGAGTCATTGTGAAGAGTACCAGTAAGTAATTGCTGATGTACATTTTCAACCTTAGATGCAAAAAAAGTCAGAAAGCAATCACATAAGTCAGTGGAATACATATCAGATGGCAAAGAATCAGGTGGTTGCAGAATATTGTTTACCACCAAGAAAAGGGACCTGGAGTTCCCATTGCTAACTCCAATTATGTTGAAGTAGTAATCAGATTTAGCCTTGGACAGTGCATTTTTATAATTTTGAATATGTTCAGCATACATTTCTTTATGAACAGTAAGGCCAGACCTGACGTACAACCGCTCTAACCTACGGCCTCTAGTTTTCAGTTCACGCAGTTCAGGTGTAAACCAAGGAGCTGAATATACAAATGAAACAGTTCGAGTTTTTACAGGTGCGAATTCATCTAAAATCATGTTCAGTCCATCATTGTAGTATGTAACCAGTTCATCAACAGTAGAGAAATCAGATTTACTGGAGAAGATGGCAAGTTCATCAGCAAGAGTAGGCACATCAATGTTCTTAATATTCCGAAATGTGATTGGACGACACGGGTTTACCTTAAAAACTGCCAGCTTGGCACAAAAAGACACCAGCAGGTGATCTGATATGAACAGATCAGAAACAGTACAATTATAAGGTGTTATACCAGAACAACAAACAAGATCAAGAGTATGCCCCTTAGTATGAGTGGGCAGTGTGTTAAATTGTTGCATACCAAAGCAATCCAAACATGATAAAAATTCAAGTGTAAATGCATTACTGGCATTGTCTATATGAATGTTAAAATCACCCAGAATAATTACATTTGGAGACATGGAAGATAGATAAGTCAAAAGTTTAGATAGTTCAGTTAAAAAGGCATTATTGCTCTTGGGAGGATGGTAAATAGTCGTGAAGATGGTAGGAATTGCACCATTGATTTTTAAGGCAATTGTTTCAAAAGAAGAATATGTAGACAAAGTTAACTGAGATACTTTCAGTTTCTCTTTATGGAGTATTGCTAGCCCCCCTCCCCGTCCTGTATCATGTGATTTACAAACATAACTATATCCTGGGGGAACAGACTGGTTTAGATTAAAAAAGTCATCTGGTTTCTGCTATGTTTCAGTAAGACAGAGAAAGTCAAACTCACGGTCAGACAGTAGATCGTACACCAGAGGTCCTTTATTGGAGAGTGATCGTATATTAAGTAATCCAAAGGAAAAATAGTTTTTACCAGAATCGTTGCCAACCGATCTGGCCAGGTTGGTTAATACACTGTGATCGACAGTCTGTGTGAGCTTCCTCGTCGAGCGTGGCTTAGATGACCAAAAGGACCGTATTTGACATGAGCCATCAATGTTGTAACTCCGCCGAGACCCGCGATGTAAATATTTCCGACGTGGTATGTACACAATATCCAAGGGAAGATGTGGAGCTGACGGAAGATTAAAAGGACGCAAACGGAGCTGAGTAAGTTCCGCCGTCGAATACTGGAGCATCGTCCATGCCACAGAATGGTATATAGCAGAAAGGACGACCCAGATGTAGTTCATCTGCACCAGTAGCTCAGTGATCTTCATAGCTGATCCCCGTGCCAGAGGTACCACAAAGAACAGCAGTCAGTCAAACCGCAGAGAGCATCAACACGTAGCCTAGATCAAAACCAGCGTACAAACCCGCCGAATCAGTGTGGATACACAGGTCAGAGTGGCTCCTTAAAATGGGTGAAAACAGTTCATAGATGCAACCATGCATTCATTAGTGCAGGAGGATTTAGAAGTACTAAAAGTTTTAAAATTCCCTCCCTGAGCAGCGGCAGCTAATAGCGCCAGCGTTCACCCGGAAGTGGATCAATAGGCTTATTTCTTTTCCTTCCCTTCCTGATCCAAATCCTATTGAAACCCAGTTTTTCCTGACAACCCAGAGCAAAGAGGCACCATCTCTAGCTTATATATAAAACTTACATCATTATAATCCACTTCTGTTAATGCACAAAGAGATTCCTGGCAACTGGACCTTAATATCTGCCTGACAGACGAGGTATGGGATGAGGCTAAATATAGAATCCATGACCATATCCATATCCATGGTCACGCGAACCGGAATTATCCCGACAACGCTTTATCTGTAGAGAGGTAAAGGGAGGGATGCCTTCACAGGGGAGAGACTAGTTGACACATCAGGACTGCGCTGTCGTCGTGTCCAGGCGCAGGTCCTTCATCAGATCTGGATACGGCCTGGATCTGGCGGACTGCGGTAAACAGAGAGACTAATATTAACGTAGACGCCATTCTTCTTATGATATACCGAGAACATCAGGATTTATGGGAAATGTTCCCGGTTCCGGCTGACCTGATCTATGCAGCCTAACATTGAATTATAGAAGTCTATAATGTGTTATGTGTATGCTAGGTCAAAGAGATGTGTTTTTAGTCTTTTAAGCTGTTTTTAGTGTTTTAAGCTGACAGAGTGTGTCTGCTTCCCGGACAATGTTAGGAAGATTGTTCCAAAGTTTTTGTGCTAAATAGGAAAAGGATCTGCCGCCAGCAGTCATTTTGATATTCTAGGTATTATCAATTGGCCGGAATTTTGAGATTGCAATAAACATGAAGGACTATAATGCGTTAAGAGCTCGCTCAAGTATTGCGGAGCTCAGTTCAAATCTAGACTAAAAACACATCTCTTTGACCTAGCATTCACATAACACATTATAGACTTCTATAATTCAATGTTAGGCTGCATAGATTAGGTCAGCCGGAACCGGGTACACTCCCCATAAACTTGTACTTGTTACATCATAAGAAGAATGGCGTCTACGCTAATATTAGTCTCTCTGTTTATCCGAGGTTTACCGCAGTCCGCCGGATCCAGGCCGTATCCAGATCCAATGAAGGACCTGCGCCTGGACACGATGACAACACAGTCCTGAAGTGTCAACCAGTCCCTCCCTGTTTACTGAAATCAGCCGGATCCCAGCCGTATCCAGATCAGATGGTGGACCTGCACCTGGACCCATCCATGACGCATCTCTGAAGTGCCAGCCTCATCAGCCCTGTGAAGGCCTCATCGACATGACCAATCTGACTTCTGACCTGTAATGCTGCCTGGAACATAATTATGCACTGTTCGCTCATTGGTTAGAGGAGAACTGGCCCCGACTGAGTCTGGGTTCTCCCAAGGTTTTTTTCTCCATTCTGTCACCTGATGGAGTTTTGGTTCCTTGCCACTGTTGCCTTGGCTTTTGGCTTGCTTAGTTTGGGACATTTAATATTCAACAATATTATTGATCTGCCTTAAGGGTGGACGATGACGCAATTTTCTTCTAGAAATAAACGTTGTTGTATTATTTTCATGTTATCACTGTGAAGCTGCTTTGATACAATCTGTATTGTAAAAAGCGCTATATAAATAAAGGTGACTTGACTTGACGACTTTAATAGGGAGCCAATGCAGTGTTGACAGAACCGAGCTGATATGGTCATACTTCCTGGTTCTGGTAAGAACTCAAGCTACTGCGTTTTGGACCAGATGTAATTTGTTTATTAAGCGTGCAGGGCTTAATAATCTAGCCTTGATGTCATGAACACTTGAACTAATTGTTCCGCCTTTGTCAATGAGAGCATATGACGTAATTTAGTTTTACAGATACTAGACACTTGACTTTCAACTGAAAGATTGGTATCAAAGAGCACACCCAGGTTCCTAACCGACAACGAAGACTTGACAGAGCAGCCATCAAGTGTTAGACAGTATTCTAGATTATTACATGAGGAAGTTTTTTGTCCAATAATTAGAATCTCTGTTTTTTCAGAATTAAGTAGTGGGAAATTACTAGTCATCCATTTTTTTTATATCAGCTATACATTCCGTTAATTTTGTGAATTGGTAAGTTTTGTCAGGGCGTGAAGAAATATAGAGCTGAGTATCATCAGCATAACTTCCTAATGATATCTCCCAGGGGTAGCATGTACAGAGTGAACAGTAGCGGTCCTAGTACTGAGCCTTGTGGTATGCCATACTGAACTTGTGATTGATAAGACTGATCTCTTAATTTACTGCTACAAACTGATAACGGCCAGATAAGTATGATTTAAACCATGCTAATGCAATTCCACTAATGCCAACATAATTTTTGAGTCTATTTAAAAGAATGTTGTGGTCAATAGTATCAAATGCAGCACTAAGATCGAGTAACACTAATAGCGAGGTATAACCACGATCGGATGATAAGAGCAAATCATTTGTAACTCTAATGAGAGCAGTCTCAGTACTATGGTACGGTCTAAATCCTGACTGGAAATCCTTGCAGATATCATTTCTTTCTAAAATGGAACATAGTTGTGAGGATACCGCCTTTTCTAGTATCTTTGACATTTGAGATTCGAGATCGGCCTGTAATTGACTAATTCTGTAGGATCAAGTTGCGCTTTAATCAACAAGCGGTTTAATCATAGCCAGCTTAAAAGTTTTTGGTACGTATCCTAATGACAAGGCTAGATTATTAATTTAACGAGTTTAGCGAATTCTTCCTCTTCTATAGACCTTATGTAGCCCCGCCCCTTTTCAGCGCTGGCTCATTGTCTTTTGACTTCCGGTCTGTGTTTTCACAGCGATCTTGCGTATTTATGAATGAACGGCTCGTTTTAAAATCTTTCCAGTCTACTGACATTTGTTAAGACATCTGCTTTAAACATTACAATCCTCATGATAACTTTCGTTAACTTTACATTAAGTAAATCCACTTCAAAAGCGAATTACTCCTGGACAGCAATGGTATAGAAATATACAGAGCGACTGCAAAAACGGAAGTTCAAAGACAATTTTCTAAAGATGGTGGTGCCCTCGTTTCTCTGGCGCATAAGGTCTATAGCAATGAATGAATCAAATTTTTCCTTAGGGAGACTACAATGTAGCCTGACTACGTCAGACTTCGTACTTCCGCTCAATTTCATTTCGCTTCTGTACTCAGTCTGAGACAGCGTTATAGCTTTCCGTTTTCCTCCGGCCTGAAAACAGCCGGCCAATCAACTAACAGAGGGCGGGCTGAGAGCCGTGACGTAGACGCTGATTGTACCGTGGATGCATAGATTTACTTCACATAATCTGCAAAAGTCGTTCACAGCCATGTTCACTCTGGTATTTCGCTCAATGGTTTTGTTTTCACATCATACATGTGTTTACAGTGGAAGTTAGATGCGGCTGAGCATGCGCATAACACACGCCATAACCAAACGTTATGTGATTGGCTTACGGATAACCAATGATTTTAAACTTCAGACAAGCGTCCCCCCCGCGAGAAAGAAAACGCTTTTTAATTATGCCATGCCAGACTCTGTCTACGAAGCAAATCGAAGTAGCAGAGTTTGGTATTACCAGGCTAACTACAATGCACTGCTTGATGCGATACTGTAGTAGACGGTTGCATGGTTATAATTTTCTCCCTGATATTATCAAACTTATAAGTGAAGAAGTTCATAAAGTCATTACAGCTGTGCTGCTTGGAAACTTCTGGGCTTGAAGCTTTATTTTTCGTTAATTTAGCCACTGTTTCAAATAAATACCTTGGGTTTTGTTTATTTTCTTCTAATAGGGTTGAAAAATAAGCAGATCTAGCAGATTTTAAGGCCTCTCTGTATGCAATCGACCTCTCTTTCCATGAAATTTGAAATACCTCTTGTTTTGTTTCCTTCCAGTTGCGCTCCATTTCTCTGGCTGCTCTCTTAAGGGCCGAGTGTGCTCGTTGTACCACGGCGTTGGACTATTTTCTTTAATCTTCTTTAAGCGCAACGGAGCAACTGTGTCTAAAGTGCTAGAAAAGAGAGAGTTAGAAGTTGTTGTTTTGTCCCACGACTACAGCGTCTCACTGTCACCCAGTTGCCCTGCTGCACGGGCTCTACTTCAGCCGGAACCAAACAATGTACAGAGTTCCCTAAGCTGATCGCATCCAAAGCAGTATCTAAAGCACTTGCATACTTACTATCCTCGATTAAAGTTTGGATGCGTGTCTCTAGTTCTGAAATCTTCCCCGTCAGCTTTACTATCTCTCTGCATTTATCACATGTAAATCCTGTGCTGACAGAGAAAGCTATGCTAAACATGTTACATGAAGAGCAAGTGACAATAAGAGGAGAAGATGACATGACTCACTGTGTTTGTTGACTGATCCTACTCACCTAAGTTGTTTGATAAACTTGTTAAAGTCACAAGCGCGTGCGAGAAAAAAGGTATAAAAAAATACAAAAATAAAAGAAATAAAGAGCGGACGGATGGCACGCTAACAGGCAAGTGAATTACTAGCGTGTTGTGCTAGCAATAAGATTGAAGCTAGCCATGTCAGGTTAATGTGTGATGTTGAGTAAGTTATATTTAGCAGTATAAACAACAAAGAATGATAGTAAATAATGATTCAAAACAGAAAGATATATGAAGCTTACAGACGCAAACCAACACAACAGCTGCAGCAGGAGCAACAAGGCAGACAAGAGCAATCGATAACAAGCTAAAGTTAGTGGTTAAAGTTTTGATTGATTGAGTCACTTCCGTTGCAAAGATCATTAGCTATTAATTTAGGGGCCGCTAACACGACACTGTTTTAACAGAAAACATTTAACGCGCTCCGACCGCCTATCCGTACAAAACAGTGCCTGGTGCTCGAGAACGCAAACCCTGAAAGAGATTCCAAGGTGCAAGCCTTGAACATTTTTGAAAAAAAGGTCATCTCTGCGCAAACCTCAGAAATGCAAAAACGCAAAAACGCAGACGGCATGGACATGCGTATCATGTGTTTAGTCTATAGATATGCACGTTTTAATATATATGTGCGCAGGCGTCTAGTCCTTCTTCACAAACCAACCCTCAACAAACTACTTTGGAGGCCTTCACAGGGGAGAGACTAGTGCAGTGGTTCCCAAACCTGTCCTGCCGGCACCCCAACACTGCACATTTTCTTTGTCTCCCTAATCAAACACACCTGATTCAACTCATCAGCTCATTAACCCATGTGATAATGAGCTGATGAGTTCAATCAGGTGTGTTTGATTAGGGAGACAAAGAAAACGTGCAGTGTTGGGGTGCCGGCAGGACAGGTTTGGGAACCACTGGACTAGTGGACACTTCAGGACTGCGTTGTCGTCCTGTTCAGGTGCAGGTCCTTCATCAGATCTGGAGTGTGTGTGTGTGAGAGATCTGGAGTGTGTGTGTGTGTGTGTGTGTGTGTGTGTGAGTGTGTCCAGATGCAGGTCCTTCATCAGATCTGGAGTGTGTGTGTGTGTGTATGTGTATGTGTGAGTGTGTCCAGGTTCAGGTCCTTCATCAGATCTGGATACGGCCTGGATCCGGCGGACTGCGGTAAACCTCGGATAAACAGAGAGACTAATATTAGCGTAGACGCCATCCTTCTTATGATGTAAAAAGTACATCATGATTTATGGGAAGTGTTCCTGGTTTCGGCTGACCTAATCTATGCAGCCTAACATTGAATTATAGAAGTCTATAATGTGATATGTGTGTTATACATCATGTACAGTCCGTATAAGTGTATGATTGAACTTTTCCCCATGGTCTAGTGTTAAATAAAATCGCAATACATTGCAATATCGAATCGCAATACTTGTAGAATCGCAATTCTTAAAAATCGCAAAACGTATCGTATCGGCACCCAGGTATCATGATAGTATCTAATCTAATCTAATCTAATCGTCCCAGCCCTATTATCTAAAATTTTAATGTAGCGATTTAAATGGTCCTTTTGCTTTATAGCTCTTTTGCACATAGCATAGATATAGATATATTCACTATAAATGTTTTCATAGCATTCAGATGGCACGTTTGTTTGAAGGACAGCATTGGACAGGATGTGGAATAGTGTGTTTTGTCAAGAACATTTAAAAAGTTATTTAAAAAAAAATCTGATTAATCGAAGAAATAATCAGCCAACTAATCGATTATCAAAATATTTATTAGTTGCAGCCCTACAAAACTGTTATAATTGCACTATAACTAGAGTCTCTGTTGCACAGTAGTGTACAGACCTGAGAAAATGAATTAACTAAGTTAGTACATAATTTAGAAACAAGATGTATTTGACACTAGGGGTGGGTAAAAACTAGTGCTGCACGATTAATCATATCGCAATCGCGATGTCAAGCCGATGCGATTATATGAAATAAATAAATGCATGTGTGGACATGACAACCCATTCTCTCTGAGAGCTGTTTGCCCATTTTCTACACCGCTAATAAAAAGAAGACCAGTCAGCTTCAGTTTAGGCAGTGGCACGTGTGACGTTATGTCGTGGCTTTTTCCGGTGTGCAGCGCGGAGAACAGGTGAAGATGATGCCGAGCAGACGGACAAATAAAAAAAAATACCTCTGTTGTATGGCGATATTTTGGCTATAAGATAACCGACACTGAGCAGAGAGAGCAGGGCTGCCAACTCTCACTCATTCAGCGTGAGACTCACGCAATCGACACTTCACATGCTCTCACGCCACACATCCATTTTCTCACGCAAAGAAAAATCGCGAAGCAAAGAAGACACTGACACCGACAGACTAGACAGAGCAGGTTACTTTTGATAGGAACAAATTCTCAGCTCTCAGATTCTGTAAATTTTATCACGAAATTCAAACAATAGTGTTTTGGTGCTTGTAAATGTGATGTGACAGATCGTGGTCGTGAACCGATCATCTCTTACTCTTTACTAGTTAATAGTAAATCAACACGAATGAACAATAGGTGTTGATATAGTACAACTTACCGAAATGTTTATGCCTCATACATAATATCGATCAATCAGTGTTTTTCAACTGCAGAAAGAGGTCAATAAAACAGCTGGAGAAAAATATGTCCCATAATGTTACATTTACCTCAGGAATGCCATTTGATAGCACGTTAGTTGGCTAGACAAATTATATATAGAGAGAGAGGAGTATTTTGCTTAATATGTGCAGTATAATAAATTATATTTTTACTTATATCATTAAAATATTGTAACGTTGTTATTATAGCCTAGTAAAAACAACATTATATTTCATTTGAGTTGTTATTTTTAACCTTTAATAATAATACCAGCTGACAGGGCTCTGTTTTGCATTTTCCTTGAGATCCAAGCAAGTTGACTCATGAAACCATTTTTTTGTTATTTCGCAATCGTAATATTGACCTCAATAATCGCAATATGACATTTTCCCCAAATCATGCAGCCCTAGTAAAAACATTGTTTTATTTGATGCATCACAATCTTGATCTTTTAGTTTTTGCTTTTTCAGTTGCATCATAAAACTTGCCTAGTTATTGTTAAACAAACATGGTCAATTTACCAGGCACGGACCCAGCTCTGTCAAAGTTAAATTTAAGTGCATGAGAATATTTTGCTATAAATTTTCAATGCAGAGACATTTGTGACATTCGCCAAAACAAATTAATTTAAAGTGAAACTGAAACAGAAACGGGCATTGAGCTCACATAACCTACCTCTCTTAATCGCCACAAATACCAAATGTTTCCATATCCGCAATGTATTTGGATGCTAAAATATTATTTATTAAAGCCCTGTACATTCAGATAAATAATATCGTTGAATATTAAGTTTCCCCATGTAAATGTAAAAGTGTCCCCTATGTAAAGCGCTTTGAGTGCCGAGCTATATAAAGCGCTATATAAATGTTATGAATTTATTATTATAATTATTATCAAAGAATTTGAGATTTCATTTGCACACAGTAATTCTCATTCATCAATAAAAGTGAGAAGCTTGGACTGTATAGCTTTGCATTATGTTTGACAGATGAAATTATTATTAATTTAGCTGAATTTTAAAATGAGTATTTTGAGGTATTGAGTAAATGAGGTATTTACACACCTGTAAATTTTGTAGAAACTTTCCTAAGCGACATAAATTGCATTCAAGGTATAAATTCTTTTTTATTAGTCCATGCCAGGGTTTCCGTTGTCCGGTAATTGCCGGACATTGGCCGGAAAAAAAATGAAATGTCCGACAAAATTAAATCTCTCTGGTCAAATTGTCCGATTAAAATTGCCTAATAATCCCGCCCCCCCCTAACTCAATCTGAATTTGAGAATAAGCCTAAAATGTATAAAGCAAAAATACACCGACCTTTGGCTATGTTATAAAGGAAAAGGCTCTACCGTTTGAAAGTTATTAAACATTATTACATGGCTTGGTTGAATTCCAATGTGGAATGCGGTCTGTTATTTCTTGGTATCAGACCGCTGCGAAGCACTTGCGGCACCAGGATTTTGATTGTAGGTGGGCCTCCAGAAAACTGGATAAGCCAAAAAATAAAAAATAAATAAAAACGGGTTCCCCTTCATCTCCGTTTCAGCGCTTTTCTGGGCACTGAGGACAGCGACTAAAATTATAGGCCTATTATTTTTAGTTTATTAACAGCAACAACAGCTGTAAAGATGAAGTTGACGATCGCCATCTCTGTAGTGAACGCGCCTATAGAGAGAAATGCACATCATGGATTACATAATCAGAGAGTAGCCTATTTCTTTTCGTTTTAAATTGTTAAAAAGACATTTCAAGCTTTCTTAAGATATATTTCATGTCTGTGAGGCCTACGCTACGTTAAATTAGGATGAGATGCGCTCCCGTTCACGAGCAATGCAAGTAACCGCGCGGGCGCCGTCATGTGGGCCTATCGCCTGCTATATTAAAAATTATTATTATTATATTAAATTTAGGCAATTGGTTGATAAAAAAATTATTAAAATTAAGATACAATTTATACAAAACGAAATTCACTTCAAAAAAGGCTTTCTACAAAACAAAAAACTTAATTAAGTGGTCAAGATCATGTCTGACCCGCTACATTTCTCTCGATATTGCGCATACTATCTTACACGTGCGGTTCACTTTTCATAATCCACATAAATTAAAAAATAACATTATAATATTTTAACAAATATTAAACTAAATGAGCTTATTTAATGGCTACAACACGTAGCCTATAGACCTAGACTCTCTATTTGTACAAATTGCTGCACATTAATTTTATTCTGAATTTTGCACATATAAGTTGAAAGGCATTTGTCTGTGCATGCATAGCAAAACATATCTGCAACATTTATCAAGTTCACTGATAATTATGCGTGCATTTATTAATTATTATCTTAATGAATAATGAAACAAGGACGAAGCATAAACTGCGTTGTTTGTTTAGAATGGAATGGATCGCAAATAGATCCGAATGAAGAAACGTACAAAACCATAGTAGTGGTGTTCCTGCAGAGAGGGGGTTCTCGCTGCAGAATCGGATCAAGACGAAGCAGCGAAGTCGCCTTGCGGAGGACAAGGTTACGCGGCTTATGCGCATTGCAAGTTGTGGAGTGACACTGGGAAGTTCGCTTGAGTAAAAACAATAGGCTTCAGATAGTTTATGTGGGGAAGGGGGATTGGTTTGTTAAACTATGAATGTGAAACCATAGTAGGTTAAAAACAATTGGCGTTGATTGACGCCAATCGGACGTTCATGTTTTTTTTCCCGTCTATTTGAAAGTTAGGCTAATAAACATGTTGCATTCTGTATGGCCTGATTATGTCATTTTTTAAGTTACATAGCCTGCCTCCAGTTTTCCTCAACTTGACTAATTATGAGGCGATATTTGACCGGCATATTATCAAAATGTCCGGAAAACGAAACCTCTGCCGGTCACTTTGACCGGCACTATTTTTTTCTAGCGGAAACTCTGGTCCATGCACTCTCTGAGAATTGAACCCTTGATCTTGACATTGGTGCTATGCTCTACCAGTCTACAATACAGACAGACAGAGAGCGCCTTGATAAACTGCATTTAATGGACATGTAAGACACAGTACAAGTAAGTCATATTATATGCTTGCTTGTAGATGTGGTGTGATGTCTCATCTTCATTCTTCATCCTTGCTCTGCAGTAAATAAAAATACATTAAGTTGCATGTTTTTTCCCCAGTCAGAAACACACTATATTAAGCAGTGCACTTTAAGATTAACCCCCTACCCCTTTTGCAAAAAAATTCACAATACCTTTCCAACTTCACGGCTCTTGGCCCTCAGCTTGTTGACCTGGGACTCTGCGATGTCAGCGCGCTCCTGAGCCTCCTCCAGCTCATGCTGCACCTTCCTGTACCTGGACAGGTGAGTGTTGGCCTGCTCCTCCTGTTATGATTACACAAGATGTTCAACCCATTTCATAGCAAACTTCACGCTCAAGATTTGAAATTAGACTTACAGCTTCTTCAGACTGGCGCTTGTAGGCCTTCACTTTCAGCTGCAGCTTGTCTACCAGATCCTGCAGTCGGATCACGTTCTTCTTGTCTTCCTCAGTCTTTGGGTGTAAATATTGGTCATGGTCTTAGTTAAACTGTATATTGTAAACGGTGGTAAATTTCTAATTAAAAGTAGTTTTACCTGGTAGGTAAGTTCCTTCACTCTCCTCTCGTATTTGCGCACTCCTTTCACAGCGTCTGCTCCACGTCTCTGCTCGGCTTCAACTTCAGACTCTAACTCGCGCACCTTCAGTAGAGAGTTATTGTTTTGCCTGTCAAATCTCTACCACAACCAGTATATCTAAGACTGAGTTTTGTTAAGCTCCTGAACACTCAAATTTACCCTGGACTCCAGTTTCTGGAGCTGTTTCTTTCCACCCTTCATGGCCAGACTTTCGGCCTCATCCAGACGGTGCTGCAGGTCTTTGACAGTCACCTCCAGGTTCTTCTTCATCCTCTCCAGGTGAGCACTTGTGTCCTGCTCCTTCTTCAGCTCCTCAGCCATCATGGCAGCCTGAAATATAAGCCAATTTAAGTTAACTAACCTATTTAGATGGGCAGGTGTGGCCTAATGGTTAGAGAGTCAGACTTGTAACCCGAAAGTCGAGGGTTTGATTCTCAATACCAGCAGTTAATGACTGAGGTGCCCTTCAGCAAGGCACATAACCCCCAATCGCTCTCTGGGTGCCACAACAAAAAATGGCTGCTCACTGCTCCTGATGTGTGTGCACTAACTCTAACTTGGATTGGTTAAATGCAGAGGACAAATTCTGAGTATGGGTTACCATATTTTGTCTTCACTTTCCTTCACTTCATAGCTAAAAATACCTTCTATGAATATTCCCTTTGATACCACATGAACCTAAACACAAAGTCAAATAACTGTTTAAATTAGAATAGAGAAGCAGAATGTAAACACTCACATCAGTGATGGCTTTCTTGGCCTTCTCCTCAGCATTTCTGGCCTCCTGGACTGAATCTTCCACCTCACCTTGAACCTGGACCAGATCAGCCTCAAGCTTCTTCTTGGTGTTAATAAGACTTGTATTCTGTGGGATGTAAGCAGTTAGTTTAGTGTACATTATATATAAAAAGTTAATCATGTATCCTGAATTTGTTTCAAGTATTTAGTCATTTTTTGTACTTGTGAGTGCAGCAGTCCCACACGCTCACTGGCATCAACCAGCTCTTGCTCCGCCACTTTGCGGCCTCTCTCTGTTTGCTCCAGTGCAGCTCTCAGCTCCTCAATCTCTGCTAGCATCAGGTTATTCCTGCGCTCCACCATGGCCACCTGTTCCTTCATGTCCTCCTGTCCTCTGAGAGCTTCATCAAGGTGCAGTTGGGCATCCTGTGGCAACATTCTTTCTTTGTTAGTTCTCTTGCATTGGTTCATGTATCTCATTCATATTGTCAAACATTCAATTCTTAATACAATTCCACATTCCACAGAAAGATACCTTGAGTTGGCCTTGGATGTTCCTGAGCTGTTTCTGGGCCTCAGCAGCCTGGCGGTTGGCATGACTCAGCTGGATCTCCATCTCATTCAGATCTCCCTCCATCTTCTTTTTGACTCTCAGGGCATCATTTCTGCTCCTGATTTCAGCGTCTAGAGTGCTCTGCATGGATTCGATCACTCTTTGGCTGTTCCTCTTGATCTGTTCCATCTCCTCATCCTTCTCAGCAATCTTCCTGTCAATCTCGCTCTTCACCTGGTTTAGCTCCAGCTGCACACGAAGAATCTTGGACTCTTCATGCTCCAGGGTGCCCTGATGGATAGTTAAAGTAAAAATTAAATCAGCCTGGTAGAAAAATTGTGTAATGTTCACCATGTTAGAATAGAATTTTTCCATGGTTTGACAGCTTTAAATAACAGTACTTCAGCTTCTTCAAGCGCAGTCTGGATCTCTGTTTTCTCAGACTCCACTGTCTTCTTTGCCTTTTCCAGTTCATGAATCGTCTTTCCAGTCTCTCCAAGCTGCTCGGTGAGGTCAGAAATCTCCTCTAAAGGGTTTAAAAATCATAAGTGTAAGATTTTCTGTTTTAATGCATCTCTTTTTTTAGTCCTTGGTGTACAAATAAAAGTTGAATTACGTTGCAGATTCTTGTTCTCCCTCTTCAGTGTCTCGAGGTGGTCAAGAGTTTCCTCGTAGGAGTTCTTCATTTTGAAAAGCTCAGTGCTGAGAGAACGAGCTTCTTTCTGAGCACCTTCTAGTTCAGCCTGACTTTCCTCATACTTTTGTTTCCACTCTGCTAGCACCTGAAAATGAAAGAAATGTAGTCTTTGTTAATTAGCTACGTCCTCGGTTCATCAACGTTTAGGTTTATAGGTTATCCATGTCTTTCTTACCTTGTCAAAGTTTCTCTGCTTCTTGTCAAGGTTGGCTGCCAATGCATTTGCCCTCTCCACATCAATCATGAGATCCTCTACTTCACCCTGCAGTCTCTGTTTGGTCTTTTCCAGAGAGGCACACTTTGAGTTCACCGCCTCAATGGATTCTTCAGCATCCTGCAGACGCTGGGCCAGCTTTTTTCTGAGGAAAGTGATATCAAATTATGAAATCTTACTATTATATTATATCATATTAAATGTAGGATACTGAAGACTTGTTCCATTGATGTATTTACTTGGATTCCTCAAGCTCCTCAGTGCGCTGGATGGCATCAGTCTCATATTTGGTTCTCCACTGAGCCACTTCACTGTTGGCCTTAGACATCCCACGCTGGAGTTCAGCTTTGGCCTCCTGCTCTTCCTCAAACTGCTCTCTGAGCAAATCACAGTCATGGCGGGCAGACTGAACCCCATGGGCCAGAGCGTTCTTGGCCTTGAAGTCAAAATGTTTCCTTTTATTGTATACCGCTACGTTCATGGCTATTCACGGTACTTGGTAACAGAAAATTAGGTACATACCTTAACCTCTTCTTCAATATGTCTTTTGAGTTCCTCAATCTGCTGAGTATAAGCTTGTTTGCCTCTTGTCAATTGAGAAACGAGAGCTTCTTTCTCCTCCAACTGACGGCCAAATTCCCCTAGTATGAGACAATGGGTAATTTATGTAAGTGTCCACAAGAGCTTGTATGATGTCAGTATTGGGTTTTTGCATCACAGGTTTTTGCTCAGTTCTATAATTGTGTGCATGGTGTATTCAATGTGTGCGTGGTATATTTGGTTTATTTACGTACCGTTTTCAGTTTGCAGCCTTGCCCTCTGTCCATTTAAATCATTAAGTTGGCGTACAAACTCATCATTTTTGGTTTTTAGCTCACTTGCTTGGTCTTCTAATGTCCGGCACATCTTTTCAAGGTTTGCCTACAATAATTATTAAAAGTTTTAAAACTTTTTGACCTCTTTGTGTTTTTTTTTGTGGCAATTATTTATATTTCAAGCTGCTAAAAACTAAAAAAAAATCTTCACTTAAAGTTTTCCCAATAGTATACCTTTGCTTTAGCCACAGCCTCCATGTTACTTGTCAAGTCATCAATCTCCATCTTGTATTCACTCTTCTCCTTCTCCAGCTTCTGTTTGACCCGCTGAAGGTTGTCGATCTGTTCTCCGAGTTCAGCCACACTGTCCGCCTGCTTCTTCCGGAGAGCAGCAGCCGTTGCTTCATGCTGCAAGGTGGACTCTTCCAGATCACGACGCAACTTCTGGAATTCAGCTTCACGCTTCTTGTTCATCTCAATCTGGGCAGAAGTGGCACCACCAGCTTCCTCAAGCCTCTCACTGATCTCTTCAAGTTCCCTGGAGAGATCAGCTCTCTGCTTCTCCACTTTAGCACGAGCAGCTCGCTCTGCCTCAATTTCCTCTTCCAGCTCCTCAATGCGGGCCTAAAGAAAGAAAGAAAAATGAATTATCCAGTGATTATTTGTAATGCGGGTTATCCTAGCTATGCATCTACTTCACAGTTTCACACAGAAAATATTAGGGTTAGGGTTACCTGAAGTTCTTTGATCTTCTTCTGAAGCTGTGATCCCAAAGACTGTTCATCCTCAATCTTGCTGAGAAACTGACTTATCTCAAAGTCTTTCCTGTTTTTAAAGTATTGTTTTTTTTAAAATATGCCGAATACTTACTTTTTGTAAAATGTGTAATTGTGTAAAGACTGATGTCCACTCACTTTTTGATCTTCTCTTCTGATTGCTGTTTGTCATTCTCCAGGTCCATTATGGACTCCTGGGCCAGTTTCAGATCACCTTCTAGCTTTCTCTTGGCTCTCTCAAGGTCCATACGGAGCTTCTTCTCCTGCTCCAGTGAGCCCTCAAGCTATTGTCACAGAAACCAGAGCATTTAATTATGGTATAGAGACACAACATTAATTTCCTATTGATTCATGTTCTTATTCTCATGCCAAATATCTTACATCATCCACTTGCTGCTCAAGCTTTGACTTAGATTTAGTCAGAGTGTTGACTTTGTCTTCCTCTGACTGAAGGTCATCAAGAGTCTGCTGGTGTGCCTCTTGGAGGGCTTTCTTCTCTTTGGTCAGCTTGGCAATGCTCTCATCCTGAGAGGCCATCTCCTCTGTCAGGTTTTTCACCTAAATGGAAACATTGTTCACTGGTTTCATTCTCAAGACCCTGAACAATCAGCAGTGTGAAGAACATTTGAAAATATTATTGACCTTATTTTCTGTTGCATGTTTCTCCTTCTCCACTTTGGCCAAGGTGAGCTCCAGGTCGTCAATGTCTTTCTTCAGTTCAGAGCATTCGTCCTCCAGTTTCCTCTTCTTGGCAGTCAGTTCAGCATTGATTTCCTCCTCATCCTCCAGTCTCTCGCTTGTCTCTTTGAGTTTGGCCTCGAGCTGGATCTTGCTTTTAATGAGACCTTCACATCTCTCCTCAGCATCAGAGAGGCTTTCAGCTTCCTGTTCATTGAGATGGATTTAGTTTAATGGCTTATGTTCATAGCTTTAGCATTTACATTAGGATCAATAAGAGCTGAAATACTCACAGATGTTACTTGCAGTACAAGGTCGTTTTTCTCCTGAAGAAGTGAAACCATTTTTTCTTCAAGCTCCTTCTTTTTAGCTAATGCCTTTGTTAGATCCTCCTTCATTTTCTCAAAGTTATCCTTCATGGCTGCCATTTCTTTCTCAGTCTCTGCACTCTTTAGAAGAGGCTTGATCTTGAAGTACAGCTTCATCCATGGCCAATGTTTCACATTCATGAATGAGCGGATGTTGTATTGGATGGAATAAATTGCCTCTCTGGGAGACGGAGTTTCTGGTTTTAGTTTAACAAAAATATTCAATTTTATTTATTTAATTGTAAATGAAATAATGTTTATTTCACTCACCTCCGCTCCATCATTTTGACAAACTCCTTCCTCATGAGGAAGCCACGACAACGAGCCTGAGTCATGGTAACCAGCGCTGCTAATTTCTCATCTCTCATCTCCTCAAGTGTACCCAACAGACCAGCTTTAAAGAACACCTGTAAGAACATATGATGTTTCCTGTATATTATGGAAGAAATTCTCCTCTATTGTAGATTTGAGCTTAGCCAGTTGTTGTGCAGCTCACCTTGGTGTGTCCAAACTTGTATTGGGTGTGGTCAACATCAATAGAGGCCAAGAGTTTCTCTGAAGCCTTTTTGTTGTCAATGAACTGTCCCTCAGGGATGACGCTAGCATTTAACACTTTGTATCTAGAGGACAGTCAGAGGAGAGTCATGTTTTTGTGAAGCAAAAGAAAAAGGTCATGAGGATGAATATTATGTAGTGCATCATCTCTAATTCAGTGGTTGCAAAAAGGTGTCTTTACCTCTGCTTGAAGTCACCATAGAGGATTCTGCTGGGGAAACCCTTCCTGCAGATTCTGATGCCCTCCAGCACACCATTACACCTGAGCTGGTGGATAACCAGGAAGTTCTCCATCAGACCTGCAATGAAAATGTTCTTAAGGTTCCAGAGATATTTTCAAAACATTTGAGTCTTCAGAGATTAGGATTACCTGGAGTCTTGGACTCATTAGGAATCAAGCAGCGCACAAAGTGAGGGTGAGTGCTCCTCAGGTTAGTCATCAGCTTACCCAAGTTCTCCTGTGGAAACGTTTGTCATTAGTCTAATCTTTAATTGTGTAAAAATTCACATTCTTCATAAAAAGAGAGAATCTGTTTACCCTGAAAAGTGCAGACACTGTCTGGAAGGAACCACCCTTCTTCTTGCCTTTCTTTCCTCCTCCCTCAGCTGTTTTATGTCAATGAATGAAATAGTTTTTTTATTGTCCTTGTGTTGCTTTCCATCAACCCTTTCAATATATCACTATTAGATAATGTCTAATTGCATCATAACACAAAGGAATTGATGAAATGCAAATGTTCGTACCATCAGCAGCTCCATGAGCTGCATACAGGAAGGCCAGCACTTTGAGCGATGACTTTTGGTAGAGTTGCACAACAGAGTCGTTCAGTGGATCCTTGTTCTTGTCCAACCAGCCATTAATGTTGTAGTCCACAGTGCCGGCATAGTGGACCAGAGAGAAGTGGGCTTCTGCCTTACCTTTGGCAGGCTTGGGCTTCTGGAAAGCTGGACATTTGCCCAGATGCTGATCATATAGCTTGTTTTTGAAGCTTGTGTCTGTAGCCTTGGGGAACATGCACTCCTCTTCAAGGATGGAGAAGATGCCCATTGGCTGTTGAAGAAATATTCATGCTCAAGTACAGGCACAATATGAATAATCATTTTAATTTGCTGAATGTCCTCTTACCTTCTCAATGAGCTCAATGCAGGCAGCCAAGTCCATACCAAAGTCAATGAACTCCCATTCAATGCCTTCTTTCTTGTACTCCTCTTGCTCCAGAACAAACATGTGGTGGTTGAAGAACTGTTGCAGTTTCTCATTTGTGAAGTTAATGCAAAGCTGCTCCAAGCTGTTGAACTGACAATTAAGCAGAGGCAAGTTCTTACTGATGGCTATTATTTTTTATATCCTGATTGTTACAGAGACTTTGATAGCTGAAGCTCACATCAAAGATCTCAAATCCAGCGATGTCCAGCACACCAATGAAGAACTGTCTTGGCTGCTTTGTGTCCAACATCTCATTGATACGGACAACCATCCACAAGAACATTTTCTCATAGACAGACTTGCAGAGTGCAGAGACTGCGTTGTTCACCTGAGAAATTCAAAGGTCAGCGTAGATCATATCATTACTCTTTTACTTCCCAAGACAACTATGAATGTCTACGAGACACTACTACTATTCGAGTAGATAAGTGATCACCTGTGGTACTGTCTGGCCTTTGGTCACCATCTCATTTCCGACCTTCACTCTGGGGTAACACAGAGCTTTCAGCATGTCAGCGGAGTTGAGGCCCATGAGGTAGGCGATTTTATCAGCCACTGAGGAAGTTTTACACATTATTGTCACTAATGAAGTGAACGTTTACATGTTTATAGAATGTGCTAATTTTACGTCTTACCCTCGGTGCCGTCAGGCTCGGCCTGCTCTTCTCTCTGCTTCTGTTTAAACTTCATGCCTCCATGATGCATCACAGCACCTGTCAGCTTGTAGATGCTGATTTTCTCATCAGCAGTGAAGCCCAGAATGTCAATGGCAGTCTGTTTTTATATGACCAAATGAATCTCACATTATTCTTTAGCGAGTCAAAAAGAAGGGTATTATGTCATTCAGTTTATTGTAGTGTTTTTTGGATGTTCGTTTGCTCAGATAAATTTAATAAAATATGAAAATACTGCTTCTACTAATAATAATGTAGTTGTCCACATACATCTGTGGCAATGAACTCCTCCACATCATTGATACTCTTGACAGTGATTTCGCCCTGGCTGATCATTGGATAGTCGTAAGGGTTGGTGGTGATGAGCAGGGCCTCTGTAAAGAATTGATGTGCAGTGTGTTAACAGTGTTCTCAAACATGGAAATAAATGAAATGCCACAATACTGTAGATTTCTCACCGAGCAGCTCTGGCTTGTGTCCGGTCATGAGCTGGTAGAAGATGTGGTAGCTCCTCTCCGCAGACAGCTGGAATGTTACTCTTGACTTTTCCAGCAGATCTTCCCAAAAATTATAATAATAAATAAATAAATAAATCCACATTTTTGCTTCCACATTAAACATTTATATGTTGGCAGTGTTGCCTCACAGTGTTGACTCACAAGTTTCAATATCAGCTGAGGCCAGTTTTCCAGTGGTCCCAAAGTGAATTCTGATGAATTTACCCTTAGCAGATTGAAATATTTATAAGTTTTGAATTTCCCAGCTTTGGAATGTTAACTGAATTTGTACAATTCATCTGGCCACAGCAACTTACAAAACGAGAAGAGTTGTCATTCCTCACAGTCTTGGCATTTCCATAAGCCTCCAGCAGAGGGTTGGCTGCAATGATTTGATCCTCTAGCGACCCCTGGTGAGTAGTTAAGTAATTTCATCATGCAGAATAATTTGTTCACTGTACTTTGAATGATATTCGATTATTTAGTCACCTTCATTTTGCCAGAGGAGGTAGGTTCTGCCTTCTTTCCGCCAGAAACAGCGATTGTCGCAAAGTACTGGATGACACGTTTGGTGTTGACAGTCTTTCCTGCACCAGATTCTCCACTGAGTGGAAATGTTAAAGATGGAAAAGAACATATTTCAGAATATTATAAATTATGTGATATGTTGGCTTTTTGTAAGTGCTTCTTTAAAATCCATAAATGTCAGACGTGAAACCTGCACATGCATCATGCTGGCAGTGTGGTCTTAACCTTGTATACATGCAGCTCTGTCAGTAAGCGGCTTTTCCCCACACCTTTCTGTTACTTTAGTTTTCCTGTCTTTCCCAGCACATGTCAATAAGAATGATGCTTCTGCATTTACATGTTACAAGCTTTCAACAGCAGAAAAGGCAGGCGTTAAACTGTTTTCTCTCAATAGCTTAAACAATGTTAGCATTTACATGATGATTCTTATACAATAACTTTAATTATCATAGCCTACTTACGTGATCAGGATAGACTGATTTTCCCTGTCTGAAACACATTTAGTATTATTATAAATGAAACCGCTAAACAGATTATATTTTCATTTTTTTTATTTATTTTTTTATATCATATTTGTAACAAGATGTACACCACTACATAAATTACTCATAAGAGACCCATTAAGTAAAAAGAGTCCATTAAATAAAGAAATTGTAGGTGTATTAAGCAAAATGTAAGCAGGCTCAAGTTCAGCACAAGTTGATTGGATTGCAAAACGGATTGAAAATGAATATCTCCACTTACCAGTGAGCATGAACTGGTAGGCGTTGTCGGAGATGGAGAAGATGTGAGGCGGGGCTTCAATCCTCTTTTTGCCTCTGTATCCATTCACAACGATTGTATCGTACACTGGGAGCCACTTGTAGGGATTGACAGTGACGCAGAACAAGCCAGAGTAGGTCTGAAACGGAGATAGATAGTCCAGTTTTACAATGCTGCCGCCCCATCCCAGGAATAAGATATGATTTGCTTAGACTTACGTAGATCATCCACGCTGCGTAACGCTCTTTGAGGTTATACAGCACAGTAGGCTCATTGAGGTGGGTCATCATGGCCATGTCCTCAATTTTGTCAAACTTAGGAGGATTCATGGGGAAGATTTCAGTGTCTTTCACCGTGATCGTCTAGAAAGTTTTAAACATGGATGAGACATTTAGTACAAACGCTATATTTGTTTCACCTTGCAAGTAGTTTTACAGTCCACAGCATCATGTAAAACTGTTTTACAGAAGATCAACACATTTATTAATTCTACTTACTTTCCCACACAGAGTTTTGACAGTAGCTTTGCCGCCTTCTCTACTAGCAAGAACACCCTTCAGGTACATCTCGCTCGGCTCTGACACAAAGAATGCCGTTTTGGCATCAAAGGGGGTGTTCTGAGCCTCTATTCTCTCTCTTTCCGGCTTCCGGAGGTAAATGGCTGCCGGGCCGAAGCACTCCATTTCACCATCTCCCATGGTTGCGGTTTACTGTGAGAAGAGAGAGAATGTGCAGAGGGATTTATACTTTCATAACTTCTAAATATTAAACAAATGCAAGTGGAATGAAACGTATTAATTCCTATGAATGTGAAGCGCAATGATGCTGCTCCATGTGAGTGTTTCTGAGCTTCTGTGTTCTAAAGGAGTTGTTTTTTATCCTGAGCAACTCAACAGGTTTAACAATTAAAACAGTTTGGTACTCTATTCAACCAACTGTTTGCTTTAGAACTGAGATGGGATCTCTTATTTTCTTAGCTTCTAAAATGAAAACCAATGATTATAAGTATGCATATATTTTGTTTACCTGCTGTCCTGTCCAGAGAATATGTGTCTGAGGTTGGAGATGCTAAGAGAAAGGAAAAAAACTTGAGTTCAAATATGTGCTTTGAATGACATGAATTACAAGTATAACTTGGACTAATTCAGTCAGATTAGTATCAAAAGCATATTGAACAGTGCATAGCCACACTCTAAACTCTTAAATAATCTAACTGATTACCATGCATCAGGGTTAGCCATTTAATCTCTAAACTGCAGAACACAAGTATGTGATATTATGTTAATAGTAGAAGGAGAGCATGATGAACAACTCACCCACCTTTGAGTTCCAGTCAGTCCTTAAAGGAGCCTGAAGCAGCTTCTTATATAGACAGAATAGTGTTCACTCAGCAAAACTCACTCACTGTATTTGGTCATGTATTTTTAGCTCTGTTTCAAAAGGAATTTTTGTTCAACTGATTGTCACGTTCATCAATATCGTGACATTAGCCAAATATGTTATCACTATGATGTAATTACCTGTCCAGTCTTAATTAGTTTTAGTTTTATTTAAAGGAAATATTGTGTTAGAAGAACAGATAATTGGGTTGAGATAATGGCAGTGAACCCTTCAGTAAGATGAGGTAAATTGTCACTAGATTAATTAAATATTTGAAAATAAGACACCAACACTGAGATTAAAAATTAGACTTGATGTATTTATAGGTGCCACTTGTGATCAAGCGCCTTAACCTTGAGAAAGGGTTGTTATGTGAAGGGTATCAGTGACTGGAGTTCAGACATTGTTTGGGTCTTATGTAGAGCATAATCTTCTTCAAGTGCATTGGCACTACAGTAGAGCCCAGTTTAGCCGTGGAGAAGCTCTCAAATGTCACTGGGTTACTGTTCCCAGAAGCCTGGAAAGCTTTTCATGTGACAAAGCAGCAAATTTGGGCACAACAGTTGTCATTCTGTGAACTTGTGCATATGGTGACACTTTTGCTGAAGGCCTTGCGACAAGATCTGGCAGAATAATGATGTGTAGACAAACCTATGAAAAGGTATGAGACCAGTCAATTTCATCATTCATAACTTTAGAAGTGTATTTTCTTCTCTGGTCATATTCCAAATTACTAAATTTTATATATATATATATATATATATATATATATATATAAACACATTTACAAGCACAGCCACGGCTCTTGATATATTTTAAGTCAAATTGGTTACACTTTCGATGGTCCAGACATTGTACTTACTATACATAACTTGTCAACTACATGTCAACTAACTCTCATTAGAGTATTAGTAGACTGCTAGGTTAGGGTTAGGTTATAGCGTTGTACTTGCAAAGGAACTTGTAGTCAGTAGAATGTCTGTTCTAAATAAAGTGTTAGCAGGTATTAAGTAGACAGTCTACTAATTTTCTAATGAGAGTTAGTTGATATGTAGTTGACAAGTTACGTATAGGAAGTAGAATGTCTGGACCATCAAAATAAAGTGTTACTGTCAAATGTATATAGGGGTCTCTTTTAGACATCCTAATCAGGTGGATAATAGAAATAGCTTATAAATAAGAGGCATAGCAAATATTGTGAATTAAATCGTATGATTTCTTATTTGGACTAAATGCAAACTTTGTTTTTGGCCATGCATTTAATTTGTCCTCTCTCATCTCTCTGCTCATTTCCAGCTTGTTATTTCAGTTTTACACTCTACTAATGGCTGTGCTAGTCTATTGGGCATCAGGTGTCTGTTAATTTGTGATTAAATGCTGTTGATCTCAGAGTCGTAGTCATATTACAGTCAAATTTATTTGTATAGCGCTTTTCACACTACACAATTTCAAATCGGCTTTACTGTTATGCTTATAATGCCTTTGTACTTTACCATAGAGCAAGTTTTAGAGCTGGGCTATATATATCGATGTGATAGGACTTATTTTCCAGACTTAGGTCTAGATATATTGCATTTACCGCAGTTGTTGTGCCGCAGTGACTCGGAGATGTCAAGGCAATTAAGAGGTTTAAATATTGGTCAGTTTTGTTGTAAGCAAGACCAGGGTGAGTGTGTGGTATATTCAGTTAATGGTAAAACCCATTTTGTAAAATTACAGTGAATTGATGATGATTGGCTGACTGCATCCATGATCAGCAAGTCTTGTGTGATGGTTCTGAGCTGTAATCAGGCACGACTGCTTGAATGCATCATGAAAAAGCGGCCCTGATTTCTTCAGAGCTCTCCAGGATTGGGTGGCGTTGGGTGTGCCGTGTTCCTGGCCTTGGATCCTGCCCATGTCCTTTTACTTTCCTTGCAAGGACAATGCAATGTGTCCAACAGGCTTTCTTAGTTTCTTTGAAATGATGGCAGGAGGCTGTGGAATAAATTCTAAGGTGTTGACACCTTATAAGTAGGGGACATGTGCTCAATAAAAAAGCATCTTTCCCTAAGGGTGGTCATATTAGGACTTTCCACAAATATAGCTGGCTGGTCAGCAATGCCATCAGGGCTTTGCCATTTGTCAGTAAAGGTCACAATCGTTATTGTGGTGTCAAGTTGAAAGTTTGATATCAGATGGTCATTCGCTTTAATCAACTCCGACTTGGACACCCATATTTCTAAGAGTATTGTAGCAAGCTATTGATTAATTTAATCTTTATAATTGGTGATTCCTTTGTTTGGTCAGTATAAGAAAGACTTTACATTAGTGTTTATCTTTATTTATTCATTTAGCAGGTGCTTTTATTCAACAACTGGTTTGCAGGCATGCTGTTCTTGCATTGATTCATTCTTTGGCTTTCCTGTTGTTGTCATACAGTAGTGGGACACAGCTGAACTGGCCAGGTAATATTTCTTTAAAAAAATATGTATTTTTTGCATTTGTAATCGATAATACAGACATTCTCTGGCCCTTTGGATGCTTTCTTGCTCAAGTGCTTTCCTTAGGAGAATTCACAACTAGATGTAAATCTTTAGGCAGAGAAGTAATGTGCTTGACTCAAGGAAAATTAGTTCTACAGTTTGTTTACAGAGTGTCTAATACATGTGATGAGAATGTACCTGTAGTATTTTCGGGATTATTTGTCTTTGAGGACAGATGGGGTCTTGTGATTTGGGCATCTGTTAGTCATTCTGAATTTCTAGTAGTATTTAGATTAAACCTGAGTTTTACACTTAGACTAGGCATTTACCATGTGATATTTTTGGGATGCAAACTGAAGCATTAGAATACATTTGAGTGCTTTTGTCAGATTATATATTTGGTAATAACTTGAAATGGAGTTCTCTCTCATTTGAATGGCAAATAATGATCTAATCATTTACATTTATTTTGTAGGAAACATATTTTCAGTAACATTCTAAGTTTTAAGATGGATCAGCAACTACATTATTTAACATGAACTAACTTGAATACTGAACAGTACTGTTACAGCATGTATAAATCTTAATATTGATTTCAAAATGATTTTTTTTCCCCACATTATCTGTTATTTGAGTGTTAACTTGCACTGTGAACTAACATGAACATGCAATCAACAATTTTGTGCTTATTAAGATTAATAAAGACTGTACAAATATATATTTTTCTAATTGCTGATTCATGATAGCTATTAACTAATGTTGATAACGGGACCTTATTGTAAAGTGTTTCCATTTTCTGATTTAATTTTCTTTGCTCCTCCCGCTAACAGAACTTTGTTGATGTATGCCGTCCTTTCATAGAACCGTACTGTAAGTGTCTCCAATCTAACAGCTTCAGAATAAATATACATTAACACACATCTACGCACACATTCTTTTCATGGAACTCAAAGGTGCACTCAGTAATGTTGTTACACTGGCTAAAACATCAGTTGTCTTGGACTTTTCAGATAAAGATGCCACTGTAAAAAAGGTATTTGCCTTAGCCATGATGATTAATTGTTCTGTGAGCAAAAGTGGCCAATAACAATCCCATGTAAAAGAAAACTGTAGGGCTTGCAACAACTAATCAATAAAATTGCTAATAATCGATAATGAAAATCATCAACAACGAATGTCATTATCGATTAGTTGCGTCTGCCGACCGTGCACTAAAAACGTCCGCCCGTCACGTCATAGTACAGCTTTGAATAACGCATTGCTTTGGACAAAATGCATCTAAAAATACTGGAGGAAAGAGAGTGAGCTGCTGCTGGAAAGGTGCGTTATCCAGGCTGCCCAAAACATGAGCATTTTGTATTTTAAGCTTCAAGGTAATGCATTAGCGTAATGTTTAACATGGCTTGCCTGTCAGGCACTTTGACAGATGTGTGTGCTGTTTAATGTGTGATATGTTTCCTCGGCGCAAAACTTTAATTTTACGGTTATATCCATATCTGTAAGTGTTACAAATTCACGCAAGTATTTCCATTTTGCATGAAGGCTCGTCCTGGCTGTCGGCGGGATGCATAAGAGAGGGAGACAATTAATAATCAGTGCAAAAAATATCCATTTTGCTGAAATATCTGTTGTTGGACAGACATGTAATATTTTATGAGAGTGTTAACTGGAAAGTGATGATAGTGTGTAATTTAATATAGATGTAAGAGGTTTCTTACATGTACTGAATAAAGAAAAGACAGGAATAGGTTACTGTGTCCGGAGTGCATGTGTGTGTTCCTGCAGAACATTCCTCTTATCTGTTAACACTGAGTTTGTTTTTCTGTTTTTCTTTATCATCTTTATTATTATCTACTAGGGCTGAGAGAAAAAACCTATTCACCTAACTATCGCAACTTTTTGTTTGCAATTTTAAAATATATTATTATTTTTTTTCAGAATTGATATGAATTCAAATTAAACTGCTTTATTTTTGTCCTTGCTTATAGACAGAGGTGTAAAGTCCAGGGGTCAGAAAGTAAAAGTCCTGCCATATGTTTATTCCACCCATGAACTCACCCAGCTGATCTCACTAATCTCCTGGCTGAAAAACCGTGCTAATTAGCAAATCCAGGTGATTGGAACAAAATACTGAGGAGGACTTTTACTTTCTGAACCTGGAATTTATTTGGCTCTCCCAAATTTTCAATTGTATTATTGGGCTTGTAACCTAGGCGCTCTGACTTACTGGCAAGGTCCGGATTTCATAAACCACTCACCAGACTGGGTCCAGATAGAATCCTCAGCCTGCCTTCCTTTCTCACTCTCAGCCCTCCTATTCTCACCCTTACCACTAGGCCTAGACTCTCACTCGTTGCACCCTATGGTATGGAACTAGATTCCAAATTCGCAAATATTTTGGATGGCAAAGGGGTTCAATCTGTGCCCCAGTTGCCAGAAATAATTGATTTACATTACATTTACATTTATTCATTTAGCAGACGCTTTTATCCAAAGCGACTTACAAATAAGAACAATAGAAGCAGTTAAACTAACAGTAGGACAACAATATGCAAGGGCTATGACCCTTCTCAGTTTAATCTAACGCAGTACATGTTAATTTTTTTTTTTTTTTTTGAGATTCATTCAACCTCTAAATGACCAGGCATTCTTGCTTTGGCAAGAAAAAGGTATCATAACATGTAAAGATCTTTTTTGCTGATGGTAGCTTCTTGTCTTTTGCGCAATTAGAATCTCAATTTAAAATACTAAAGCCCACTTTTTCAGATATCTACAGGTACGTGATTTTACACGTACGAATTTTATTTCTTTTCCTTCCCTTCCTGATCCAAACCCTATTGAAACCCAGTTTTTCCTGATGACCCAGAGCAAAGAGGCACCATCTCTAGCTTATATATAAAACTTACATCATTATTATCCACTTCTGTTAATGCACAAAGAGATTCCTGGCAACTGGACCTTAATATCTGCCTGACGGATGAGGTATGGGATGAGGCTAAATATAGAATCCATGACCATATCCATATCCATGGCTACGCGAACCGGAATTATCCCGACAACGCTTTATCTGTAGAGAGGTAAAGGGAGGGACGCCTTCACAGGGGAGAGACTAGTTGACACATCAGGACTGCGCTGGCGTTGCGTCCAGGCACAGGTCCTTCATCAGATCTGGATACGGCCTGGATCTGGCGGACTGCGGTAAACAGAGAGACTAATATTAACGTAGACGCCATTCTTCTTATGATGTAACAAGTACATCAGGATTTATGGGAAGTGTTCCAGGTTCCAGGTGACCTAATCTATGCAGCCTAACATTGAATTATAGAAGTCTATAATGTGTTATGTGTATGCAAGGTCAAAGAGATGTGTTTTTAATCTAGATTTAAACTGACAGAGTGTGTCTGCTTCCCGGACAATCTTAGGAAGACTGTTCCAGAGTTTTGGTGCTAAATAGGAGAAGGATCTACCGCCAGCAGTTTAATTTGATATTCTAATTATTATTAACTGGCTGGAATTTTGACATTGCAATAGACGTGAAGGACTATAATGCGTTAAGAGCTCGCTCAAGTATTGCGGAGCTTAGTTCAAATCTAGACTAAAAACACATCTCTTTGACCTAGCATTCACATAACACATTATAGACTTCTAAAGGTAAAAGTTTGGTCATGGTGATTACGTAGGTATGAATTTAAACAAATGTGCATATCGGGACTTCACTGACAGTTTTCCAGAACTTCGTGCCAAGTTAAAGAGGTGTTGAGAGAGATTTTGATAAAAAATGAAATAAAAAAAAAAATAAATGTATGTATGTATATATATATATATATATATATATATATATTTTTTTTATTTATTTATTTATATATATATATATATATATATATATATATATATATATATATATATATATATATATATATATATACACTCACCTAAGGAACACCATACTAATACTGTGTTTGACCCCCTTTCGCCTTCAGAACTGCCTTAATTCTACGTGGCATTGATTCAACAAGGTGCTGAAAGCATCCTTTAGAAATGTTGGCCCATATTGATAGGATAGCATCTTGCAGTTGATGGAGATTTGTGGGATGCACATCCAGGGCACCAAGCTCCCGTTCCACCACATCCCAAAGATGCTCTATTGGGTTGAGATCTGGTGACTGTGGGGGCCATTTTAGTACAGTGAACTCATTGTCATGTTCAAGAAACCAATTTGAAATGATTCGAGCTTTGTGACATGGTGCATTATCCTGCTGGAAGTAGCCATCAGAGGATGGGTACATGGTGGTCATAAAGGGATGGACATGGTCAGAAACAATGCTCAGGTAGGCCATTGCATTTAAACGGTGCCCAATTGGCACTAAGGGGCCTAAAGTGTGCCAAGAAAACATCCCCCACACCATTACACCACCACCACCAGCCTGCACAGTGGTAACAAGGCATGATGGATCCATGTTCTCATTCTGTTTACGCCAAATTCTGACTCTACCATTTGAATGTCTCAACAGAAATCGAGACTCATCAGACCAGGCAACATTTTTCCAGTCTTCAACTGTCCAATTTTGGTGAGCTCGTGCAAATTGTAGCCTCTTTTTCCTATTTGTAGTGTAGATGAGTGGTACCCGGTGGGGTCTTCTGCTGTTATAGCCCATCCGCCTCAAGGTTGTGCGTGTTGTGGCTTCACAAATGCTTTGCTGCATACCTCGGTTGTAACGAGTGGTTATTTCAGTCAAAGTAGCTCTTCTATCAGCTTGAATCAGTCGGCCCATTCTCCTCTGACCTCTAGCAGAGTCAACAAGGCATTTTCGCCCACAGGACTGCCGCATACTGGATGTTTTTCCCTTTTCACACCATTCTTTGTAAACCCTAGAAATGGTAGTGCGTGAAAATCCCAGTAATTGAGCAGATTGTGAAATACTCAGACCGGCCCGTTTGGCACCAACAACCATGCCACGCTCAAAATTGCTTAAATCACCTTTCTTTCCCATTCTGACATTCAGTTTGGAGTTCCCTAAATGCATTGAAGCAACTGCCATGTGATTGGTTGATTAGATAATTGCATTAATGAAAAATTGAACAGGTGTTCCTAATAATCCTTTAGGTGAGTGTGTATATATATATATATATATATATATATATATATATATATATATATATATATATATATATATATATATATATATTAAATAACAATTAGAAAATTTGTATAAACTAAACACCAAAGAATAATATTAACTATTGAGCAGTGGTGACGTGTTCATGTAACATGTAAGGGTGCGCTGCCAATAACGCACCTAAAAGCTGTCACAAAGAACTGGGAAAAGTAATGATTATTAATATGTCAAATATATCAAGGAGACATTTCAATTGTTTATTAATAAACAAGTGTTTTCTGTGTCAGAGATGAAGTTGATGATGCTGACTCGCGATCTTCGCAGTAGTGAACACGCCAGAGAGAAATGCACATTTTATACGGATTACATAAGCAGAGAGCAGTCTGTTTTCTTTCGTTTTGAATTGTTCTGTTTAAAAGTACACATTTCAAGCAATATTTCTCAGGTCTGTGAGGCAAGTTGCTTGTACGCTGAGTTTCGGTTCATTTAAGAGACGAGCTCCAGTTCACGCGCCGGCGCCTCCGTGTCCTGATTATATTGCCTGCTATATTTAGCCTACCTCTTATTTATTAAATCCAGGAAATTGGTTGATGAAACATTGATTAAAATTAAGATACAATTAATACAAAACGAAATTCACTTTAAAGAAAGGTTTTCTACAAAAACAAACTTAATGAAGTGGTCAAAATCATGTCTGCCCACTCCATTTGTCTCCCGATATTTTCAGGATCATCTTATCTTATTCATGCTTTTCACTTTTCATATAATCAACATGAAATAAAATAAAAATATTATTTTATTTAAACATGAATATGAAACTAAATCATTTTTTAATGACTGGGCTACAACACATAGGCCTATTAGCCTACAGTACAGAGAAATTTAATGTCGGAGCGTCTTGCCGGTGAGCATGTGGGGGGAGACTCGGGAGAGATACGATTTTCGATCAATCATCGAATATTATTTTGCTTGATATGCCAATCCTTAATATTTGGTGTTTTAAATGCCTGTTTGAGATCTCTGTGAAAGTTTTAAAGCAGTCTTGTAGTGCCGCTTTCAGAGTGCTCACGTCCGTAACATTGTTTCTTCCTCATATTTTACCACCTAAAAGTTAAAGATTTTTTGTGTCACGTCCGGTTCCCTCATATTAAATATAAAACGCATGTGTATACTGATATTTTTCTAACGTCTGGACTCCTTTATTAAGGGAGTATGGATGTATAAACAGACGTTTCAATATATTAGCCTAGTATTAAACGAATTTTCTGATAATTTATATTTCAAGTTTTGACTGCAAATGTCACGTCCATAATGCTGGAACTGCCCAATAGTAATGTAAAGATGTGGTAGCATTGGATCTGGAAGGGAAGGATAACTCTGGGAGTTGGAAGGGGTGTGTGGCGATTCTGCCTTCTCACACCGCGACACAGGTTCGTGGCCCTGAGTGTCGCGATTTCGGTTTCATTTCGCATATCGTTACAGCCCTAATAATCATAGATGACGCCACAGGTTTTTATTTAAAAGAAAGAGCGTAGCCTACGTTTGTATGTAGGCCTATGGGCAATTTATATTCACAATACTTACTAAAATATAATTAATATCATTTTATTGCATTTGTATTAGTTGTTTGAAGAGTAAAAAAAAAAATCGGTCGGTCTTAACGCAAGTTTACAACCGGCAAGTCGGTCGGACTAAAAGGGAAACATTTTTTTAATTGGGTTAGTCCTAAATTTACAGGGGCGGTCGGGTTACGGCAAACAAGAATATTTTTAAGGATGGCCTAAAAAATGATTCAAAACAGAAAGATATACGAAGCTTACAGACGCAAACCAATGCAACAGCTGCAGCAGGAGCAATGAGGCAGACAAGAGCAATCGATTACATGCTAAAGTTCAATTCAAGCAAAGATCATTAGTTATTAATTTAGGGGCCACTAACACGACACTGTTTTAACAGAAAACATTTAACACGCTCCGACCGCCCATTCGTACAAAACAGTGCCTGGTGCTCGAGAACACAAACCCTGAAAGAGATTCCAAGGTGCAAGCCTTGAACATTTTTGAAAAAAAGGTTATCTCTGCGCAAACCTCAGAAATGAAAAAACGCAGACGGCGTGGACATGCGTATCACGTGTTTAGTCTATAGGTATGCACGTTTTAATATATATGTGCACAGGCGTCTAGTCCTTCTTTACAAACCAACCCTCAACAAACTACTTGTCTGGCCTTAAAAATGTATAATAAAGAATTAATTATCCCTTCCGCGTAGCAACGTGAACCAGAATTATCCCGACGTTTTATCTGTACAGAGATAAAGGGAAGGAGGCCTTCACAGGGTAGAGACTAGTGGACACTTCAGGACTGCGTTGTCGTCCTGTTCAGGTGCAGGTCCTTCATCAGATCTTGAGAGTGTGTGTGTGTGTGTGTGTGTGTGTGTGTGTGTGTGTGAGAGATCTGGAGTGTGTGTGTGAGTGTGTCCAGCCACAGGTCCTTCATCTGATCTGGAGTGTGTGTGCGTGTCCAGACGCAGGTCCTTCATCAGATCT
The DNA here is from genome assembly GCA_022828995.1 of Vimba vimba. NCBI lineage: Eukaryota > Metazoa > Chordata > Actinopteri > Cypriniformes > Leuciscidae > Vimba > Vimba vimba. Next base: position 45,122,026 of record CM040825.1, read on the forward strand.
GGAGTGTGTGTGTGTGTGTGTGAGTGTGTCCAGGTGCAGGTCCTTCATCAGATCTGGATCCGGCGGACTGCGGTAAACCTCGGATAAACAGAGAGACTAATATTAGCGTAGACGCAATCCTTCTTATGATGTAACAAGTACATCAGGATTTATGGGAAGTGTTCCTGGTTCCGGCTGACCTGATCTATGCAGCCTAACATTGAATTATAGAAGTCTATAATGTGTTATGTGTGTTATACATCATATACAGTCCGTATAAGTGTATGATTGAACTTTTCCCCATGGTCTAGTGTTAAATAAAATCGCAATACATTGCAATATTGAATCGCAATACTTGTAGAATCGCAATTCTTAAAAATCGCAATACATATCATATCGGCACCCAAGTATCGTGATAGTATCTAATCGGGAGATAGGTGTATGATCCCAGCCCTATTATAAAAAAATGTAATGTAGCGATTTAAATGGTCCTTTTGCTTTATAGCTCTTTTGCACATAGCATAGATATAGATATATTCACTATAAATGTTTTCATAGCATTCAGATGGCAGGTTTGTTTGAAGGACAGCATTGGGCAAGATGTGAAATTTGTGTGTTTTGTCAATAACATTTAAAAAGTTATTTAAAAAAAGAATCGGATTAATCGAAGAAATGTGACCCGTCACGGAAACCAGGGACACAAGTCGGCAGCACAACTTTCGAGCAAAATGAGAAAGAAGCGTTTTTTTTTTTAAATTGGTGATTTTCGTTTTTTTGCAGAATCTGTTAGTTGAGATCACGAAGAAGCCTCTCCATGTTTGAGATAGCATTATTGGTATATTTAAAAGCGTACATTTTGATGTTGAAATCGGCTTGTTTTTCGGAGATTCTAGCACGCAGTAGGGGCGTGTCATTGTCGGTGTGTATTTCCATACTGAATAAGCCGGCGTGGCTACTTATTATGCAGCGCTCTGGCCGGCTCTATCTGATTTCAAAATTCAATGAAGATTAGGGCTGCACGATTATGACAAAAATCATAATTGCCGATTATTCCCTTGAAATTGTAATTGCGATTATTAATTACGATTATCACAATTTACATTGAATATATATATATATATATATATATATATATATATATATATATATATATATATATATATATTATTATACATGTTTACTTAAAAATTGTGAACACACACACTGTACCACCTTTACTTAACATACACATAAATTGTAAGAATATGACTAATAGTAAAGACTACTAAGAAATAAACATTAGGCATAGATGCTAAAGCTATTAAATAGCAGTCCCAAACTAGCTTTTGTTAATATTGGTATGAACCACCAGAGTCATTAAAAAAATAACACAAAGTGAAAATAAAGTGGCATTTTGGGGTTAATATTGAAACGACAGTTACCATGGTGAATAAACAATATTAACAAGAACTGTTAATGAAACATGAAAATTGCCCCTGGTGAATAGAATGAAAATCATCCCTGCATGCACATCCTTCTCAGCTAACACACGACGTACCAGTAACGTGATTTATTGGTATTTTACTTTTATTTCGTGGCTTACTAATTTACAACGTAACAACGTTGCATGCTCGTAGTTTCCTTTGCACTTTATACACAGCGAGCGCCGCCGCATTTGCGCGTGCAATTGAAGATTGTGCATTACGAACACAGTAGCCTATAACGGCTGACATGACAGGAACGTCCGTTTTTCTGAGGTGAAAGACTTTTTATTTCGGCGTACACATACGTCGCTGCCTGGTAGTTCCTATTGTGCTGGATTTTCTGAAGTAGTTGTGATTCGCCTCTTATAACATGCGCTAAATGCACGCAGAGTGGAATTTTTTTTTTGTTTGTAATCGCAGCTTTGAACGATCACGTAATCGTGGCATCCATAATCGTAATCGCGATTAGAAATTCGATTAATTGTGCAGCCCTAATGAAGATGGACGCCAATAACATAACGATGTCCAGCAATCGATTTAAATAGTAGTTTACATGGGGTTTAATTTGTCGTTTAATGAGATGTAGCCTGATTCATGTTGTCAGTGGCAATACATAGATCCGCCGATATAATTAACGTGTACATAGATCCGCCGATATAATTAACGTGTTTATGAATGGTACAGTGGTAGAGCTTTCGCCAGCCGTGTCAGAGGTTGAGAGTTCGAATCCGACCTTGTATAGTTTTTTTTTTTTTTCTCGTATAGTTTTTTTTTTCTCTCATCAAAACGATTATGTTCATCAGTGATTGTATATCAAGCAGGGACACGCAAAAGTTTGAATTATTTTGTTATTTCAACAGAATGAATAGAGAGTATCCACAACGCAACGGATTGAAGCCAATGCAGTGTGTGCGCGAGCCACACAAGTAAACACTGTATCTGCGCCACTGATCGCAGCGGCAACGAGCACTTTGATCACTTGATTAAAAAAAAACACATTTCAGCGCTAGTATCTTATTTAAAAAACGAACGAAATAAATGCTCTGCCAGTTAACTGGAGATGTTTTATTTAGAGAATTTGTAGAATTGGTACATTCAGGGGGGAGGGGGAGATGGGGGAGCTTTACAGGGGGTATGACTTATCTAAATAAGATGTAAATGAGCCCTATTGTCATTCCCAGAAGGGTGAGAACTTGACAATCTTTAGAAGCAGATTTCTACCATTTCAGTTTTTTTGAGTGCCTACCTTCAAATGGCCACAACTTCTCCAAATATTATCAGATTTCCATGTGTTACACATCGTTGGAAAGCTTGAAAATGCCCCAGAACCGACTTGTGTCCCTACTTTCCGTGACTGGTCACAAATAATCAGCCAACTAATCGATTATCAAAATATTTATTAGTTGCAGCCCTACAAAACTATTGTCATAATTGCACTACTGTTATGACTAGAGTCTCTGTTGCACAATAGTGTACAGACCTGAGAAAATGAATTAACTAAGTTACTACATAATGTATTTGACACTAGGGGTGGGTAAAAACTAGTGCTGCACGATTAATCATATCACAATTGCGATGTCAAGCCTATGCGATTATATGAAATAAATAAATGCATGTGTGGACATGACAACCCATTCTCTCTGAGAGCTGTTTGCCCATTTTCTACACCGCTAATAAAAAGAAGACCAGTCAGCTTCAGTTTAGGCAGTGGCACGTGTGGCGCGTATGGTTACGTCGTGGCTTTTTCCGGTGTGCAGCGCGGAGAACAGGTGAAGATGATGCCGAGCAGACGGACACTGAACTGGTGGCCAGAAAAAAATACCTCTGTTGAATGGCGATATTTGGCTTTAAGATAACCGACACTGAGCAGAGAGAGCAGGGCTGCCAACTCTCACTCATTCAGCGTGAGACTCACGCAATCAACACTTTCACGCAATCAATCACGTGTCTCATGCCACACATCCATTTTCTCACGCAGAGAAAAATCGCGAAGCAAAGAAGACACTGACACCGACAAACTAGACAGAGCAGGTTACTTTTGGTAGGAACAAATTGACAGCTCTCAGATTCTGTCAATTTTATCACGAAATTCAAACAGTAGCATTTTGGCTCTTGTAAATGTGATGTGACAGATCGTGGTCGTGAACCGATCACCTCTTACTCTTTACTAGTTAATAGTAAATCAACACGAATGAACAATAAGTGTGTTGAAAGATACAGTACAACTTACCGAAATCCCGATTTTGCAGTTTTTCCTACTTACAAAGAATGTAGAGCTCTGTAATTTTGATCATAGGTACACTTCAACTGTGAGTGACTGAATCTAAAACAAAAATCCAGAAAATCACATTGTATGTTTTTTAAATAATTAATTTGGATTTTATTGCATGACATAAGTATTTGATCACCTACCAACCAGTAAGAATTCCGGCTCTCACAGACCTGTTAGTTTTTCTTTAAGAAACCCTCCTGTTCTCCACTCATTACCTGTATTAACTGCACCTGTTTGAACTCGTTACCTGTATAAAAGACACCTGTCCACACACTCAATCAAACAGACTCCAACCTCTCCACAATGGCCAAGACCAGAGAGCTGTGTAAGGACATCAGGGATAAAATTGTAGACCTGCACAAGGCTGGGATGGGCATCAGGACAATAGGCAAGCAGCTTGGTGAGACGGCAACAACTGTTGGCGCAATTATTAGAAAATGGAAAAAGTTCAAGATGACAGTCAATCTCCCTCGGTCTGGGGCACCATGCAAGATCACCTCGTGGGGCATCAATGATCATGAGGAAGGTGAGGGATCAGCCCAGAACTAAACGGCAGGACCTGGTCAATGACCTGAAGAGAACTGGGACCACAGTCTCAAAGAAAACCATTAGTAACACAATATCATGGATTAACCGTCATGGATTAAAATCCTGCAGCGCACGCAAGGTCCCCCTGCTCAAGCCAGCGCATGTCCAGGCCCATCTGAAGTCTGCCAGTGACCATCTGGATGATCCAGATGAAGAATGGGAGAAGGTCATGTGGTCTGATGAGACAAAAATAGAGCTTTTTGGTCTAAACTCCACTCGCCGTGTTTGGAGGAAGAAGAAGGATGAGTACAACCCCAAGAACACCATCCCAACCGTGAAGCATGGAGGTGGAAACATCATTCTTTGGGGATGCTTTTCTGCAAAGGGGACAGGACGACTGCACCGTATTGAGGGGAGGATGGATGGGGCCATGTATCGCGAGATCTTGGCCAACAACCTCCTTTCCTCAGTAAGAGCATTGAAGATGGGTCTTGGCTGGGTCTTCCAGCATGACAACGACCCGAAACACACAGCCAGGGCAACTAAGGAGTGGCTCCGTAAGAAGCAACTCAAGGTCCTAGAGTGGCCTAGCCAGTCTCAAGACCTGAACCCAATAGAAAATCTTTGGAGGGAGCTGAAAGTCTGTATTGCCCAGCGACAGCCCCAAACCTGAAGGATCTGGAGAAGGTCTGTATGGAGGAGTGGGCCAAAATCCCTGCAGTGTGTGCAAACCTGGTCAATAACTACAGGAAACTTATGATCTCTGTAATTGCAAACAAAGGTTTCTGTACCAAATATTAAGTTCTGCTTTTCTGATGTAACAAATATTTATGTCATGCAATAAAATGCAAATTAATTACTTAAAAATCATACAATGTGATTTTCTGGATTTTTGTTTTAGATTTTCGTCACTCACAGTTGAAGTGTACCCATGATAAAAATTACATTACATACAGAAAATACAGACTTCTACATGCTTTGTAAGTGGGAAAACCTACAAAATCGGCAGTGTATCAAATACTTGTTCTCCCCACTGTATGTTTACAGCATTGGTGATATATATATATATATATATATATATATATATATATATTTAATTGAAATCTTGAATTTGTGTCAAGGAATAATAAAAACTGTAGCCTACTAGTCATTGTACCATGTAAACATTGTAACCTCTTGTCACTAACCTTCACAAATTTCTGTTTAGCTACCAAATGTTTTGACAAACACAATACACTTCTACAGTTTAGAAATACACATTTCAGAATTATCACTAATCTGTGTGTGCATTTTCCTTGAGAACCAAGCAAGTTGACTCATGAAACCATTTATTATATAGCTATCGCAATCGCAATATTGACCTCAATAATATTAATATGACATTTGTTAAATTTAAATGCATGAGAATATTTTGCAATAAATTTGCAATGCAGAGACATTTGTGACATTCGGCAAAACAAATTAATTTAAAGTGAAACTGAAACAGAAACCGGCATTGAGCTCACATAACCTACCTCTCTCAATCGCCACAAATACCAAATGTTTCCATATCCGCGATGTATTTGGATGCTAAAATATTATTTATTAAAACCCTGTACATTCAGATAAATAATATCGTTGAATATTAAGTTTCCCCATGTAAATGTAAAAGTGTCCCCTATGTAAAGCGCTTTGAGTGCCGAGTTATATAAATCGCTATATAAATGTAATGAATTTATTATTGTAATTATTATTAAAGAATTTGAGATTTAATTTGCACACAGTAATTCTCATTCATCAAAAAAAGTGAGAAGCTTGGACTGTATAGCTTTGTATTATGTTGAAATTATTATTATGACAGATGAAATTATTATTAATTTAGCTGAATTTTAAAATGAGTATTTTGAGGTTTTGAGTAAATGAGGTATTTACACAACTGTAAATTTGGTAGAAACTTTCCTAAGCGACATAAATTGCATTCAAGGTATGAATTATTTTTTATTAGTCCATGCACTCTCTGAGAATTGAACCCTTGATCTTGACATTGGTGCCATGCTCTACCAGTCTACAATACAGACAGACAGAGAGCGCCTTGATAAACTGCATTTAATGGACATGTAAGGCACAGTACAAGTAAGTCATATTATATGCTTGCTTGTAGATGTGGTGTGATGTCTCATCTTCATTCTTCATCCTTGCTCTGCAGTAAATAAAAAGACATTAAGTTGCATGTTTTTTCCCCAGTCAGAAATGCATGTATATTAAGCAGTGTACTTTAACCCCCTGAGGTCGGCGGTATCGCCGGCGATACCAGCTCGCTTTTTTTTTATCAGTGTAAAAGAAACTCATAAATACTCTGTTGACTTTGATTTTCCATAGGACTTTCATACATCAATCGATTCTGTTAAATGTGTATTATTTTTGTGTATACTCACAATAAAAACAAAGTGTTGTGCTTTTCGCCAAATTAAGAAAAATAAACACGGAGCGAGTTCTGCCTTCTCTCTGTCCGTGTAGTCCATTCTGAAATGCGTCCGAAAATGAATCATAACTCAGCGAATACTTCTCACACAGACATGTGATATATGTCTTTATGAAGCTTGAAATCTCTTCTTTTAAATGAAGTAATTAATATAAAAAACAAATGTTTTCAACTCATGTAATCCGTTTGAAAGCAAGGAGAGGTACCGTTTTTTCCTTCTGCCTCATTATCTCTATAATCAGCTGCGGCCGCCCCGCCCCCGGCGCGATTCACATGGTAAATAGTTTAGGTAATCTATGCTTCGCACCCGCCCCCCGATCAATGCCTTGAAAACACGAAGTTTCATCAGATCAGATTCACTGATAGTTAATCGCGTTTAGAGAGGATGGCTCGTTTCTCCGGGAAAGACGCCCTTCAGATGATTCTGGACAGCGAGGAATAACTCACCTTGGCTTTTCCTCAGAGGAAGATTGTAACGACGAACGGCAGCATTTTCAAGAGCGAATTGATCACGCAGAGTAAACACCGAGTTTTCACGTGAGTAAATGTGTGTACTCAAGTGGTCTAGTGGTAGAACATTTGCCTAGCGTGTTCGAATCCGCACTCGTATAGTTTTTTTTTATTTTATTTTTTTATCAAATCAGATTATGTTTATCAGTGGTTGTATATCAGGCAGAGACATGTTTGTGTGTATTTTGTTTTTTAATTTCACTGGAACGAAAAGAGAGTCTCCACAACGGATTGAAGCGCGCGTCCGAGTGAAGACTGCGCGAGCCTAAAACAAACACAGTATCCGCTAGGGGTGTGAACCTACACTGGTCTCACGGTTCGGTTCGATTACGATTATCATGTCATCGATTCAGTTCAATTCGATATCACAATGCATCGCGATGCACCGCATCCTCAATTTTAAATTTCTCTTCAAAAGTGATGTTTGCGCATCTGTGTGTGTGCTTGGGAAGTGACAGAAACAGTGACATTCCAGTTAAAGTTTCAAGGGAGTAAAGCTTGTTTATGCCATTAAGAAAAGGAAAATCTGTCAAATAAATTTTGTTTTAAAAAAAATTTCATTTAAAAGCAGCGCTCATTAATCAGTGTAGGCTATTATGTTACCATTAAAGATGCGCGCATCAACCGTCGCCGAGTCCGCTATTGAAGGTGACGATCATCCATTTATAATCACGCATAACAACACAGAATAATTGTAATTTGACCATCAGGTGCGGATACTTAAATCAGAGAATATTATTGGGGCAGGTGGACTGTTTATTTTCGGCTGCGGATTCGGCGTTGGAGCTCATCCGCGCATCTCTCTGACTCTGCCAGGCTTTAACAGCTCGGGGTGAAAACGGCTATGTGGTTTATGAAGTTAGTGGTATTAGGCTACCTCCTGCATATTCTATTTGTGTGTGACATGAGCGCACACAGCGCGTGTCTTCTGCAGGTCGTGCTTACCAGGTTGTTCATAAAAGCCGAAACGTGCCCAGATGTCGGCTTTTAAAGTAGTTGGAGCATTTTTAATATTCTCGCACTAGCGTCTCGCCTCCCTCTGCCATTGCATGCTTCCGCCACAATGCACGTACGCGACAAATGACGTCAGAAAAGTCCTTACATTATAATCGGTTATGGTCTATTACTGAACCGATACCGAATCGTCCTCGTCTGCATCGCGATGCATCGTAGAAACGATTAATTTTGACACCCCTAGTATCCGCGTCTGACTCGCGGGAATCCACGGCGCAAACCTGTGAGGGGCTGTGTTTTCTCGAGCCCCATATCAGCTCGAGAAAACACAAGTTTATTCAGATCATTACTTGTTTACACCGTCTCGCAGCGCTGTGAGGAATAATAATAATAATGGAAAATGTCCCTCAAAAGGTAGATGTAAACAAACTATTAAAAGGTAAATATAATTTTTTTTCTTTAAATAATTTTTATTGTGTTTTATTAGTAACAAATTTGGGGAGAGGATAAATATTCCAAAACTGAAAATACAGTATGAGAATTAACTGCACAATTACTAGACATGTTTACCTTGGATATTATACAATTTGCAAGCACAATTTGTGGAAAAAAAAATGTATATAAAAAATATAAATAATTTATTTTTGTGTATAAATATATACACATATATATGTGTGTGTATGCACATATATATATATATTTGTATAAGCAACGTATAAACTGCAAATTAACATTTATATTTCTTATAATAAAAATGAAAGACCTATGTTACAGACATATGAAAGACAACATTTCGTTGATTAGTTTTGGATAGATTATACATTTTTACTGTAAAATATCTGCCACCTCAAATAAGCTTTTATTTGCCAATTTTTTGTCAAAAATAATCAAATAATCAATCAAATCCTTAACTTTGAAATATGTATGATAAAATGTATACTTTAGTTTTTACAAAGAAAGATTACACTTGAATTGTTGTTTATTGAAATATTTACAAGGTAGATGTAAACAAACTATTAAAAGGTAAATATAAGCCTTTTCTTTAAATAATTTTTATTGTGTTTTATTAGTGACAAATTTGGGGAGAGGATAAATATTCCAAAACTGAAAATACAGTATGAGAATTAACTGCACAATTACTAGACATGTTTTCCTTGGATATTATAGGCCAATTTGCAAGCACAATATGTGGAAAAATAAAAAAGAATTGAGATGCTTCCAACTGTTGCTCTTGCATTCTTGTGGCTCAGTGACTTACCTGAATGAATGGCTCATTAAGTATGCGGTCCTCAGGTGTGAACCACTAAATATGCATGATCGTTGACGCCCACTCGAATATTGCCATTCCAAACAGAAAGTGCTTTGCAAAATTCAAATCAACGTATTGTGTTATGTGAAGGATTAGGCAGGGTGATTTTCATATCATTTTGAAGAAAAAACACTAGGCGATGACATCCATTAGACAAAAGTCTTATTGGAACATATTTAGTGTGTGTTTTGTGGTCTTATTTAAGAAACTTTAGTTTTTAGTTTTTTCAATAACCACGCATAAAAATTATTCTCTCAAAAATGCAGACATGTACATTCTTGTTGCTCACATATTATGGTAGCCCTGTTTGTGCTAAATAGTGTGTAATTTTTTTTTGCCATTACTATGTTTATAAGCAATTGAAAAAAGCACAAATGTCAGGGCATGTCAGAACATCTCAAGGACCCCAAAAACACCTTAGACCCCAGAGGGTTAAAGATTAACCCCCTACCCCTTTTGCAGAAAAATTCAAAATACCTTTCCAACTTCACGGCTCTTGGCCCTCAGCTTGTTGACCTGGGACTCTGCGATGTCAGCGCGCTCCTGAGCCTCCTCCAGCTCATGCTGCACCTTCCTGTACCTGGACAGGTGAGTGTTGGCCTGCTCCTCCTGTTATGATTACACAAGATATTCAACCCATTTCATAGCAGTGCATTCATGGCACTGGATGTTCTTGTCAATAGTAAAACTTCACGCTCAAGATTTGAAATTAGACTTACAGCTTCTTCAGACTGGCGCTTGTAGGCCTTCACTTTCAGCTGCAGCTTGTCTACCAGATCCTGCAGTCGGGTCACGTTCTTCTTGTCTTCCTCAGTCTTTGGGTGTAAATATTGGTCATGGTCTTAGTTAAACTGTATATTGTAAACTGTGGTAAATTTCTAATTAAAAGTAGTTTTACCTGGTAGGTAAGTTCCTTCACTCTCCTCTCGTATTTGCGCACTCCTTTCACAGCGTCTGCTCCACGTCTCTGCTCGGCTTCAACTTCAGACTCTAACTCGCGCACCTTCAGTAGAGAGTTATTGTTTTGCCTGTCAAATCTCTGCCACGACCAGTATATCTAAGAATGAGTTTTGTTAAGCTCCTGAACACTGAAATTTACCCTGGACTCCAGCTTCTGGAGCTGTTTCTTTCCACCCTTCATGGCCAGACTTTCGGCCTCATCCAGACGGTGCTGCAGGTCTTTGACAGTCACCTCCAGGTTCTTCTTCATCCTCTCCAGATGAGCACTTGTGTCCTGCTCCTTCTTCAGCTCCTCAGCCATCATGGCAGCCTGAAATATAAGCCAATTTAAGTTAACTAACTTATTTCGATGGGCAGTTGTGGCCTAATGGTTAGAGAGTCGGACTTGTAACCCGAAAGTCAAGGGTTTGATTCTTAATACCAGCAAGTAATGACTGAGGTGCCCTTCAGCAAGGCATATAACCCCCAATCGCTCTCTGGGTGCCACAACCAAAAATGGCTGCTCGCTGCTCCTTATGTGTGTGCCCCAACTCTAACTTGGATTGGTTAAATGCAGAGGACAAATTCCGAGTAAGAGTTACCATACTTTGTCTTGACTTTCCTTCACTTCATAGCTAAAAATACCTTCTATGAATATTCCCTTTGATACCACATGAACCTAAACACAAAGTCAAATAACTGTTTAAATTAGAATAGAGAAGCAGAATGTAAACACTCACATCAGTGATGGCCTTCTTGGCCTTCTCTTCAGCATTTCTGGCCTCCTGGACTGAATCTTCCACCTCACCTTGAACCTGGACCAGATCAGTCTCAAGCTTCTTCTTGGTGTTAATAAGACTTGTATTCTGTGGGATGTAAGCAGTTAGTTAAGTGTACATTATATATGAAAGTTAATCATGTATCCTGAATTTGTTCCAAGTATTTAGTCATTTTTTGTACTTGTGAGTGCAGCAGTCCCACACGCTCGCTGGCATCAACTAGCTCTTGCTCCGCCACTTTGCGGCCTCTCTCTGTTTGCTCCAGTGCAGCTCTCAGCTCCTCAATCTCGGCTTGCATCAGGTTATTCCTGCGCTCCACCATGGCCACCTGTTCCTTCATGTCCTCCTGTCCTCTGAGAGCTTCATCAAGGTGCAGTTGGGCATCCTGTGGCAACATTCTATCTTTGTTAGTTCTCTTGCTTTGGTTCATGTATCATATTCATATTGTCAAACATTCAGTTCTTAGTACAATTCCATGTTCTACAGAAAGATACCTTGAGTTGGCCTTGGACATTCCTGAGCTGTTTCTGGGCCTCAGCAGCCTGGCGGTTGGCATGACTCAGCTGGACCTCCATCTCATTTAGATCTCCCTCCATCTTCTTTTTGACTCTCAGGGCATCATTTCTGCTCCTGATCTCAGCATCCAGAGTGCTCTGCATGGAATCAATCACTCTTTGGCTGTTCCTCTTGATCTGTTCCATCTCCTCATCCTTCTCAGCAATCTTCCTGTCAATCTCGCTCTTCACCTGGTTCAGCTCCAGCTGCACACGAAGAATCTTGGACTCTTCATGCTCCAGGGTGCCCTGATGGATAGTTAAAGTAAAAATTAAATCAACCTGGTAGAGAAATTGTGTAATGTTCACCATGTTAGAATAGAATTTTCCCATGGTTTTGACAGCTTTAAATAACAGTACTTCAGCTTCTTCAAGCGCAGTCTGGATCTCTGTTTTCTCAGACTCCACTGTCTTCTTTGCCTTTTCCAGTTCATGAATCGTCTTTCCAGTCTCTCCAAGCTGCTCGGTGAGGTCAGAAATCTCCTCTAAAGGGTTTAAAAAGCAGAAATGTAAACATTTGTTTTAATGCATCTCTTTTTTTAGTCCTTGGTGTACAAACAAAAGTTGCATTACGTTGCAGATTCTTGTTCTCCCTCTTCAGTGTCTCGAGGTGGTCAAGGGTTTCCTCGTAGGAGTTCTTCATTTTGAAAAGTTCAGTGCTGAGAGAACGAGCTTCTTTCTGAGCACCTTCTAGTTCAGCCTGACTTTCCTCATACTTTTGTTTCCACTCTGCTAGCACCTGAAATGTAGTCAGTGTTAATTAGTCTTAAGTCCTCGGTTCATCAACGTTTAGGTTTATAGGTTATCCATGTCTTTCTTACCTTGTCAAAGTTTCTCTGCTTCTTGTCAAGGTTGGCTGCCAATGCATTTGCCCTCTCCACATCAATCATGAGATCCTCTACTTCACCCTGCAGTCTCTGTTTGGTCTTTTCCAGAGAGGCACACTTTGAGTTCACCGCCTCAATGGATTCTTCAGCATCCTGCAGACGCTGGGCCAGCTTTTTTCTGGGGAAGTGATATGAAATTATGAAATCTGACTAATATTTTTCATATTAAATGTAGGAAGACTTTTTCCAATGATTTATTTACTTGGATTCCTCAAGCTCCTCAGTGCGCTGGATGGCATCAGTCTCATATTTGGTTCTCCACTGAGCCACTTCACTGTTGGCCTTAGACATTCCACGCTGGAGTTCAGCTTTGGCCTCCTGCTCTTCCTCAAACTGCTCTCTGAGCAAATCACAGTCATGGCGGGCAGACTGAACCCCATGGGCCAGAGCGTTCTTGGCCTTGAAGTCAAAATGTTTCCTTTTATTGTATACCGCTATGTTCATGGCTATTCACAGTACTTGGTTACAGAAAATTAGGTACATACCTTAACTTCTTCTTCAATATGTCTTTTGAGTTCCTCAATCTGCTGAGTATAAGCTTGTTTGCCTCTTGTCAATTGAGAAACAAGAGCTTCTTTCTCCTCCAATTGACGGCCAAATTCCCCTAGTATGAGACAATGGGTAATTTATATAAGTGTCCACAAGAGCTTGTATGATGTCAGTATTGGGTTTTTGCATCACAGGTTTTTGCTCAGTTCTCTGCATGGTGTATTCAATGTGTGCGTGGTATATTTAGTTTATTTACGTACCATTTTCAGTTTGCAGCCTTGCCCTCTGTCCATTTAAATCATTAAGTTGGCGTACAAACTCATCATTTTTGGTTTTTAGCTCACTTGTTTGGTCTTCTAATGTCCGGCACATCTTTTCAAGGTTTGCCTACAATAATTATTAAAACTTTTAAAACTTTTTGACCTCTTTGTGTTTCTTTGTGTTTTTTGTTTTTTTGGCACTTATTTATATTTCAAGCTGCTAAAGTTAAAGTAGTTTTGTAAAACTAAAAATAAATCTTCACTTAAAGTTTTCCCAATAGCATACCTTTGCTTTAGCCACAGCCTCCATGTTACTTGTCAAGTCATCAATCTCCATCTTGTATTCACTCTTCTCCTTCTCCAGCTTCTGTTTGACCCGCTGAAGGTTGTCGATCTGTTCTCCGAGTTCAGCCACACTGTCCGCCTGCTTCTTCCGGAGAGCTGCGGCTGTTGCTTCATGCTGCAAGGTGGACTCTTCCAGATCACGACGCAACTTCTGGAATTCAGCTTCGCGCTTCTTGTTCATCTCAATCTGGGCAGAAGTGGCACCACCAGCTTCCTCAAGCCTCTCACTGATCTCTTCAAGTTCCCTGGAGAGATCAGCTCTCTGCTTCTCCACTTTAGCACGAGCAGCTCGCTCGGCCTCAATTTCCTCCTCCAGCTCCTCTATACGGGCCTAAAGAAAGAAAGAAAAATGAATTATCCAGTGATATTTGTCATGCGGGTTATCCCAGCTATGCATCTACTTCACAGTTTTACATAGAAAATATTAGGGTAAGGGTTACCTGAAGTTCTTTGATCTTCTTCTGAAGCTGTGCTCCCAAAGACTGTTCATCCTCAATCTTGCTGAGAAACTGACTTATCTCAAAGTCTTTCCTGTTTTTAAAGTATTGTTTTTTAAAATATGCCGAATACTTACTTTATGTAAAATGTGTAATTGTGTAAAGACTAGGGCTGCACGATTTGGGGAAAATGTCAAATTGCGATATTTGAGGTCAATATTGCGATATGCGATATAATAAACAAATAGTTTCATGAGTCAACTTGCTTGGTTCTCAAGGAAAATAAATGCACACACAGATTAGTGATAATCAGCCTAAAGAAAAAAGTTTGTTAGTCAAGAGCAGTGAGTGTTTTTCTCTGTTCCCTTTGTTCTTTGATTAACTTTAGAGACATATTTTTTTTTATTATTGCATTTTAACAAGAACAAAACATAATTTACATACAAGAGTACATATTACCATACATGTCAGGGGTAAAGAAAAATAATAATAATAAAAAAATAGAAAAATAAAAAAGAATAACTTTAGCGACAGATATAATTAGTGGCTACTGTGTACTGTCCCTTTAAGACCAGCCGCTGTCAGAGACGCGGATCTCACACGCGCCTCATTCTTTCACGAGTCATCACAACTCTTCACGTTCATCATAATACTACTCTTCTGTTATGAAGACACTCGACAAAAAGACATTTTGGCATAATTGTGTGTGTTATTGTTCGTTCAAGCTCGAAAGAGAACTGTATTCTGTCATGCTGTTTTGTGCGCACGCACGATATTAGCGCGAGTCTTTCTGTCTGTCACAGTCACAGGCAGCGCGTTCATTTTGGCATAGTGCTACATGTGTGTTGTTCGTTCTACCGCGAAAGAGAACTTGATACTGGCACGCGTCTATCTGTGTGTGTGTGTCAGGAGGACATTCACATGCAGCTCGTTCTTTTATGTCTTATCGCGCATGAATGGTTTAAAAGCATTTGCATTAATACATTAGCATTAGCATTTTGCGTCATATAATCGCGTAGGCTTGACATCGCGATTGCGATTGCGATACGATTAATCGTGCAGCACTAGTAAAGACTAATGTCCACTCACTTTTTGATCTTCTCTTCTGATTGCTGTTTGTCATTCTCCAGGTCCATTATGGACTCCTGGGCCAGTTTCAGATCACCTTCAAGCTTTCTCTTGGCTCTCTCAAGGTCCATACGGAGCTTCTTCTCCTGCTCCAGTGAGCCCTCAAGCTATTGTCATGGAAACCAGAGCATTTAATTATAGTATAGAGACACAACATTAATTTCCTATTGATTTATGTTCTTATTCTCATGCCAAATATCTTACATCATCCACTTGCTGCTCAAGCTTTGTCTTAGATTTAGTCAGAGTGTTGACTTTGTCTTCCTCTGCCTGAAGGTCATCAAGAGTCTGCTGGTGTGCCTCTTGGAGGGCTTTCTTCTCTTTGGTCAGCTTGGCAATGCTCTCATCCTGAGAGGCCATCTCCTCCGTCAGGTTTTTCACCTAAATGGAAACATTATTCACTGGTTTCATTCTCAAGATCCCGAACAATCAGCAGTGTGAAGAACATTTGAAAATATTATTGACCTTATTTTCTGTTGCATGTTTCTCCTTCTCCACTTTGGCCAAGGTGAGCTCCAGGTCGTCAATGTCTTTCTTCAGTTCAGAGCATTCGTCCTCCAGTTTCCTCTTCTTGGCAGTCAGTTCAGCATTGATTTCCTCCTCATCCTCCAGTCTCTCGCTTGTCTCTTTGAGTTTGGCCTCGAGCTGGATCTTGCTTTTAATGAGACCTTCACATCTCTCCTCAGCATCAGAGAGGTTTTCAGATTCCTGTTCATTGAGATGGATTTAGTTTAATAGCTTTTGTTCATAGCTTTAGCATTTACATTAGGATCAATAAGAGCTGAAATACTCACAGATGTTACTTGCAGTAGAAGGTCGTTTTTCTCCTGAAGAAGTGAAACCATTTTTTCTTCAAGCTCCTTCTTTTTAGCTAATGTCTTTGTTAGATCCTCCTTCATTTTCTCAAAGTTATCCTTCATGGCTGCCATTTCTTTCTCAGTCTCTGCACTCTTTAGAAGAGGCTTGATCTTGAAGTACAGCTTCATCCATGGCCAATGTTTCACATTCATGAATGAGCGGATGTTGTATTGGATGGAATAAATTGACTCTCTGGGAGACAGAGTTTCTGGTTTTAGTTTAACAAAAATATTAAATTTTATTTATTTAATTGTAAATGAAATAATGTTTATTTCACTCACCTCCGCTCCATCATTTTGACAAACTCCTTCCTCATGAGGAAGCCACGACAACGAGCCTGAGTCATGGTAACCAGCGCTGCTAGTTTCTCATCTCTCATCTCCTCAAGTGTACCCAAGAGACCAGCTTTAAAGAACACCTGTAAGAACATATAATGATGTTTCCAGTATATTATGGAAGCCATTCTCCTCTATTGTAGTTTTGAGTTTAGCCATTTGTTGTGCAGCTCACCTTGGTGTGTCCAAACTTGTATTGGGTGTGGTCAACATCAATAGAGCCCAAGAGTTTCTCTGAAGCCTTTTTGTTGTCAATGAACTGTCCCTCAGGGATAACACTAGCATTTAATACTTTGTATCTAGAGGACAGTCAGAGGAGGGTCATGTTTTTGTGAAGCAAAAAAAAAAAAAGGTCATAAGAGGATGAAGATCATCTGGTAAATCATCTCTAATTCAGTGGATGGAAAAAGGTGTTTTTACCTCTGCTTGAAGTCACCATAGAGGATTCTGCTGGGGAAACCCTTCCTGCAGATTCTGATGCCCTCCAGCACACCATTACACCTGAGCTGGTGGATAACCAGGAAGTTCTCCATCAGACCTGCAATGAAAATGTTCTTAAGGTTCCAGAGATATTTTCAAAACCTTTGAGTCTTCGGAGATTAGGATTACCTGGAGTCTTGGACTCATTAGGAATCAAGCAGCGCACAAAGTGAGGGTGAGTGCTCCTCAGGTTAGTCATCAGCTTTCCCAAGTTCTCCTGTGGAAACATTTGTCATTAGTCTAATCTTTAATGGTGTAAAAATTCACATTCTTCATAAAAAGAGAGAATCTGTTTACCCTAAAAAGTGCAGACACTGTCTGGAAGGAACCACCCTTCTTCTTGCCTCCCTTTTTTCCACCTCCTCCCTCAGCTGTTTTATGTCAATGAATGAAATTGTTTTTTTATTGTTCTTGTGTTGCTTTCCATCAACCCTTTCATTATATCACTATTAGATAATGTCTCATTGCATCATAACACAAAGGAATTGAGGAAATGCAAATGTTCGTACCTTCAGCAGCTCCATGAGCTGCATACAGGAAGGCCAGCACTTTGAGCGATGACTTTTGGTAGAGTTGCACGACAGAGTCGTTCAGTGGATCCTTGTTCTTGTCCAACCAGCCAGCAATGTTGTAGTCCACAGTGCCGGCGTAGTGGACCAGAGAGAAGTGGGCTTCTGCCTTACCTTTGGCAGGCTTGGGCTTCTGGAAAGCTGGACATTTGCCCAGATGCTGATCATATAGCTTGTTTTTGAAGCTTGTGTCTGTAGCCTTAGGGAACATGCACTCCTCTTCAAGGATGGAGAAGATGCCCATTGGCTGTTGAAGAAATATTCATGCTCAAGTACAGGCACAATATGAATAATCATTTTAATTTGCTGAATGTCCTCTTACCTTCTCAATGAGCTCAATGCAGGCAGCCAAGTCCATACCAAAGTCAATGAACTCCCATTCAATGCCTTCTTTCTTGTACTCCTCTTGCTCCAGAACAAACATGTGGTGGTTGAAGAACTGTTGCAGTTTCTCATTTGTGAAGTTAATGCAAAGCTGCTCCAAGCTGTTGAACTGACAATTAAGCAGAGGCAAGTTCTTACTATTGTCTATTATTGTTTATATCCTGATTGTTACAGAGACTTTGATAGCTGAAGCTCACATCAAAGATCTCAAATCCAGCGATGTCCAGCACACCAATGAAGAACTGTCTTGGCTGCTTTGTGTCCAACATCTCATTAATACGGACCACCATCCACAAGAACATTTTCTCATAGACAGACTTGCAGAGTGCAGAGACTGCGTTGTTCACCTGAGAAATTCAAAGGTCAGCGTAGATCATTTCATTACTCTTTTACTTCCCAAGACAACTATGAATGTCTATGAGACACTTTATTCGAGTAGATAAGTGATCACCTGTGGTACTGTCTGGCCTTTGGTCACCATCTCATTTCCGACCTTCACTCTGGGGTAACACAGAGCTTTCAGCATGTCAGCGGAGTTGAGGCCCATGAGGTAGGCGATTTTATCAGCCACTGAGGAAGAACAGTTTTACACATTATTGTCACTAATGAAGTGAACGTTTACATGTTTATAGTATGTGCTAATTGTACGTCTTACCCTCGGTGCCGTCAGGCTCGGCCTGCTCCTCTCTCTGCTTCTGTTTAAACTTCATGCCTCCATGATGCATCACAGCTCCTGTCAGCTTGTAGATGCTGATTTTCTCATCAGCAGTGAAGCCCAGAATGTCAATGGCAGTCTGTTTTTATATGACCAAATTAATCTCACATTATTCTTTAGCGAGTCAAAAAGAAGGGTATTATGTCATTCAGTTTATTGTAGTGTTTTTTGGATGTTTATTTGCTCAGATAAATTTGATAAAATATGAAAATACTGCTTCTACTAATAATAATGTAGTTGTCCACATACATCTGTGGCAATGAACTCCTCCACATCATTGATACTCTTGACAGTGATTTCGCCCTGGCTGATCATTGGATAGTCGTAAGGGTTGGTGGTGATGAGCAGGGCCTCTGTAAAGAATTGATGTGCAGTGTGTTAACAGTGTTCTCAAACATGGAAATAAATGAGATGCACAATACTGTAGATTTCTCACCGAGCAGCTCTGGCTTGTGTCCGGTCATGAGCTGGTAGAAGATGTGGTAGCTCCTCTCCGCAGACAGCTGGAATGTTACTCTTGACTTTTCCAACAGATCTTCCAAAAAATTATAATAATAAATAAATAAATCCACATTTTTGCCTCCACATTAAACATTTATATTTAGGCAATGTTGCCTCACAGTATTAACTCACAAGTTTCAATATCAGCTGAGGCCAGTTTTCCAGTGGTCCCAAAGTGAATTCGGATGAATTTACCCTAAGCAGATTGAAATATTTATAAGTTTTGAATTTCCCAGCTTTGGAATGTTAACTGAATTTGTACAATTCATCTGGCCACAGCAACTTACAAAACGAGAAGAGTTGTCATTTCTCACAGTCTTGGCATTTCCATAAGCCTCCAGCAGAGGGTTGGCTGCAATGATTTGATCCTCTAGCGACCCCTGGTGAGTAGTTAGGTAATTTCATCATGCAGAATAATTTGTTCACTGTACTTCGAATGAGATTCGATTATTTAGTCACCTTCATTTTGCCAGGGGTAGGTTCTGCCTTCTTTCCGCCAGAAACAGCGATTGTCGCAAAGTACTGGATGACACGTTTGGTGTTGACAGTCTTTCCTGCACCAGATTCTCCACTGAGCGGACATGTTAAAGACGGAAAAGAACATGTTTCAGAATATTATAAATTATGTGATATGTTGGCTTTTTGTAAGTGCTTCTTTAAAATCCATAAATGTCAGACGTGAAACCTGCATGCACATGCATCATGCTGGCAGTGTGGTCTTAACCTTGTATACATGCAGCTCTGTCAGTAAGCGGCTTTTCCCCACACCTTTCTGTTACTTTAGTTTTCCTGTCTTTCCCAGCACATGCCAATAAGAATGATGCTTCTGCATTTACATGTTACAAGCTTTCAACAGCAGAAAAGGCAGGTGTTAAACTGTTTTCTCACAATAGCTTAAACAATGTTAGCATTTACATGATGATTCTTATACAATAACTTTAATTATCATAGCCTACTTACGTGATCAGGACAGACTGATTCTCCCTGTCTGAAACACATTTAGTATTATTATAAATGAAACCGCTAAACAGATTGTATTTTCAGTTTTTTTGTTTTTTTGTGTGTATCATATTTGTAACAAGATGTACACCACTACATAAATTACTCATGAGAGATCCATTGAGTAAAAAGAGTCCATTAAATAAAGAAATTGTAGGTGTGTTAAGCAAAATGTAAGCAGGCTCAAGTTTAGCACAAGTTGATTGGATTGCAAAACGGATTGAAAATGAATATCTCCACTTACCAGTGAGCATGAACTGGTAGGCGTTGTCGGAGATGGAGAAGATGTGAGGCGGGGCTTCAATCCTCTTTTTGCCTCTGTATCCATTCACAACGATTGTATCGTACACTGGGAGCCACTTGTAGGGATTGACAGTGACGCAGAACAAGCCAGAGTAGGTCTGAAACGGAGATAGATAGTCCAGTTTTACAATGCTGCCGCCCCATTCCAGGAATAAAATATGATTAGCTTAGACTTACGTAGATCATCCATGCTGCGTAACGCTCTTTGAGGTTATACAGCACAGTAGGCTCATTGAGGTGGGTCATCATGGCCATGTCCTCAATTTTGTCAAACTTGGGAGGATTCATGGGGAATATTTCAGTGTCTTTCACCGTGATCGTCTATAAAGTGTTAAACATGGATGAGACATTTAGTACAAACGCTATATTTGCTTCACCTTGCAAGTAGTTTTACAGTCCAAAGCATCATGTAAAACTGTTTTACACAATTTTTAATTCTACTTACTTTCCCACACAGAGTTTTGACAGTAGCTTTGCCACCTTCTCTACTAGCAAGAACACCCTTCAGGTACATCTCGCTCGGCTCTGACACGAAGAATGCCGTTTTGGCATCAAAGGGGGTGTTCTGAGCCTCTATTCTCTCTCTCTCCGGCTTCCGGAGGTAAATGGCTGCCGGGCCGAAGCACTCCATTTCACCATCTCCCATGGTTGCGGTTTACTGTGAGAAGAGAGAGAGAATGTGCAGAGGGATTTATACTTTCATAACTTCTAAATATTAAACAAAAGCAAGTGGAATGAAACGTATTAATTCCTATGAATGTGGAGCGCAATGGTGCTGCTCCATGTGAGTTTTAATTGTTAAACACGTTTAACAATTAAAACAATTTGGTACTCTGTTCAACCAACTGTTTGCTTTAGAACTGAGATGGGATCTCTTATTTTCTTAGCTTCTAAAATGAAAACCAATGATTATAAGTATGCATATATTTTGTTTACCTGCTGTACTGTCCAGAGAGAATGTGTCTGAGGTTGGAGATGCTAAGAGAAAGGAAAAAAACTAATTCAGTCAGATTAGTATCAAAAGCATATTGAACAGTGCATAGCCACACTCTAAACTCTTAAATAATCTAACTGATTACCATGCATCAGGGTTAGCCATTTAATCTCTAAACTGCAGAACACAAGTATGTGATATTATGTTAATAGTAGAAGGAGAGTATGATGAACAACTCACCCACCTTTGAGTTCCAGTCAGTCCTTAAAGGAGCCTGAAGCAGCTTCTTATATAGACAGAATAGTGTTCACTCAGCAAAACTCACTCACTGTATTTGGTCATGTATTTTAAGCTTCGCATCAACAGGAAATTTTGTTCAACTGATTGTCACGTTCATCAATATCGTGACATTAGCCAAATATGTTATCACTATGATGTAATTAACTGTCCAGTCTTAATTAGTTTTAGTTTTATTTAAAGGAAATAATGTGTTAGAAGAACAGATAATTGGGTTGAGATAATGGCAGTGAACCCTTCAGTAAGATGAGGTAAATTGTCACTAGATGAATTAAATATTAGAAAATAAGCCACCAATATTGAGATTAAAAATTAGACTTGATGTATTTATAGGTGCCACTTGTGATCAAGCGCCTTAACCTTGAGAAAGGGTTGTTATGTGAAGGGTATCAGTGACTGGAGTTCAGACATTGTTTGGGTCTTATGTAGAGCATAATCTTCTTCAAGTGCCTTGGCACTACAGTAGAGCCCAGTTTAGCCGTGGAGAAGCTCTCAAATGTCACTAGGATACTGTTCCCAGAAGCCTGGAAATCTTTTCATGTGACAAAGCAGCAAATTTGGGCACAACAGTTGTCATTCCGTGAACTTGTGCATATGGTGACACTTTTGCTGAAGGCCTTGCGACAAGATCTGGCAGAATAATGATGTGTAGACAAACCTATGAAAAGGTATGAGACTAGTCAATTTCATCATTCATAACTTTAAAAGTGTATTTTCTTCCCTAGTCATATTCCGAATTAATAATATATATATATATATATATATATATATATATATAAACACATTTACAAGCACAGCCACAGCTCTTAATATATTTTAAGTCAAATTGGTTACAAACATTGTACTTACGATACGTAACTTGTCAACTACATATAAACTAACTCTCATTAGAGTATTAGGAAAGGTGAACAAAGTACACAACTTCCTTACTTGAGTGAAAGTACAGATACTACTGGTCAAATATTACTCTGTTACAAGTAAAAGTTTTAAAGACCAATTTTTACTTAAGTAAAAGTACAGAAATACTTGTTTTTAAAAGTACTGAAGTATCAAAAGTACATTTCAATGCATTGTTTTATTATTGTTGCATTGTTGTGTGTAATACTTACAGTACCTTATGCCTCTGAATCTATGCCTGCCTACCCTCATATCAATATCAGATTTATTTCTAGAGCACAGTTCCAGTAGTGGGATTGAATGTGAGATTAAGTGCACTCAATAACGTCCTCAATGGTTTCGGACACCCAAATGGCTGTTCCCTCAAATACTGCCCTATTTAAAGTTTTTTGGCTTTTAGTATGAATATTTTAGCCTTACTGTTATCTATAAGCTATAGTACACCAAAACAATGACAAAATTCGCATTTAGAAGACCAAACCCAACGCTGAAAATGTAAATCAGGTTGATGTCAGAATCCAACGCCAGATTGATATTAATCTCCAATGTTGGACAGACGTTGTATTGTGGTTGAAAACGAAAATCGGGTTGACGTCAGAAACCAGCATCAGTCGGTTTCTGACGTCAATCCGACTTTCATTTCCAGCCAAAGTGCAACCCCTGCAAAAATGCAACCCCTGCGTGTCCCTGCAACCAAAATCATCCCCTGACTGACATTACTACTTTCTACTTAAGGACCTGACAGAATTGTAGTGGAGTAAAAAGTACAATATTTGTCTTTCAAATGTAGTGAAGTTAAAGTAAAAAGTTTCCAGAAAAAATAATTCTCAAGTAAAGTACAGATACTCAAAAAGTGTCCTTAAGTACAATACACAAGTAAATGTACTTTGTTACTGTCCACCTCTGAGTATTAGTAGACTGCTAGGTTAGGGTTAGGTTATAGCATTGTACTTGCAAAGTAACTTGTAGTCAGTAGAATGTCTGTTCTAAATAAAGTGTTAGCAGGTATTAAGTTAGTTGACATGTAGTTGACAAGTTACGTATAGTAAGTAGAATGTCTGGACCATCAAAATGTCAAAAGTGTTACTGTCTAATGTATATAGGGGTCTCTTTTAGACACCCTAATCAGGTGGATAATAGAAATAGCTTATAAATAAGGCCATCCTTAAAAATATTCTTGTTTGCCGTAACCCGACCGACCTTGTCAATTTAGCACCGACCCAATTATTTATTTTTTTTCCCTTTTAGTCCGACCGACTTGCCGGTTGTAAACTTGCGTTAAGACCGACCGATTTTTTTTTAACTCTTCAAACAACTAATACAAATGCAATAAAATAATAGTTATTAAGTATTGTGAATATAAATTGCCTAGACCTACATACAAACATAAGCTACGTTCTTTCTTTTAAATAAAAACCTGTGGCTCGTCATCTATGATTATGTTTACACCATTGGTTTACGCATCACATACGGCCTGTAGGCTAAGTTCGCTTCGTTTCATTCACTGTCAATGGTTCGCGCTTGGTAATGATGGCTGCGGCTTTACTCTAAAGATTATTTCATTTTTATATGTTGTTGAATATGGTTTATTAAAAAATAAACATGTGAGAGCGTGTTATAGGCTATATGTCATGTTATTGTCAGATATGACGACGCTACTGCAACACGCATCGCCGCAGATGAAGCTGAGCATCAACGTGCTATCGCAAATCAAAGTGAAAGTAAGTCGCAGACGCTTAACACACGATCATCTTCATTAAATGTAAAGAAACAAAATGATCTTACCGGGGCTGTTTCCGCTTTCTCTTATTGCGGGCTTTGATTCAGAAATTTTAGCTGATGATCAATAAAATAATGCGTCTCATAACTATTGCTTTCGGTGACGTGCACTCCATTAAATCTGCATATAGCGGGAATTGAAGATCGGATTTATATCCGCAAAAAACACACACATTTAGCCTATGTAACCAGGTGTAAATGGAATCGTTTTGATAAATCAGATTGCAATCCGATCTGAGAAAACGCATGAAGTGGCCTGGTGTAAACAGCTCCTAGACATCGGTGAAAAATGTTCGTTCACTCTCTCCCCTCCCCCTCCGACCCCGATTTTTTTTTTTTTTATAAAAAAAATATACTTTTTTATAGTATTTTTTTTTTATATAAAAAAAATATATACCTTCCTACCGACCCTTTTTTCCTTTTTTTTTGCTGTTACTGCAAACCAAAATATTTTTAAGGATGGCCTAAGAGGCATAGCAAATGTTGTGAATGAAAGCTTATGATTTCTTATTTGGACTAAATACGAACTTTATTTTTGGCCATGCATTTAATTTGTCCTCTCTCATCTCTCTGCTCATTTCCAGCTTGTTATTTCAGTTTTACACTCTACTAATGGCTGTGCTAGTCTATTGGGCATCAGGTGTCTGTTAATTTGTGATGAAATACTGTTGATTTCAGAGTCGTAGTCATATTACAGTCATATTTATTTGTATAGCGCTTTTCACACTACACAATTTCAAATCGGCTTTACTGTTATGTCTATAATGCCTTTGTACTTTACCATAGAGCAAGTTTTAGAGCTAAGCTATATATATCGATGTGATATGACTTATTTTCCAGACTTAGGTCTAGATATATTGTATTTACCGCAGTTGTTGTGCCGCAGTGACTTGGAGATGTCAAGGCAATTAAGAGGTTTAAATATTGGTCAGTTTTGTTGTAAGCAAGACCAGGGTGAGTGTGTGGTATATTCAGTTAATGGTAAAACCCATTTTGTAAAATTACAGTGAATTGATGATGATTGGCTGACTGCATCCATGATCAGCAAGTCTTGTGTGATGGTTCTGAGCTGTAATCAGGCACGACTGCTTGAATGCATCATGAAAAAGCGGCCCTGATTTCTTCAGAGCTCTCCAGGATTGGGTGGCGTTGGGTGTGCCGTGTTCCTAGCCTTGGATCCTGCCCATGTCCTTTTACTTTCCTTGTAAGGACAATGCAATGTGTCCAACAGGCTTTCTTAGTTTCTTTGAAATGATGGCAGGAGGCTGTGGAATAAATTCTAAGGTGTTGACACCTTATAAGTAGGGGACATGTGCTCAATTAAAAAGGCATCTTTCCCTAAGGGTGGTCATATTAGGACTTTCCACAAATATAGCTGGCCGGTCAGCAATGCCATCAGGGCTTTGCCATTTGTCAGCAAAGATCTCAAGCGTTATTGTGGTGTCAAGTTGAAAGTTTGATATCAGATGGTCATTCGCTTTAATCAACTCCGACTCGGACACTCATATTTCTAAGAGTATTGTAGCAAGCTATTGATTAATTTAATCTTTATAATTGGTGATTCCTTTGTTTGGTCAGTATAAAGAAAGACTTTACATTAGTGTTTATCTTTATTTATTCATTTAGCAGGTGCTTTTATTCAACAACTGGTTTGCAGGCATGCTGTTCTTGCATTGATTCATTCTTTGGCTTTCCTGTTGTTGTCATACAGTAGTGGGACACAGCTGAACTGGCCAGGTAATATTTCTTTAAAAAAATATGTATTTTTTGCATTTGTAATCGATAATACAGACATTCTCTGGCCCTTTGGATGCTTTCTTGCTCAAGTGCTTTCCTTAGGAGAATTCACAACTTGATGTAAATCTTTAGGCAGAGAAGTAATGTGCTTGACTCAAGGAAAATTGGTTCTACAGTTTGTTTACAGAGTGTCTAATACATGTGATGAGAATGTACCTGTAGTATTTTCGGGATTATTTGTCTTTGAGGACAGATGGGGTCTTGTGATTTGGGCATCTGTTAGTCATTCTGAATTTCTAGTAGTATTTAGATTAAACCTGAGTTTTACACTTAGACTAGGCATTTACCATGTGATATTTTTGGGATGCAAACTGAAGCATTAGAATACATTTGAGTGCTTTTGTCAGATTATGTATTTGGTAATAACTTGAAATGGAGTTCTCTCTCATTTGAATGGCAAATAATGATCAGGGCTGCATTTCCCGATAATGTTGTCTCTTAGTGCGCTACGAAGACTCTTAAGGTATAACTTAACTAAAGGTATACCATTGCTAGGCATGTTCCCCGAATCATACCTTAGGAAGCTGGTTAAGCTGCTTCTCTCGTGCAGGGGCTGTTTCACTGCATTATGTGCGAAAGCGGTGTTCTTTATAAAAGAAGCACTTTAGAAATAGTTGACCGTTAAAGATAATAAAGATAATAGTAAACCGTTTCTCCAGTCCGAGCTCATTAAGCAGTCCCTCCAGGATTTCGCGATTTTTTTTTTTTTTTTTTGATTTTTGCGATCAAAATGTCTGATTTTGTGGTGGTAATTTCCAGAAATTTGTGAAAAAATTTACCATTTTTATATTTTATAATTAGGACATCACATTTACCATAATAGTATTGTCAGATGCACAATAGTCATACATGACACAAATCACAAACAAAATGCATAAAGCTTGTTTGGTCTAATCAAATTCTCATCAAATTAACTTTTAAAACAACCTATGGGCAATTTTTCTACCTGACCTATGTAAATATTAACAGCAGGTGTAGTAATTTATACTGTAGAACTGTGTGTTGAGGGGTCCTGAGCTGCAGAAGGCAACCAGTTCACTTATAGTGCAGCGTTTTGCATGACATCCCCACTGCGTATAGCTACGCAATATGAAGTGATTGTTCGAAAGGGAACTACTCGGTTACTATCGTAACCTCAGTTCCCTGAGAGTAGGGAACGAGTATTGCGTAACCAGGCCGCACTATAGTAACCTGGCAAGTTGTCGCTTCAGTCGTTAAACCTGCTAAAGTGGTGTTTTTCGGGGACTAATATCATAGACAGTAAAAGAATAATATAGGCTAAGGCCGCGCCCCCTTGGCGGGCTCTGACATGTAATGGCGTGATGCTAGCTCATGTGAACAGTGACACAGTCACAGTGACACATTGTCATGTTCAAGAAACCAATTTGAAATGATTCGAACTTTGTGACATGGTGCATTATCCTCCTGGAAGTAGCCATCAGAGGATGGGTACATGGTGGTCATAAAGGGATGGACATGGTCAGAAACAATGCTCAGGTAGGCCGTGGCATTTAAACGATGCCCAATTGGCACTAAGGGGCCTAAAGTGTGGCAAGAAATCATCCCCCACACCATTACACCACCACCACCAGCCTGCACAGTGGTAACAAGGCATGATGGATCCATGTTCTCATTCTGTTTACGCCAAATTCTGACTCTACCATCTGAATGTCTCAACAGAAATCGAGACTCATCAGACCAGGCAACATTTTTCCAGTCTTCAACTGTCCAATTTTGGTGAGCTCGGGCAAATTGTAGCCTCTTTTTCCTATTTGTAGTGGAGATGAGTGGTACCCGGTGGGGTCTTCTGCTGTTGTAGCCCATCCGCCTCAAGGTTGTGCGTGTTGTGGCTTCACAAACGCTTTGCTGCATACTTCGGTTGTAACGAGTGGTTATTTCAGTCAAAGTTGCTCTTCTATCACTTTGAATCAGTCGGCCCATTCTCCTCTGACCTCTAGCATCAACAAGGCATTTTTGCCCACAGGACTGCCGCATACTGGATGTTTTTCCCTTTTCACACCTTTCTTTGTAAACCCTAGAAATGGTTGTGCGTGAAAATCCCAGTAATTGAGCAGATTGTGAAATACTCAGACCGGCCCGTCTGGCACCAACAACCATGCCACGCTCAAAATTGCTTAAATCACCTTTCTTTCCCATTCTGACATTCAGTTTGGAGTTCAGGAGATTGTCTTGACCAAGACCACACCCCTAAATGCATTGAAGCAACTGCCATGTGATTGGTTGATTAGATAATTGCATTAATGAGAAATTGAACAGGTGTTCCTAATAATCCTTTAGGTGAGTGTATATATCAGTGTTTATATATATATATATATATATATATATATATATATATACCAGATGCCACTGATGAGTCCTGCTGACTTAAACATTCACATGAGTCTCTCTGAACATGGTAAAATGAAAAATCAAACACCTTGGAAATGACAGGTTGTACTATGTTTCAGGAATGTCACAAAGGTGTGTGACTGTTCAAGTCTCTGTCTTTAGATCAGTATGTTCAATAATGTGCTTTTTTTGTCCTTTGTCGTGTATCTTTGGATTATGTTAGCCTGGAAATCCAGACCCAAATCTGAAAGATTAATGGTCTGGCATCGACTAATGAAAATCGCCCAGCTCGAGGGGCGGTACCAAGCATGCATTTGAAAATCTCACTGCACGCAATTGGATAACACTACGACCAATCACAACAAGCCCCATATGCTTTTTACACATTTCAGAGTGATCACTAATCTGTGTGTGCGTTTTCCTTGAGATCCAAGTTTATTATATAGCAATCGCATATCACAGTCGCAATATTGACCTCAATAATCACATTATGACATTTTTCCCAAATCGTGCAACCCTAGTAAAAACATTGTTTTATTTGATGCATCACAATCTTGATCTTTTAGTTTTTGCTTTTTCATTTGCGTCATAAAACTTGCCTAGTTATTGTTAAACAAACATGGTCATCTTACCAGACACGGAGCCAGCTCTGTCAAAGTTAAATGTAAGTGCATGAGAATATTTTGCAATAAATTTGCCAAAACAAATTAATTTAAAGTGAAACTGAAACAAAAACCGGCATTGAGCTCACATAACCTACCTCTCTCAATCGCCACAAATTCCAAATGTTTCCATATTTGCAATGTATTTGGATGCTAAAATATTATTTATTAAAACCCTGTACATTCAGATAAATAATATCTTTGAATATTAAGTTTCCCCATGTAAATGTAAAAGTGTCCCCTATGTAAAGCGCTTTGAGTGCCGAGCTATATAAATTGCTATATAAATGTAATGAATTTATTATTATAATTATTATTAAAGAATTTGAGATTTCATTTCCACACAGTAATTCTCATTCATCAATAAAAGTGAGAAGCTTGGACTGTATAGCTTTGTATTATGTTTGACAGATGAAATTGTTGGAAACTTTTTTCCTTCATCGAAGCAAGACCAGGAGATGTTGGGATATCTTTCAAGCAGAAGTTATTCTTTATTGAGGACTTCGCTGAGCGTTGCTGCAGTCATCCAACAATCTAAATCTAATACAGTATGCATTGTAGTTATATAAATTCCAAGGGGGAGGGATTACATAGAGGTGGAGACTCTGAACAAAGCATGCAAATGAAGTAGGAACACACCCTACTCTGAGAGCGCTACCAGTCCAATTGAATCAGCGTAACTTTTCAAATGCTGATACTGGCCAGGAACTCTGGTTCCAAGAGCCATCCCAGAGCCATTAAAGACAAAAGGTGAAAGTCTCCCCTACAGCTAATCCAATCAACCTAACGATTCAACATCTGGGGCAGGGGCTCCGAAAGCCATTTGGGCTCCGAAAGCCATTTGCAGAACAAAAGGTGACAATGGAGAAAACAGGAATTGCAACTTTGCTGAGCAGAATCATTCGTGTGATATCATCATCTTAACCTTAAAAGCTAAAATCAGTATTCTTCACCGTGATGTTTATGTAAGGAAGCATATCTGAAATAGATTCTTAAATTTGTAATCCTTCAGTCCCCCGTTTGAGAGTTCTTAAAAACTCTCACAAAATACAAATTTTGACACTTAAAAGTTCATTCTTGTAACTTGAAAAAGTTACAGGCACATATAACTTATTCTGTGTTGTGTCCTTGATTTACATGAGTGTCATAGTTCTTCTCAAAACCATAACTGTTGACACATATGACGCAGGGTGTAAAATGTCGTATAAACTACTTGATTACACAGAAAACCATGTAGCATAAGAGTGGAAGTCTTGAAAGTCCATGGCGCCTGAATAGCTGTGAAGTCTGTTTCCTGTAGAGTCCATTTCCCACGTAGAGTCGCTCTGATGACTCGTCCCTCATGAGGCTTGTTCATGGAAATCTGAGGTGATGCTTTACACCAGGTTGCCGCTTGCGAAGACATCATGGCATACACACATACCTGTAACACAAGAAAACAAAGAAACGGCAGACCAGCAATATTTATGCATAGACTTCATTCTTCCATAAGTCTGTTTATCGTATAGTGGCTTTACATCTAACTCTTATCAAAATAAACTTCTGGTGACCATATAGTTTTTACATATAACTATATTACAGTAAACATTGTGATCGTATAGTGTTTTTTCTTAACCTAGTCTTAACTGATTTAACACCTATGGACCAGTGAGGTGGGGATAAACTACTTAGGGGGAAACCTATGAGTAAATCTTCACCACATGGTTAGCCCCCGAGGCCTGTTGCACTTTGGTTCTTCCATGGGCTCCGCACTGGTCTGTGTGTCCTATTCTGTCCCTGTGTTGTGTGCACACTGTACAGTGTGAGAAAATTGGCACATTTCCATTCTCCAGTGGAACATCAGTCATAGTAGACGAATATTCTGTAGTATAACATTTAAGGCTGCGAGTCTATTTAACCAGGGTCCCCCAAAAGAAGGCTGAGACAGTCACTTTCCTTTTGTTCTATTAAACAAAAATCAGCCTTTCATCTTTGTTGTTGTTTCTGGGGAAATTAAGCACTCACAGCCCAAATGGTTAACACCTTATCAAGTTGCCCCACGAGTTTAATGAGGAGGGGAGGGGCTGCTTCAGAGTAGCAAGCAGGCTGAGTGGAAGCTGCGTAACCTTGTTAACTTCTTTAAAGTTCTTTTTGTTTTTCCTACACTCTTTCATCCAATGCCCAGGTTTACCACAGTAATTACAGCTGCCCTCTCTCTTAGGACATTTGCGTTTCTGTTGATTCTCTGTGTTGACCTTAAAGGATGCTGCTGCAATTTTTACTCTTGCCTTGACATCAGAGTCTCTTTCCCAAGTAGCTAAACTGTCCAAGTTGTTTTGCAGGGTTCTATTGGACCATGTTAATTCTAAGAACGGCAATGCATTTCTATGTTCTGACAAAAGACCATCAAACCATGCATGAACTAGGGGACCATTATCATCTAGCACCTTCTCTGAAGTGTCAGCAATCCCGCTGTAAGCTGCAGCGGTCTGGAAAAATCTTTCTGTGTACTCACAATCAGTTTCACCCTTTTCCCCTGTTCTGAGCCTTTTGTCTTGCTCCACACACTTCAACTGCATTTACATTGACATTGTCCTCTATTCTATAAAAAGACTATAAATCAGGATAGCTTTCATCTGACTGTTGGTCTTCTGAGTCACATTTGGTTGAGGCTTTGTTATGGCCCACCTTTTTCTTGAGACAAGACACTTGAGTGTGCAATTGTTTGCTCTGTTCTTTTAACTTAGCAATACACTGAGCTTGTTCTTGTGCAATGGTGTTACGTCCCTCCACTACTTGTGGTGGCTCTGTTTCCTTGTCTAATGTTTGGCTGCTCTGCAGTATGTTTTAATTGGTTATTGTGTGCAGGTGTGATCGGTGACGGGTGGGCGGAGAGACACCCTTTAAAACCTCAGGCACTCCGTACAGAGAGGAGATCTGTTTTCTGGCAACCACACCAATGATTGACCTTCCTGCATCGTTTCTTCTGTTGTAGTTGATCTCCCATTTTCTGTTTTGTTGGCAATTTATTTATTCTTTGTTTAATAAACCCCTAGACAAAACGAGTCCAACTGACGTTGCAGTCATTTTATGTTGCGGTTAGTGTGCCTGATCGTAACATTTGGGCGCTCGTCCGTTTTTGAATTAAGTAGGAAGTAATGTTTTTGTGAGCGACTTTTTGTTGGTGAGTACCATATATGTATATTTTGGGTAGAGGAGCGTGCACCTCAATTAGGAAGTCATCGGGCAGACACGGAGTTTGCCACTTTATTATTTTAGTTTCATTATTTTTGGTGGTATCCTTAGTCGGTACGTTTCGGGGGTTGTGGTAGACTGCGCAATCGGTCTGCTACGTCCTCACGAGCTTAACGTTTAATGTACACCGGGTAGGGGATCCACTGAAGACTAGTGAGGTTAAGTTTAGTTTTTTGGTAGGTAAGTAGGGATTGGGGTGCAGCGAGTCTCCCAGTCTTTTGGTACTCGCTTGTTTGGTATGTCGCTTTAGTGATTTAATAGTGCACTGCATAAAGTGGTGTTAAACAGGCTGAGGTCGAGTTTAGACTTTTGTTGGCTGCAGAGATTTTTGGGGTTTTAGCCCCATTCGTGTGTCTAACTTTTCCTCAACTTGTCAGTAGTGTGGCGTGGTTGTTAGGTTAAGGTTTTGTGGTCATTTTGGAGACTTTGATCATTTTGTGAAAAGAGGTTTTTTTTTTGGTTTTTTTTTTCTTTTTTTTGTTTTTTTTTTGTGTAGTATTTTGTATACTTTGGATTGTTATATTAATCATGTCTATAGTTCAGGAGTTTGCTGAAGACCCTTCTGTAGAGGTGTTTAATACTCTTAAAAAAGAGCAACTTTTGGAATTGTCTACTTATTATGGAATTGAGTTGTCTGCTTCCGAAAAACGCCTCAAACACAGCATTAAAACTGCTCTGCTACCAGTTTTGGTTGAGAAGAGGGTTCTGCCTCCCGTTGATATGAGAGATTCTATCCGGTTGAAAGAGCTTTCTATTCGGGAGAGGGAGTTAGACAATGAGAGAGAAGTGTTGCGTTTAAGAGTCTCTGAGAACGAGTTGGAAATGAAACGCTTAGATTTAAAAGCTAGACAGGAAAATATTGATCTCGTTCATACCGGGTCTTTTGACGTGTGCAAAAACATTAGGCTTGTACCACCGTTCCTTGAGAGAGACGTGGAAAAATATTTTCCACATTTTGAGAAAATTGCATCAACTTTAAGTTGGCCGAAAGAAGTATGGACTTTGTTAATTCAGTCAGTGTTAACGGGTAGGGCACAAGAAGTGTATTCTTCACTTTCACTTGAGCAAAGTAAAGATTACGGTGTACTTAAGGCAGCTATTCTTAGATGTTACCAACTAGTCCCAGAAGCTTACCGACAGCGCTTTCGCCGATGTGAGAAAACCGAGCCTCAGACTTATATCGAGTTTGCTCGTGAGAAAGAGGCTTTGTTTGATCGATGGTGTTCGTCACGTGAGGTAGATAGCCAGGCAAAGTTGCGAGCTTTAATTCTTGTGGAGGAATTTAAAAACTGCTTGCCCGATGTCGTGGCTACTTACCTTAATGAACATAAAGTCGATTCTTTGCACAAAGCTGCTGTCCTGGCAGATGAATTTGTTTTGACCCACCGTATCTTCAAAGATAGATATACACCTGTAGGTTCATCTCCAAAGCCCAGTTATGCTGCGGTCCATTGTTCCAGTAGTCCAGAGCAGGCTTGTTTCTTTTGTAAGAAGCCTGGGCACTTGGTGGCAGACTGTCCAGGGCTAAAAGAAAAACAAGCTGCGAAAGGCTTTGGGTTGATTGAAGCGTCTCCATATTTTGCTTCGCCCTGTCTTGAATTTTCAAGCAACGAGAAGACCGGCTATGAACCTTTTCTTAGTGATGGTTTTGTGTCGTTGTCTGATGATGGTGATCTCATTCCCGTACGCGTTTTGCGTGACACCGGTGCTGCACAATCATTCATTTTGAAAGGGGTTTTGCCTTTGTCTGAAACAACGAAAAAAGGCACTAGTGTATTAGTTCGTGGCTTTGAGATGGGCTTTACTGTTGTTCCACTTCATCAAATTATTTTAAAATCTTGTGTAGTCACAGGCAGTGTTGCGGTTGGTGTTTGTGAGTCTCTGCCCATTCCTGGTGTGTCCTTTATTTTGGGCAATGATTTGGCAGATGGTAATGTGTGGAACCGAGGATGTTGAGTCACCCAGTGCAAGAGGTCTTATTCATCCCGAAGTTCCTCTCATGCTCCCAATTGTAAGGTATATGTAGGTGGCCTTGGCAATGGTGCAGCCAAAGGTGAGCTGGCACGGGCCTTTAGTTGCTATGGACCATTGCGGAGTGTATGGGTCGCCCGGAAACCTCCAGGTTTCGCCTTCATGGAGTATGAGGATGCCAGAGATGCAGAGGATGCCGTAAGGGGGATGGATGGAAAGGTGCTTTGTGGAGCCCCTGTCAGAGTGGAGCTGTCTACTGGTATGTCAAGAAAGTCCCATTATGGCCATCCCAACCACAGGCAGTTTGACCACAATGACCGCTGTTACCGGTGTGGGGAGAGTGTTGTTCCAGTTCAGGACCTGGTTCCAGACAGAGGGAACGTAGTGCATCCAGATCTCGGTCTCGTTCGATCAGTCACAAGAAAGACTGTCATTCCAGGTCTGCCAGCCCAAGGAGAAGTCCAACACCGGGTGTTGACTGATATGAATATGGGTGCTTCACCTCTATTCCCCACTTAAGCCTCAGGGCTAAAATACGTTTGATCTTCCTCATGATTTCAATTCTGGTTCTATTGTAGCTATAAAGTTTGTTTTTCCCCTTCCCCACAGTTTATGGTTAAAGTTCCTTTACCTTGTAAAAACGTTACTATTATTTCAAGCAGCTCATAATATATCTTTCTCTTCCCTTTTTCAAAATTCCCTTCATTTCTAAAGTAAGTTTGAGTTTTGAGATTGTTACACACATCTCTATTGGTGGGGTGTTTGTGTACGGTATTATGTGTTGTCTTTGTCATTTTATATTATGATTATGGAGACTGGAGTCACCATTTTGGTGTGAGGGTATGTTACGTCCCTCCACTACTTGTGGTGGCTCTGTTTCCTTGTCTAATGTTTGGCTGCTCTGCAGTATGTTTTAATTGGTTATTGTGTGCAGGTGTGATCGGTGACGGGTGGGCGGAGAGACACCCTTTAAAACCTCAGGCACTCCGTACAGAGAGGAGATCTGTTTTCTGGCAACCACACCAATGATTGACCTTCCTGCATCGTTTCTTCTGTTGTAGTTGATCTCCCATTTTCTGTTTTGTTGGCAATTTATTTATTCTTTGTTTAATAAACCCCTAGACAAAACGAGTCCAACTGACGTTGCAGTCATTTTATGTTGCGGTTAGTGTGCCTGATCGTAACAAATGGATAAGCTAAATTCTCTGTGACAACAGATAATGGCTTTCACATTGTTCTTGCGAATACTTGCTCCTAGTATCTTTTTACAATCTTCAATTGACCATACTTTGTCTGCATCAATACCAATTTTCTTGGTCAAATCCAATTTGACCGACTCGGTCACTATGGAGTCCATGCTTTCTCCTAACAAAGACTTGAATTCACTGTCTGTCCATAAAGGTTTAGCTAGTCCACCTTTCTCAGTTGTTGGAATCAGTCTAGCATTCCTTCTAAACATTTTGTGAGTTTCTTTGATACCACACAAACAAACCCTAAAAACTAATCTGTTCAACAGATGGTACACTTGTAAACTTTCCAATTTACCAACACTTCACACTTAACTTCCCTGCCGACAAGAACAGAGGATAAACATAAATAACTAGCACGTAAAGCTAATCCTTCTCTGCCTAAAGCAAAGGATACAAAATATTAGCATATGCTGCTAACCGTCCCTGATAAAGCAGAGGATAAATCTTCACTAACTTTATAGAGGATAAACAATTCTCTAGCAAGAGGATAAAACAATATTTGTAATGCTAATCTTCCCTGCCTGGCAGAGGATATCTTTCATTTCTAAAAGCAAACTTTTAGAGGATAACTTAGTTAACAAAACCCTACAGCTGTCTGTTAACTGTTCTCTGACGGCGCAGAGGATAAATAAATTTGTACTGCTTTGCAAGGGTTCTTTGAATGGAGTGAAACTCACCAAATCTTTTGTTTGTAGAGAAAGATTATGTCTGTAAAACTTCATTCTTTGAGATTCTTTGTGCTTGAAGTTTCAAGATTCAGTCTGGAAAAGTTCATTCTTTGTTGAGTTTCCTTTTATCATCATCTTAACCTTAAAAGCTAAAATCAGTATTCTTCACCGTGATGTTTATGTAAGGAAGCATATCTGAAATAGATTCTTAAATTTGTAATCCTTCAAAATTATTTTTTAATTTAGCTGAATTTTAAAATGAGCATTTTGAGGTATTGAGTAAATGAGGTATTTACACACCTGTAAATTTGGTAGAAACTTTCCTAAGCGACATAAATGGCATTCAAGGTATGAATAATTTTTTATTAGTCCATGCACTCTCTGAGAATTGAACCCTTGATCTTGACATTGGTGCCATGCTCTACCAGTCTACAATACAGACAGACAGAGAGCGCCTTGATAAACTGCATTTAATGGACATGTAAGGCACAGTACAAGTAAGTCATATTATATGCTTGCTTGTAGATGTGGTGTGATGTCTCATCTTCATTCTTCATCCTTGCTCTGCAGTAGATAAAAAGACATTCAGTTGCATGTTTTTTCCCCATTCAGAAACGCATGTATATTAACCCTCTGAGGTCGGCAATCACGCCGGCGTGATCTGCTCGTTTTTTTTTATATCAGTGCAAAATACTCTGTTGATTTTGATTTTACATACTTGTATTGTACATCATTCAAAACTGTTAAATGTCTTCTTTTATTTGTGTACACTCATAATAAAAACAAAATGTTGTGTTTTTCGTAAAACAAAGAAAATAAACATGATGCGCGTTCTGCCGTCTCTCTCAATGTGAAACTCATTCTGAAACGCGACAGAAAATGACCTGTAACTCAGCGAATGTTTGTCACACAGACTTGAAACGCATGTCTATACAACGCTTGGAATCTCTATTTTTAAAGTATGTAAATTATATAAAAAACAAATATTCTATTTTTAAGTAATCCATACGAAAGCAGCGGCATGTACAGTTTCTCAAACGCGTCCTCATTAAATTTAAGTTAAACACGCCTCCGTGCGCACGAGCGATTGACATGCAAATGATCCATGCGGAGAAACGCAGACCTGTAAACGCCCTCATCACCTCAAAACAAAGAAGCAGAGACTTCGTAACTTACTCTTCTCTGCTTTCATCGGGTTTGGACAACTGTAAGCTGTGCTGTGCTGTGCTGTTTACCTTGAATTTACCTCGGATTTACCTCAGAACAATGCGATTTGAAGATGAGAAGATTTTTAAGGTAAGACATGTTAAACTGGTCGTGCCAGATAAAAATGTATGTTATGAAATGAGTTTGGAGTAAAAACATGAACTCAGCCTAATGTCATATATTTACACGTAGACAGAAACATGAAATGTGAAATGTGAACTAGAATGATAGGCAACCTTTCAGTGCTTGTATAGCCTACGTGTTCAACACGAGGATGTTTTTATATTCTAATAAAACACAGCATGGTAAAAGTAGGCTAATATATATATATGTGTGTGTGTATTCTGTACATTTTAAAAAGCTATTTTAACCTGAAAAATCTAAAATGTATTCCCCAAATTGTGCAGCATAGTTTCTCTTGATATCAGCATGTTCACAGCTGTTTTGTTGTTGTTGTTGTTTTTAGAGGAACAAGATGCCACTGATAAGTCCTGCTGACTTCAACATTCACATAAGTCTCCATACATGAACATGCTAAAGTGAAAAATCAAATGAAAGGTATGTAGCCTACTATGTTTCAGGAATGGCACAAAGGTGTGTGACAGTTCAAGTCTCTGTCTTTAGTTCGGTTTGTTAAATAATGTGTTTTTTTTGTCATTATGTTGTGTTGTAAATACATTAAAAACAATCAAAAAGCCATTCTTTTTTAAATCTCCTCATTCTTTGTGCAAGGTTGCTCAGAATGGCAGGGCCTGATAGCTCCTAATAGGGCCATTAGGGAGTGTCTTTTGTCTTTCTCAGGTGAGAAAAGCTTACATAATAATGAGATGTCCACACCTCTTGCATAAAGCTTTCTCACACAAAACACGTCGTAAAATTTTTAAATCAATATATTGTCTTCTCTGAATGAGCAGTCAGGATGATTTTCACATAGTTTTGAAGCAAATATTCTGGTCTACGTGATACAATTTTCAAAAGTCTTATGAAGAAATAATCAGTATGGGTTTCATGAGCTTATTTCAGTGACAATTTTTTTTTGTTTTTTCACAAACCATGCATAAAAGTTATTATCTCAAAACTACAAACTTTTATATACTTGCTGCTGATATATTATTGTTGCAGAGTTTGTGCTGAATACAGTGTAATCAGACTTTAGCCATGAAAATGTCACAAGTAACAGAAATAACCACAAATGTCAGAGCATGTCAGAACACCTCCAGGCCCAGAAAACAGCTCAGACCTCAGAGGGTTAAGCAGTGTACTTTAAGATTAACCCCCTACTCCTTTTGCAGAAAAATTTACAATACCTTTCCAACTTCACGGCTCTTGGCCCTCAGCTTGTTGACCTGGGACTCTGCGATGTCAGCGCGCTCCTGAGCCTCCTCCAGCTCATGCTGCACCTTCCTGTACCTGGACAGGTGAGTGTTGGCCTGCTCCTCCTGTTATGATTACACAAGATATTCAACCCATTTCATAGCAGTGCATTCATGGCACTGGACGTTCTTGTCAATAGTAAAACTTCACGCTCAAGATTTGAAATTAGACTTACAGCTTCTTCAGACTGGCGCTTGTAGGCCTTCACTTTCAGCTGCAGCTTGTCTACCAGATCCTGCAGTCGGTTCACGTTCTTCTTGTCTTCCTCAGTCTTTGGGTGTAAATATTGGTCATGGTCTTAGTTAAACTGTATATTGTAAACTGTGGTAAATTTCTAATTAAATGTAGTTTTACCTGGTAGGTAAGTTCCTTCACTCTCCTCTCGTATTTGCGCACTCCTTTCACAGCGTCTGCTCCACGTCTCTGCTCGGCTTCAACTTCAGACTCTAACTCGCGCACCTTCAGTAGAGAGTTATTGTTTTGCCTGTCAAATATCTGCCACGACCAGTATATCT
Source organism: Vimba vimba (assembly GCA_022828995.1). Lineage (NCBI taxonomy): Eukaryota > Metazoa > Chordata > Actinopteri > Cypriniformes > Leuciscidae > Vimba > Vimba vimba. The sequence continues at coordinate 45,161,397 of CM040825.1, forward strand.
AAGAATGAGTTTTGTTAAGCTCCTGAACACTCAAATTTACCCTGGACTCCAGTTTCTGGAGCTGTTTCTTTCCACCCTTCATGGCCAGACTTTCGGCCTCATCCAGACGGTGCTGCAGGTCTTTGACAGTCACCTCCAGGTTCTTCTTCATCCTCTCCAGATGAGCACTTGTGTCCTGCTCCTTCTTCAGCTCCTCAGCCATCATGGCAGCCTGAAATATAAGTCAATTTAAGTTAACTAACCTATTTAGATGGGCAGTTGTGGCCTAATGGTTAGAGAGTCAGACTTGTAACCCGAAAGTCGAGGGTTTGATTCTCAATACCAGCAGGTAATGACTGAGGTGCCCTTCAGCAAGGCACACAACCCCCAATCGCTTTCTGGGTGCCACAACAAAAAATGGCTGCTCACTGCTCCTGATGTGTGTGCCCCAACTCTAACTTGGATTGGTTAAATGCAGAGGACAAATTCTGAGTAAGAGTTACCATACTTTGTCTTCACTTTCCTTCACTTCATAGCTAAAAATACCTTTATGAATATTCTCTTTGTTACCACATGAACCTAAACACAAAGTCAAATAACTGTTTAAATTAGAATAGAGAAGCAGAATGTAAACACTCACATCAGTGATGGCCTTCTTGGCCTTCTCCTCAGCATTTCTGGCCTCCTGGACTGAATCGTCCACCTCACCTTGAACCTGGACCAGATCAGTCTCAAGCTTCTTCTTGGTGTTAATAAGACTTGTATTCTGTGGGATGTAAGCAGTTAGTTTAGTGTACATTAAATATGAAAGTTAATCATGTATCCTGAATTTGTTCCAAGTATTTAGTCATTTTTTGTACTTGTGAGTGCAGCAGTCCCACACGCTCGCTGGCATCAACTAGCTCTTGCTCCGCCACTTTGCGGCCTCTCTCTGTTTGCTCCAGTGCAGCTCTCAGCTCCTCAATCTCGGCTTGCATCAGGTTATTCCTGCGCTCCACCATGGCCACCTGTTCCTTCATGTCCTCCTGTCCTCTGAGAGCTTCATCAAGGTGCAGTTGGGCATCCTGTGGCAACATTCTTTCTTTGTTAGTTCTCTTGCTTTGGTTCATGTATCATATTCATTTTGTCAAACATGCAATACTTAATGTATTTCCACATTCTACAGAAAGATACCTTGAGTTGGCCTTGGACATTCCTGAGCTGTTTCTGGGCCTCAGCAGCCTGGCGGTTGGCATGACTCAGCTGGACCTCCATCTCATTCAGATCTCCCTCCATCTTCTTTTTGACTCTCAGGGCATCATTTCTGCTCCTGATCTCAGCATCCAGAGTGCTCTGCATGGAATCGATCACTCTTTGGCTGTTCCTCTTCATCTGTTCCATCTCCTCATCCTTCTCAGCAATCTTCCTGTCAATCTCGCTCTTCACCTGGTTTAGCTCCAGCTGCACACGAAGAATCTTGGACTCCTCATGCTCCAGGGTGCCCTACAAGGACAAAAGGAAACTCTTTCAATTTGTCACAATATACTCTAGCCTCTAGAGTGATTGCAGTACATATATGAAGGTTTAAGGTTTATATATTAAGGTTTTTCATTTAAGGTTTAGAACCATTCCATATTCAATGTTTTAATGTTATGCAAAGCAATGGTATCATAATGTTAGTATCATAGCAAAGGAATGGCACCTCAGCTTCTTCAAGCGCAGTCTGGATCTCTGATTTCTCAGACTCCACTGTCTTCTTGGCTTTCTCTAACTCATGAATGCTCTTTCCAGTTTCTCCAAGCTGCTCAGTGAGGTCAGAAATCTCCTCTAAAAGGGTTTAAAAATCATAAGTGTAAGATTTTCTGTTTTAATGCATCTCTTTTTTTTAGTCCTTGGTGTACAAATAAAAGTTGCATTACGTTGCAGATTCTTGTTCTCCCTCTTCAGTGTCTCGAGGTGGTCAAGAGATTCCTCGTAAGAGTTCTTCATTTTGAAAAGCTCAGTGCTGAGAGAACGAGCTTCTTTCTGAGCACCTTCTAGTTCAGCCTGACTTTCCTCATACTTTTGTTTCCACTCTGCTAGCACCTGAAAATGAAAGAAATGTAGTCAGTGTTAATTAGTGTTAAGTCCTCGGTTCATCAGTGTTTAGGTTTATAGGTTATCCATGTCTTTCTTACCTTGTCAAAGTTTCTCTGCTTCTTGTCAAGGTTGGCTGCCAATGCATTTGCCCTCTCCACATCAATCATGAGATCCTCTACTTCACCCTGCAGTCTCTGTTTGGTCTTTTCCAGAGAGGCACACTTTGAGTTCACCGCCTCAATGGATTCTTCAGCATCCTGCAGACGCTGGGCCAGCTTTTTTCTGGGGAAGTGATTTGAAATTATGAAATCTTACTATTATATCATATTAAGTGTAGGATACTGAAGACTTGTTCCATTGATGTATTTACTTGGATTCCTCAAGCTCCTCAGTGCGCTGGATGGCGTCAGTCTCATATTTGGTTCTCCACTGAGCCACTTCACTGTTGGCCTTAGACATTCCACGCTGGAGTTCAGCTTTGGCCTCCTGCTCTTCCTCAAACTGCTCTCTGAGCAAATCACAGTCATGGCGGGCAGACTGAACCCCATGGGCCAGAGCGTTCTTGGCCTATCAGGCAGAACATTTTGAGTTTTTCAACAGTCTACCATCCATACAATGGTTAAGATTATCAAAAAAGCTAATTAATTATGTATAACTCTACCTTGACTTCTTCCTCAATATGTCTTTTGAGTTCCTCAATTTGCTGTGTATAAGCCTGTTTTCCTCTAGTTAATTGTGAAACAAGTGCTTCTTTCTCTTCCAGTTGGCGTCTAAATTCACCTTGGAAACAGGTTACAGATATTACAATGAAATAACAATAACATACAAAATTTTCACTCATTTAAAAAAAAAAGGCTTTTTCACGTGTAGCTTACTTTGTCTTACCATTTTCAGTCTGAAGTCTTGCACGTTGTGCATTTATGTCATTCAACTGACGAATATTTTCATCACTCTTGGATTTGATTTCACTCAGCTGGTCTTCCAGGGTACGGCACATCTTCTCTAAATTAGCCTAAAGAGATTCAAGGTTATATCCAGATGTTTGTAAAGATGATTTTATATTTAAAAATCCTCTAATGACATTACCTTTGATTTAGCCACAGCCTCCATGTTACTTGTCAAGTCATCAATCTCTATCTTGTATTCACTCTTCTCCTTCTCCAGCTTCTGTTTGACCCGCTGAAGGTTGTCGATCTGTTCTCCGAGTTCAGCCACACTGTCCGCCTGCTTCTTCCGGAGAGCTGCGGCTGTTGCTTCATGCTGCAAGGTGGACTCTTCCAGATCACGATGCAACTTCTGAAATTCAGCTTCACGCTTCTTGTTCATCTCAATCTGGGCAGAAGTGGCACCACCAGCTTCCTCCAGCCTCTCACTGATCTCTTCAAGTTCCCTGGAGAGATCAGCTCTCTGCTTCTCCACTTTAGCACGAGCAGCTCGCTCGGCCTCAATTTCCTCCTCCAGCTCCTCTATACGGGCCTAAATAAATAAAATAAAAATTATGCAGTGTTATTGGCAACGTGGGTTTTCCCAGCTCTGCATCTACTTCACAGTTTTGCAATGAAAAGATTAGGGTTAGGGTTACCTGAAGTTCTTTGATCTTCTTCTGAAGCTGTGCTCCCAAAGACTGTTCATCCTCAATCTTGCTGAGAAACTGACTTATCTCAAAGTCTTTCCTGTTTTTAAAGTATTGTTTTTTAAAATATGCCAAATACTTACTTTTTGTAAAATGTGTAATTGTGTAAAGACTGATGTCCACTCACTTTTTGATCTTCTCTTCTGATTGCTGTTTGTCATTCTCCAGGTCCATTATGGACTCCTGGGCCAGTTTCAGATCACCTTCAAGCTTTCTCTTGGCTCTCTCAAGGTCCATACGGAGCTTCTTCTCCTGCTCCAGTGAGCCCTCAAGCTATTGTCACAGAAGCCAGAGCATTTAATTATAGTATAGAGACACAACATTAATTTCCTATTGATTTATGTTCTTATTCTCATGCCAAATATCTTACATCATCCACTTGCTGCTCAAGCTTTGTCTTAGATTTAGTCAGAGTGTTGACTTTGTCTTCCTCTGCCTGAAGGTCATCAAGAGTCTGCTGGTGTGCCTCTTGGAGGGCTTTCTTCTCTTTGGTCAGCTTGGCAATGCTCTCATCCTGAGAGGCCATCTCCTCCGTCAGGTTTTTCACCTAAATGGAAACATTGTTCACTGGTTTCATCCTCAAGATCCTGAACAGTCAGCAGTGTGAAGAACATGTGAAAAGATTATTAACCTTATTTTCTGTTGCATGTTTCTCCTTCTCCACTTTGACCAAGGTGAGCTCCAGGTCGTCAATGTCTTTCTTCAGTTCAGAGCATTCGTCCTCCAGTTTCCTCTTCTTGGCAGTCAGTTCAGCATTGATTTCCTCCTCATCCTCCAGTCTCTCGCTTGTCTCTTTGAGTTTGGCCTCGAGCTGGATCTTGCTTTTAATGAGACCTTCACATCTCTCCTCAGCATCAGAGAGGCTTTCAGATTCCTGTTCATTGAGATGGATTTAGTTTAATGGCTTTTGTTCATAGCTTTAGCATTTCCATTAGGATCAATAAGAGCTGAAATACTCACAGATGTTACTTGCAGTAGAAGGTCGTTTTTCTCCTGAAGAAGTGACACCATTTTTTCTTCAAGCTCCTTCTTTTTAGCTAATGCCTTTGTTAGATCCTCCTTCATTTTCTCAAAGTTATCCTTCATGGCTGCCATTTCTTTCTCAGTCTCTGCACTCTTTAGAAGAGGCTTGATCTTGAAGTACAGCTTCATCCATGGCCAATGTTTCACATTCATGAATGAGCGGATGTTGTATTGGATGGAATAAATTGATTCCCTGTGTAAATTGCGATCAGTAAATTAGTCATTATCAGTCTTTCGTAACAAACAGTTGTATTCCAAACAGTTTTTTAAGTACCTCCTTTCCATCATTTTGACAAACTCCTTCCTCATGACGTATCCACGGCACAAAGCCTGAGTCATGGTAACCAGCGTTGCTAGTTTCTCATCTCTCATCTCCTCAAGAGTACCCAAGAGACCAGCTTTGAAGAACACCTACAAGAACATTCAGAAGATAATATTTTTAAAAAAGGCCAAGTAGTCCTCATAATTGTAGATGTGAAAATAAATCTATTATATTCTATACTATAACATACAACTGCTGAAATATTCTTCAAATATCTTCACTTGTGCTCCACAGAAGAAAGTAAATGGTACAATTTATGACGTGAAGGTGAGTAAATAAGCGCAGAATTGACATTTTTTGGTATCTTTCAGTTTGATCACCTAAGTGTGTCCAAACTTGTATTGGGTGTGGTCAACATCAATAGAGCCCAAGAGTTTCTCTGAAGCCTTTTTGTTGTCAATGAACTGTCCCTCAGGGATGACGCTAGCATTTAATACTTTGTATCTAGAGGACAGTCAGAGGAGAGTTATGTTTTTGTGATGCAAAAAAACAAACAAAAAAATGTCAAAAGAGGATGAAGATTAAGTGGTGCATCATCTCTAATTCAGTGGATGGAAAAAGGTGTCTTTACCTCTGCTTGAAGTCACCATAGAGGATTCTGCTGGGGAAACCCTTCCTGCAGATTCTGATGCCCTCCAGCACACCATTACACCTGAGCTGGTGGATAACCAGGTAGTTCTCCATCAGACCTGCAATGAAAATGTTTCTAAAGGTTCCAGAGATATTTTCAAAACCTTTGAGTCTTCGGAGATTAGGATTACCTGGAGTCTTGGACTCATTAGGAATCAAGCAGCGCACAAAGTGAGGGTGAGTGCTCCTCAGGTTAGTCATCAGCTTACCCAAGTTCTCCTGTGGAAACGTTTGTCATTAGTCTAATCTTTAATGGTGTAAAAATTCACATTCTTCATTAAAAGATAATCTGTTTTACCCTGAAAAGTGCAGACACTGTCTGGAAGGAACCACCCTTCTTCTTGCCTTTCTTTCCTCCTCCTCCCTCAGCTGTTTTATGTCAATGAAAAAAAGGGTCTTTATTAATCTTGTATTGCTTTCCATTAACCCCTTCATTAAATCTTTATTTGAATCTTGTTGAATCTATTTGTTATCTTGCATAGCTATATATACAATTTTCATGATACTTTAGAATCTGTGATCACATAGTGTGTTACACTCTGATAATCTAAGCATGTGTATTGTACATAATTCAAACACAAAGGAATTGAGGAAATGCAAATGTTCGTACCTTCAGCAGCTCCATGAGCTGCATACAGGAAGGCCAGCACTTTGAGCGATGACTTTTGGTAGAGTTGCACGACAGAGTCGTTCAGTGGATCCTTGTTCTTGTCCAACCAGCCACCGATGTTGTAGTCCACAGTGCCGGCGTAGTGGACCAGAGAGAAGTGGGCTTCTGCCTTACCTTTGGAAGGCTTGGGCTTCTGGAAAGCTGCAGTTTTGCCCAGATGCTGATCATGTAGCTTGTTTTTGAAGCTTGTGTCTGTAGCCTTGGGGAACATGCACTCCTCTTCAAGGATGGAGAAGATACCCATTGGCTGTTGAAGAAATATTCATGCTCAAGTACAGGCACAATATGAATAATCATTTTAATTTACTGAATGTCCTCTTACCTTCTCAATGAGCTCAATGCAGGCAGCCAAGTCCATACCAAAGTCAATGAACTCCCATTCAATGCCTTCTTTCTTGTACTCCTCTTGCTCCAGAACAAACATGTGGTGGTTGAAGAACTGTTGCAGTTTCTCATTTGTGAAGTTAATGCAAAGCTGCTCCAAGCTGTTGAACTGACAATTAAGCAGAGGCAAGTTCTTACTACTCTCTATTATTGTTTATATCCTGATTGTTACAGAGACTTTGATAGCTGAAGCTCACATCAAAGATCTCAAATCCAGCGATGTCCAGCACACCAATGAAGAACTGTCTTGGCTGCTTTGTGTCCAACATCTCATTAATACGGACCACCATCCACAAGAACATTTTCTCATAGACAGACTTGGAGAGTGCAGAGACTGCGTTGTTCACCTGAGAAAGTCAAAGGTCAGCGTAGATCATATCATTACTCTTTTACTTCCCAAGACAACGATGAATGTCTACGAGACACTTTATTCGAGTAGATAAGTGATCACCTGTGGTACTGTCTGGCCTTTGGTCACCATCTCATTTCCGACCTTCACTCTGGGGTAACACAGAGCTTTCAGCATGTCAGCGGAGTTGAGGCCCATGAGGTAGGCGATTTTATCAGCCACTGAGGAAGAACAGTTTTACACATTATTGTCACTAATGAAGTGAACGTTTACATGTTTATAGTATGTGCTAATTGTACGTCTTACCCTCGGTGCCTTCAGGCTCGGCCTGCTCCTCTCTCTGCTTCTGTTTAAACTTAATGCCTCCATGATGCATCACAGCTCCTGTCAGCTTGTAGATGCTGATTTTCTCATCAGCAGTGAAGCCCAGAATGTCAATGGCAGTCTGTTTTTATATGACCAAATGAATCACACGTTATTCTCTAGCGAGTCAAAAAGAAGGGTATTTTATATTGTATGTCATTCAGTTTATTATAGTGTTTTTTGGATGTTTGTTTGCTCAGATAAATTTAATAAAATATGAAAATACGGCTTCTACTAATAATAAGGTAGTTGTCCACATACATCTGTGGCAATGAACTCCTCCACGTCATCGATACTCTTGACAGTGATTTCGCCCTGGCTGATCATTGGATAGTCGTAAGGGTTGGTGGTGATGAGCAGGCCCTCTGTAAAGAATTGATGTGCAGTGTGTTAACAGTGTTCTCAAACATGGAAATAAATTAAATGCACAAAACTGTAGATTTCTCACCGAGCAGCTCTGGCTTGTGTCCGGTCATGAGCTGGTAGAAGATGTGGTAGCTCCTCTCCGCAGACAGCTGGAATGTTATTCTTGACTTTTCCAGCAGATCTTCCAAAGACAAAAATGGAGAAAAAAGTTGTTGATTTTAATCGATTAACCCACATCCTACTCTCCAAATAAAATGTCTGGCTTAACCCCCTGGGGTCGGCGGTATCGCCGGCGATACCAGCTCGCTTTTTTTTTTATCAGTTCAAAAGAGATTAATTTTGCTCTGTTGACTTTGATATTACAAACAAGTTTCATACATCAATCGATTCTGTTAAATGTGTATAATTTTTGTGTATACTCACAATAAAAACAAAGTGTTGTGCTTTTTGCCAAATAAAGAAAAATAAACACGAAGCGAGTTCTGCCTTCTCTCTGTCAGTGAAGTCCATTCTGAAACGCGTCAAACAGACATACAGACACACAGGCATGAAGCTTGAATTCTCTTCTTTTAAATGAAGTAATTTATATAAAAAACAAATATTCTCAGTTCATGTAATCTGTAAGAAAAGAGCGAGATGTCAGTCGTTCTCATCTCATCTAATTATTTTTAATGTGACCCCGCCCACGGAGAGCGCGTGCTATTCAAACGCAAATGACTGAGGCAATCCATGCAAACCTGTGAACACCCCCATATCAGCTCGAGAAAACACAAATTTAATCAGATCATTGTACTTGTTTACACCGTCTCGCAGCGCTGTGAGGAATAATAACAATGGAAAATGTACCTCAGAAGTGCAGGTATTTCGAGGAGAAAGGATCCGACTGAGCTAAGGAATACTGTAGTAAGTTTTTTTTCATTCTCAAGTGAATCGCATTTCTGTGTGTGAATGAATGAACGGCAGAGATGCACGCTGTTTACCACAGCTCGCAAAAAGACAGTTTAAATTTAAATTGCGTTTCTGTGTGTGAATGAATGATGATGTTTTAGCAAACTGTATTGCTATACTGAGATGAGTAAAAATCGACTGAAATATGATGAAATAAAATGTAGGCTATTTGTGTAAGCAACGTATTAAACTGCAAATTAACATTTATATGCCCTAATATTTCATAAAAACAACATTACAGTCAGGCGAAATATGAAAGACAACATTTTGTTGACTATATTTGGGTACAGTTTTTACTGTAGAATATATACATATATATATATATATATATATATATATATATATATATATATATATATATATATATATATATATATATATAAAAATACTATTTTTGTCAAAAATAAAGTCATCAACTAAGATGTTAGCTGTTCCAGTGTTGGCTATATTCAAACTAATGAATACATATGATAAAATGTAGGCCTATAATAATTTTTTTTACAAAGAAAGAGTACACTTGAAATATTGTTGAAATTGTAATTATTGTTGTAATTGTAACCTTTTTAATAAAATAGCAAAACATATTTACAAGATAGATGTAAGCAAAATCTTAAATGGTCAATATAAGTCTTCTAAATATATCTTTTGTCCTTGCATTGTGGTTCAGTCAGTGTCACACCTGAATGAATGGCTCATTATGCAGAGTGGGTGGGACATTGTATTCTCAGGTGTAAACCACTCCTCGTTCACGCCCCCCTCGCATATTGGCTTTCCAAGCAAAACCTGTTTTACACCATTTAAATCAATGTATTGTTTTATGTGAACGATAAAGCAAGACTATTTTCACATAATTTTGAAGCCAGAACTCGAAGCGACAACATCCATTAGTCAAAAGTCTTGTGGACACATATTTAGTATGAGTTTTGTGGTCTTATTTCAGCAACTTTCTTTTTTATTTTTTTCAATAACCACGCATAAACATTATTCTCTTAAAAAATACAAACATCTACATACATGTTGATCACATATTATGGTATCCCTGTTTGTGCTATATAGAGTGAATTTACACCTTTGCCATTAACATGTTTATAAATAACTGAAAAAAGCACAAATGTCAGGGCATGTCAAAACATCCCAAGGGCCCCAAAAACACCTTAGACCCCAGAGGGTTAAAATAATGTTACTCACAAGTTTCGATATCAGCTGAGGCCAGTTTTCCAGTGGTCCCAAAGTGAATCCTGATGAATTTACCCTATGAAGATTGAAATTATTTACAAAAGGTCAGCTGTTTGGCAGCTTTGAAAGTGTGACTGAAGTTGTATAATGTTATAATCATTAGTTTAACTCACAAAACGAGAGGAGTTGTCATTCCTCACAGTCTTGGCATTACCATAAGCCTCCAGTAGAGGGTTGGCTGCCACAATTTGGTCCTCCAATGATCCCTATATGTAATTGTAGGAAAATGGAAAGTTATTAGGTAAAACACAAATACTGTAATCAATTACATTGTCTTGAAGAGATATTCACTAACCTGCATTTTTCCAGGGACATTTTCTGCCTTCTTCGGTCCAGACATCGCACCAACAGTTGCAAAGTACTGAATGACACGTTTTGTGTTCACAGTCTTTCCTGCACCAGATTCTCCACTGGAGGTTCACAATAGATCGTTATTTAGCCATAAATCCTCTACAGGTTTACATTATAATGGAAAAGCTTCAGGTTATTGCAGAAGAAGAATATGCACTCACGTAATCAGGACAGACTGGTTCTCGCGATCTGAAATTAAACCATGAAATGTTAACAGGGTTTCCAAATTAGGTAGTACTTTATATTAACTTGAAGGCATAAAGTGTTATAAAATGTTTAATTATTTTTTCTAGTCATTCATTCATGTCAGTGCATAAAAATAAGGTTCAGTAAAATTATTATGCAATAATGCATGTAATACTTAATGGTTGTTATGAAGCAATTACTAATTGAATGCAACGTTGAAAAAAACAGCTTGGTATGGTTTACTAGCTAATAATATTCAGACCTTTTTTTATCAGTGAATAATACAAAATGTATTATTTGTGTTTAGTCTATTCATCTATCAAGGCTACATTTTGGCTCTCCAGCGGTTGAAGCATTAAACTAACCCTTACTTGTGGAGGACCAACTTCCCCTGCAGATAGTAGTAGCCTGAACTCTTTGCTTTTTTCACGGATATGACGTAAATGCATGGATGAATGAAATGGTAGTTTGCAGTTTCCTGCAATATAAACTTTATATATGATAAGGCAAAACTGTGATGGATTTATCATGTATGTGCCAGGCACGGCGCCAGGATTCCAGTTTTGGATGGGCCAGACCAATTGTGGTTGGGCCTTAAATTAAAAACGTTAAATAAATAAAAAAACGTTATCCAATCACTGCTTAACCTAATAAAAAAATATTGACTAATATAGCCTACTGTTATATTATCTGTGCGTATACATAATATAGATTTTAAAAACCACTAAAGGTATATCATTGCTAGGCGTCTTCAGGGCTATCATCCACTCGCGAGGCAGAGGCGCTGAAAGGCAGAGGCGCTGGCGCCCTCCTAGCAACGGCGCTGTTTTTGGTAAAACATGATTTTGACGACTTCATTAAGTTTTGTTTTATAGAAAACTCTTTTTAAAAGATTTTCGTTTTTTATAAATTGTATCTTAATTTTGATCAATGTTTTATCAATCAATTGCCCGTATTTAATAAATAAGAAGCAAATATATAGCAGACAATGTAAAAAGGCGCCGGCACGATCACTTGCATTGCATGTGAACTGGAGGGCGCCGAAACTCCACTTGTGCCTCACAGATTTGATAAATATAGGCTATATATTACAGAAAGCTTGAAATGTCTACTTTTAAACGAAAATAAATAGGCTACTCTCTGATTATGTAATCCATAATGTGCATTTATCTCTGGTGTTCATGGCAAGTCCGCATCGTCAACTTCATCTCTGCAGCGACACAGAAAACACCAGTTTATTACTAAACAATTAAATGTCTCCTTGCTAATTTAGACACATTCATAATCATTATTTTAACCAGTTCTTTGTGGCAAGCTTCATGCGTGCGGTTATAACGCGTATTATCCTGTAGGCTATAGCCTATTTAAGTAATTAAATTAATATAAAGGGGTGATTTGTCCACGAATGGCTTAAATGAACAACTACTAGTCGACTAGAAAAAAAAATTAGTCAGAGGCAGCCCTTATTCCACTTATTTTCGAACCAGCAGGCCATTCTGGGTTGAGCGAGCGACCCTACGGGAATGAGCGAGCGGAGCGGAATATTCAGAAATGCGCTCTCCGCTCACGAGCTCTGATCGGAACAAACCCGAACCTCACTGTCTGCTGAACTTGCGCAGAAACATCAAAATATAACCAGCTTTTTAAAATTGTTTTTAAAACTAAACATTTAGACTATTTTAGTACAAATTATGAGCTTATTGACGAGTTTTTATAATTCTTGACAAAATTTAAATATATAATTTATTTTATTTTTTTGGGTGGGCCTGTTGAAAAGTGGCCATGACGCCGTGCCTGGTATGTGCACAATATTTACATTTTGTTAATATAAAACAACTTAAAAATGCACAATCAACAGTTTATAGAAGGTGAAATGTACACTTATATTTTACATTATGTAGTTATTGTGAATGTTTTTTTTCATCGTGTCAAAGTTTGTCATAACTCGTTTGTTGAGACACTTCTGGAATCCACTTACCAGTGAGCATGAACTGGTAGGCATTGTCGGAGATGGAGAAGATGTGAGGCGGGGCTTCGATCCTCTTTTTGCCTCTGTATCCATTCACAACGATTGTATCGTACACTGGGAGCCACTTGTAGGGATTGACAGTGACGCAGAACAAGCCAGAGTAGGTCTGAAACGGAGATAGATAGTCCAGTTTTACAATGCTGCCACCCCATTCCAGGAATAAAATATGATTTGCTTAGACTTATGTAGATCATCCATGCTGCGTAACGCTCTTTGAGGTTAAACAGCACAGCGGGCTCGTTGAGGTGGGTCATCATGGCCATGTCCTCAATTTTGTCAAACTTGGGAGGATTCATGGGGAAGATTTCATCTTCATTTACCGTGACAGTCTGTAATGAACATTGATCAGTGATCAAGAGAGACTTTCATGCACACATTTGTATATTTCACTGAAGAACTTTAACCTCTGCGAACTCACGATACTTACTTTCCCACTGTGAGTTTTCACAGTGGCTTTTCCGCCCTCTTTACTAACAAGTGTACCCTTCAGGTACATCTCGTCTGCATCTGTCACGAAGAATGCCGTTTTGGCATCAAAGGTGGTGTTCTGAGCCTCTATTCTCTCTCTCTCCGGCTTCCGGAGGTAAATGGCCGCCGGGCCGAAGCACTCCATTTCACCATCTCCCATGGTTGCGGTTTACTGTGGAGTAATATATTCACCTTAACGCTGCTTAGTATTACCTCTCTACTTTTCTCAGGTATTCACATTATAAACTGGTCATCTTGTCATTATCTTTACAGTGTTGTAATCAGTTACTTATCAGTAAATATAACTGGTATTAGTTCACCTTTTACGATGCTCCGAGAGGAAAACAGCGGCTGTCAAGTTATGGTTTCTGAAAAAGACTAAGAGATAGTGACGTATATTAGCATCTTCAATTATGGGTTAGTATACATCATTTGAATAAGAACACTCAGGCGTTCTACATTAATAAAAAATGAAACTGACCAATTAAAATGTGCAGTTCCCTCACCTTAGCCTGTTCACTGTAAGTCTTCGGGGTTAGGGCCCCGTTTATATAGTGTGATTACTGAGCGCTCAGCAGAACTGTCCAGCCAGATTTGATCATGTTACTTCTTTATGTGGTGTGATATTTCTCTTTTCCAGGGAGGAAATAGGAAGATGTTGTCATTCACCTAATACGAGGAATACAGTTACATTGGCACACACAGATAATGAGATTTGGGCTAAAAGACAAGGCATAAAAGTTTGTCACGGTCCATGATTTTTTAGATTGTAACTTTCATGTAGATATTAGATTTTTTTTTCATGCAAATGCATTGCCTGTTTGATAAGTTCAATTTGATGTTGCTTAGGTCCAGTTTCAGTGCAGCATCTTTAAAAGTAATGGAACTTGGCACAGCAGAGAAACTCTCAGATGCAGAGAAGTAGACTAATGTCACTGGTATTCAGTTTCAGGAGACATCAAAACTTCTAACTTAGAACTTATTTGTCAGTTAAAACGGCTTTGTCTGTTCCTGATGTTAGTTTACATTACAATTAAGGTTTTGATATAAATGTGGTTAGTGATCACATGAGCAAGGGGCAGAGAGTACAGCTTGGCCGGTTTTCCAAGAATTCTCCCAACTTTTGCCAGCAGGAGATAAAATAGACAGTAACAAGTCATCCTTCCAAATGAAAAATAATATCTCTGACAGATTTTTTCATCGGGCCATTACATCTTAATAGTCACGGCATAAAGTAAACTGGACTCATAGTGAAATTATGACTCAAAGTTATAAACAGCATGTGCTTATATTGGAAAATCATAAATCTAGCTCAGCTGCTGTTTGTATTATGAGGATTAGGGCACTTGTCCATACAAGCAACAGTGAAGGCCTGACGGAAACTGTCAGTAAGTTCACCATCTCCCATGATTGGACTTTTCTGCTAAAACGTTACGTTTTTAGAAAATGTGCAGGTTTATTGGATTCTGGATTCTGTTAAATACATGGACAAAGAGTATATATATTTTTTTAATGTCAACCAGATGTTACAGCAATAAAAAATAATTAATTATTAATAGTTGTGGCACTGCAGAGTCTTGGCTCACTTACCTTCACAATGGTTAGCAGTCTTTGGGGAGTCCAAGACGTTGTCCCAGAAGAGCTGGCGCACTGTATTTGGTTATAATGTGTTAGGTTTTACTGCCTATATATGATTGGGTTGACCCTTGAGCGGTCTTCGGATATGGGGGCACACTCATGATCTTGGGGTCTCCAGAGACCCCATGCAACAACATGTAATTTTGTAACAAAAAATAGTTTTTACTTAAACAAATGTAATTTTACTCTGTTTATTAATGTTTTTACTCTACATTTGTGCAGTTTTTGGAGGATTTATGATATATTTTTAATTTATATAAATAAATTAAAAAGCTGTTTTTGTATAAAAACATATTTTAAAACTAACTTTTCTTTTATGTAAAATTTACTTTATAAAAAACCCAAATTTCTAAATTTTATTAATGAGGTTAACATGGATAATTGGACATGGTTTAATGTACAATTTTGGCCACTAGATGGCTATAGAGCTCCACTATATGCTATTTGACTAACTGAAAGACATCTTTTCACAAGTTTTTCCGGTTGGATTCATATCTAAATATTATGAAATCACTAGTATAACAATTAAAATGACTTTTTGTCAAAGTTTAGCATTTTTTTGTACTGAAAAAAATATTTTTTTCAATAATGTTACATTATAATTAGAATCAAACCTGAAAAAGATGTTACAAATGGAAAAAAAGTTTTTAGAGTTTATCATATATTTCAATCTTCTTTTTTCATATAATTGTACAAATTTCTATGCAGAGACTCCAAAGACCATGAGTGATGGTCAGATATCATTACAATAAATTATTAGTAGTATTAACATATACCATGTGTCAGTTTTGGGTTGATTTATGACCCCCCCTTGTCACACACGTGGCTGGCAGGAAATCCATGTGTCAAGAAAACAGGGTCTCTGATTTACAGTGCCATGCTTGCTGAGATTTGCGTCCTGAACTGAACCGTTTGCGTTGTGTATGTGTGCGAACACATATGCTTCATTCATGTTTATACTGTGTTGTGCATAAGTAAAAAATAGCTTATGTTTGTTTCTCCCTTTTTCCTACTCTTTATTTATTTATTTTTACCAGCCCTGCGGAAACGGAAAACTGTCACTGCAATTGTACATGCTCCTCCGCGAGACAGCGCGCCCAACGGGTCACTTGGTAAGTGTTTGTATTTCGATATTATCAACAGTGTACCTCTATTTGCTATTAAGGCTTGATGATTTCAGTTTAAAACTTTCTTGTGTTTTTTTCCAGAAGGCTTATCAAACATTGTGAACCGTATTGATGCATCTGAATCCACGAATGATACGGAGAAGACTAGTTTGAGAGGAATAGAGGCAAAACCGAAAAACAGACTCAAACGTAAAGCTGGTGTGGACATCGCCCCAAAAGCAAAAGTACCGGTTAATGGGTGTGCGAGAGTCGCCGATTTCAAACCACAGACATCAGCCCGGAAGAAGCCAAGACGATCAGCTGCTAAAAGTATGTGAACAAACAAAGCTCCTGGCTTGATTTCTGAATACTAAATCAGACACAAATAATGTAGCAGAGTATGATAATGTTTTATTTGTATGTATTAGTGAGAGAGCCCGTGTGTGTGTGTGTGTGTGTGTGTGTGTGTGTGTGTGTGTGTGTGTGTGTGTGCGCGTATGTAGGCATATACAACGTTACAATGTGTTAGTTTAAAACGATACTTGGTTACTCACGTAACCTCGGTTCTCTCTAGAGAGGGAACGAGTATTGCGTAAGCTTGCTTACGCTGCGGGAAAAGTCTTCTTTTCTCGAGATACTGAAGCCAAAAATTATCCTTAATTTCATATTTTGTCAACGCAGTGCAGCTGCGGGCAGCTGAGCTAGAGCGGCATACTGCACGCTTATTGGCTGCCGCGCGGCAACTGCTTAAGCCTACCAGTGAGCCTGGCGTGACGTCACGCCCAATGAGGGCGCGCGCGCCCTCGCGCGTCACAGCCCGCCAGGAAGGGCGGCGTCAGAGCGTATATAAGGAAGGCTCATAGGCTATATTCTCTGTTTTCTGTCGAATGAAGCGACACGAGCTTATAGGCTTTAAGCACGGCAGGGAACGCAATACTCGTTCCCTCTCTAGAGAGAACCGAGGTTACGTGAGTAACCAAGTATCGTTCTCTTACGAGAGGTTCTCTCGTATTGCGTAAGCTTGCTTACGCTGCGGGAACCCCTTGTCCACGCCGTGCGCGCCTAACGATCACATATGACTCTTTATGAAAAGCATAGAGGTGAAATGACAGGTGGCCAGCGGTGCGGGCCAACACATGTTCATAAGCACACCTAGGGAACACAAGAACGGCACGGCCGGTCTATACACACTGATACCCTGAGCGTGCAGCTCAACAGACAAGCTAATCGATGATACAGCCTGCGCACCTGAGCAGGACATGAACACGACTAGACTGACAGAAGTTTAGCCTGCAGGGCGGGAACTTCCAGGTTATAAAACCTAACAAATGTGGAGGGGGACGCCCAGCCCGCCGCCATACAAATGTCATGAATGGAAATCCCGCTAGACCATGCCCACGATGAGGCCATGCCTCTGGTGGAATGAGCCCGTATGCCCAACGGACATTGCAGGTCTTTTGACGCATATGCTGCTGCAATAGCATCCACTATCCATCTGGATAGCGTCTGTTTCGAGGCAGCGCGACCCTGAGCGCGCCCTCCAAACGAGACGAAAAGCTGCTCTGAGAGCCTGAAGGCTGCAGAGCGCGTGACATAACACCTTAACGCCCTGACCGGGCAAAGGCGGTTAGCACCCTCCTCGCTGCCGGATGACGGCAGGGCCGATAGGGTAATGACTTGA
The DNA here is from genome assembly GCA_022828995.1 of Vimba vimba. Taxonomy (NCBI): domain Eukaryota; kingdom Metazoa; phylum Chordata; class Actinopteri; order Cypriniformes; family Leuciscidae; genus Vimba; species Vimba vimba. The sequence continues at coordinate 45,178,817 of CM040825.1, forward strand.
GCCCTAAAGGGAGTACCTAACACTTTGGGGACATAACCGTGCTTCGGTTTGAGAATGGCTAACGAGTCGTTAGGTCCAAACTCGAGGCATGACGCGCTGACAGACAGCGCATGCAAATCACCCACTCGTTTGACTGAAGCCAGAGCTAGCAGAAAAACGGTTTTGAGCGTCAAGTATTTCAACTCCGCAGAGTCCAAAGGCTCGAAGGGATGCACTTTCAGGGACTCTAGGACCAGAGATAGGTCCCAAATAGGGACTGACGGGGGCCGAGGAGGGTTCATCCTCCTGGCCCCGCGCAGAAAGCGGGTAATAAGTTCGTTTCTGCCCAGTGAGCGTCCGCGCGCCGAATCGGCGAACGCTGCTATGGCCGCGACGTAGACCTTGAGCGTGGAGGGGGACCTGCCCGCGTCCAGCATCTCTTGGAGAAAGTCTAACACCTGTGGGACTCCACAGGACTGAGCATTAGAACCTTTTTCCCCACACCATCTGCTAAACACCGACCATTTAGACGCATAGAGCCGCCTCGTCGAGGGGGCTCTGGACTGCGTGATCGTGTTAACTACCCTTTCTGGCAGATCGACGAATATCCGTTGATTTCCCACGCATGCAGAGACCAGTGCTCTGGACGGGGATGCAGAATCGATCCTCGGGCTTGAGAGAGCAGATCTCTCCTCACCGGAATCGGCCATGGGGCTGCGTCTGCCAGTCTCATTAGCTCGGGGAACCACGTTTGGTTTTCCCAGCGCGGAGCTATGAGGAGCACTGCGCAGTTCGTCTCCCTGATCCTGGCTAGCACTTGAGACAGCATCGAGATCGGGGGGAACGCATACAGCGGAACGCTGGGCCAGGTCTGGGCCAGCGCGTCCTCGCGTTTTGAGAAAAACCTCTGGCACTGAGCGTTCTCGCTCGCGGCGAAAAGGTCGATCTGTGCCTCGCCGAAACGACGTCAAAGCGTTTGGACCGTCTGGCGGTGTAGAGACCATTCCCCTGGGGGAACGTTGTCCCTGGACAGTCTGTCCGGGCCGTCGTTCAGACGACCGGGTACATGAGCTGCCCTTAGGGAGCGCAGCGGGCCCTGAGCCCAGGACAGGAGGCGCTCTGCGAGAGCGCGCAGGGTTCTGGATCTGATTCCGCCCTGGCGGTTCACGTAAGACACCACTGACATGTTGTCCGAGCGAACTAGTACATGGTGTCCCCGTAGAAGCGGCAGAAAATGCTTCAGCGCTTTCTCGACCGCCAGCATCTCTAGACAGTTTATGTGAAGGCTTCTCTCCGTTTTCGACCATGGGCCGCAAATCGGATTGCCCTTGTGAGTCGCTCCCCAACCCATGTTGGACGCGTCTGTCGAGACCACTTTGCGGTGTGCGATGACCCCCATCGTCACTCCCCGCTGATACCATTCGGCCGCCAGCCAGGGCTGCAGGGCTGAAACACAGCGCTGAGTCACTCTGACTGGTGCGCGGCCCGAAAACCATGCTTTGCGGGGCACTTCCGACCTTAGCCAGCATTGAAGCGGGCGCATTCTAAGTAAACCCAGCTGCAGGACCGCTGCGGCTGACGCCATATGGCCCAAAAGCCTCTGAAAGGTTTTCAGGGGAAAAACTTTTCCCACTCGTATGGAAGCGGCGAGGTGTCGAACACAGCGCGCGCGCTGTGCTGACAACCTGGCCGTCATCGCCGCCGAATCCAGATCTATACCCAGAAAAGTGATAGACTGGCTGGGGGTCAGAGAGCTCTTGTCCCAGTTCACTGAAAGACCCAGGCTTTCCAAATGACCGAGAAGCGCTTCTCTGTGGGAAACTAGTTCCTCCGTTGAGTGCGCTATAATGAGCCAATCGTCCAGATAGTTCAGAATTCGCATTCCCCTTGATCTCAGGGGTGCGAGCGCCGCATCCATGCACTTCGTAAATGTACGGGGTGCCAGGGACAGGCCAAACGGCAGGACGGTGTGCTGAAATACCTGACCGTCGAAGGCGAATCTCAAGAATGGCCTGTGACGGGGTATAATCTGAATCTGAAAATACGCGTCTTTCAGATCGAGAGAGATAAACCAGTCTCCCGGGCGAATCTGCGCGAGGATTTGACTGGTCGTGAGCATTTTGAACGGTCGTTTCACGAGCGCTTTGTTCAGATATCTCAGATCTAATATAGGTCTGAGCGCTCCGCCCTTCTTGGGTACGAGGAAATAACGGCTGTATACGCCTGCCTCGGTAGCCGGAGGGTGAACTCGTTCTATCGCCCCTTTGTGCAGCAAATTCGCTATTTCTGTGTGAAGCAGATGCGCTGCATCCGCCTTCACCTGAGTCTCGACCCGGGCGCGAAAACGCGGGGGGCGGCGAGTGAATTGAAGCGAATAGCCCTTTATCACTGTGTTTAGTACCCACTTCGACACTCCCGGAATAGCTTTCCATGCATTCGCACTCATAGCTAGGGGTCGAATCGCCTCCGGGTCCCGCCCGCCGCACAGCGCGGGACGGGGAGCCTGTGGCGGTGTGTGCGCGAGTCGCGCAGTGGCAGTGAGGGGAGACGGGGGCTCGCTGATAGCGGCAGCCGGCTGAATGACGCCGTGATAGAGCGTTATGTGTAACGGCTCGCGGCGCGCAAGCGGGGCGGGCTCGTGAGTATTTACATGAGAGTGTGCGTGCTGTGTAGCGGGCACAGGACTCTGTATTAACACACAGTCGGCGGCGGGGTGCTCTAGTCCCCTAATGTGTGAGACAGAGCGAGCACTGTGTAGGTGTGAGCACTGGGGCGTGGGCACGTGACCTACAGCTATCACTCGAGCGGCCGTAGCGCGCTTTATGTGAGTGCACTCTGTGGGGTACACAGGGGAGATTGTGCTTGTGTGTAGCAATGAACACTGGGGCGTGGGCATGTTTACTACACTCATAACACTGACGGCGCGAGCTGTTTCTGTGGGGTACACAGGAGTTTGTGCTTGTGTGTAGCGATGAACACTGGGTCGTGGGCATGTTTACTACACTCATAACACTGACGGCGCGAGCCGAATGGCGCTGGCGCTGCTGCGAAGCTGGAGGTCGAGACGGGCGCTGCGTGGAGCTGCGTGCAGGAGGCTGTGTGCTAGAGCGGCCTGCAGCGGAGCTCGAGCGGCGGGGCAGAAAGAGGTTCATGGCCTGTGACGTCTTCTGAACCTCAGAGAAACGGTCCACGAGGCCACTCACCGCAGGGCCGAAGAGACCGGAGGGTGAGAGCGGGGCGTTAAGAAAGACGGACCGCTCTTGTTCCCCCATGTCGGCTAGCGTTAGCCAGAGGTGGCGCTCTATGACGGTCAGCGAAGCCATGGCACGTCCGATGGCTTGGGCCGCTGTCTTCGTCGTGCGAAGGGAGAGGTCCGTCGCACTGCGCAGGTCCGTCAAGGCGGATTTATCAAGTTCTCCCTCGTCGAGCTGGCGGAGGAGGTCGGCTTGGAGAACTTGAAGGACCGCCATAGTGTGCAGGGCTGAGGCAGCTTGGCCGGCGGCGGAGAAAGCGCGGCCGGCAAAAGCCGAAGTAGTCCTGCAGGCCTTGGACGGGAGGGCAGTCTTTGAGCGCCATCTCGAGGATGGGGGGCAAAGATGCGCTGCAACCGCCTGTTCGACCGGAGGAATCCGGTCATAACCCTTCTCTGCGGCTCCGTCCACGCGGGAGAAAGTCGATGAGGCCGGGGAACGGAGTCTGGCCGAAACTGGAGCGTTCCACGATTTAGCAAGCTCTTCGTGAAGCTCCGGCAGAAAGGGCGCTGGTCTGGATGCTGGAGCTCGTCGACTGGCGGGCAGGAAGCATCCGTCGAGCCTATTGGGCGGGGGTGGCTCAGACGGGGACCACTCGAGGCCCAGGTGCTCGACCGCTACAGTGAGGAGGCGGAGAAGTTCGGCGTCCACACTGGCGTGAGTCCTGCTGGACGCTCTGGTGGAGGACGCGGAGCGGGCAGAGCCGGACCATCCCTCGCTGTCCGACGCCATAATCGAGCACGTGTCCAGCAGCGCATCGTCATCCGCTTCATCCCCTGAGGCGACGGCATCGAGGGCGAGAGCCGTCGGCTGCGCGTCGGGAAGCGGGGGCGGAGAAGGAGAGAGCGAGGCTCGCGGGAGAGGCTCCGGCGAGGCCCTGGCTCGAATCTCGGGCTCCGGTGGTCGTTGAGAGCGGCGTTTCTTTTTTCGCGGCCCAGCGACGGTTGGAGCAGGTTCTGTGAAAAGCGCGAGTCGAGCCCGCAGGGTCGACATCGATAGTTCCTCACAGAAGTCGCAGCCGCCCGAGGAAAACGCGACGGCTGCGTGGTCTCTGTCGCTGAGCGTGGAGCGGCATGAGCCGCACGTGGTGCGAGGCATTTGCAACAACGCCTCTGCTCTTTTAGAAAGTGCTGCGAAGCAAAAACACACACAAAGAGCGTACAGTGAAAGGATATCGCCGGATAGCTGAGCTGGCACGGCAGGCTGAAGGCGGCGAAGATTCGTCCGGCTTCCTCAGGCTGTCCTAAGCTGGCTCGTTAGCTGTTCCTTGTAGGACAACGGCGACGGCTTCTCTCAGAGCTCAGCGATGCGAGTGCTTCGCTGAAAAGACAGAAATCAGAGAATATAGCCTACGAGCCTTCCTTATATACGCTCTGACGCCGCCCTTCCTGGCGGGCTGTGACGCGCGAGGGCGCGACGTCACGCCAGGCTCACTGGTAGGCTTAAGCAGTTGCCGCGCGGCAGCCAATGAGCGTGCAGTATGCCGCTCTAGCTCAGCTGCCCGCAGCTGCACTGCGTTGACAAAATATGAAATTAAGGATAATTTTTGGCTTCAGTATCTCGAGAAAAGAAGACTTTTCCCGCAGCGTAAGCAAGCTTACGCAATACGAGAGAACCTCTCGTAAGAGAACTGTTGTTGATGCATGTGTGGTTTAAAAAACGTAAACTTGCATATCTCTCAGAGTATGCTTTTATCTTTTTAACTGACTGTAGTGGAGAACAGTGTGTAAAAGTGTAGACATCTCTTCTCAAACACCTTTATAAATAACCATGTTGAAAAAATAAAAAATATAATAATTTTATCTTTTAATGCATACATCATACTAATTTTTCCTCCCATCTTTTTCTCAACAGATGTGGTGGTGGATGACAATGCAGTCCCTGATATAAATGATGTTCAGAGCTGGAGTGATGGTTTGATAGAATCGTGGGATAAATGTGTTTTTACACCCGAGCCCGAAACACAGAGGTCTGTTCCATCCAGCGAGCGCGCGGTGACTGCGGAAGAATCCGACCCTGAAGCGCTGCCTTCAAATCAGGAGGCTTTCAGACGGGAATCACAACCCAAAATAGACATTCAACACATATTCAGACTGATACAGGAGACTGTCAAGACCGCATTGAACACTATCGAGGTACGTTTAAACGAACGCCTAATGGTTTTGAGAGACGCTTAGATGCTTATGAGAAAAAGCATGATATTCGTGAACGTTCTACGACAGCAGTACTACAACAACATGGTATTTGGATAAAACAAGTCTTAGCTGCGCAACGATTACATAGGGGTGATAACCAAAAAGAAGCCCAAGATCAAAGTCTGGCGGTGGATTTGTTAAAGCAGATCGTGTTCATGCTTAAAAAGAATCACAGATGAGTTGTGATTAGTTGTGTATTATTTTTATTTTATTTTTTAGTGTTTTACTTTTTTCTTTTACACAATGTGTTTTTTTTTTCTTTGACATTTACCACACACCGTGTGTAATTTCAGTCTGGCTGTATAGTTGTTGATTAGGTAGTTTTTCTTTCTTTCTTTTTTCACTGGTTTTATTTTCTGTAGTTGTTTCAAGTGTACAACCTACCTGTGGTTTAAATAAAAACAAAACAAGATTGTTTTAAAATGGCCAAACGTTGTCGGGAGTCAGATGATTTTGATCAGGATCGGGTAGCGAGGTATAGACGAGACGATGGTAGTATGGTACCCCTTGATCAATGCAATAACACAGAAACATTGCGCTATTTAATACAGACAATGGAGGAAATTAATAGCCCCAAGTCTACAACAGATACATTGCAAGAATTATTAAACATTATGAGTTCGATGTCAGATGAAGATCCAGAACTAAATTCTGATTTTGAACATTTAGTGAATACCCAACATATAGGAGAGGTGTCAGAACCTATTCCAGAACCAAATTCTGATTTTGAACATTTTGTAGCACCCCAGCAGTCAGGAGAAGGGGTGTGTACACAGTCCCAACCCACACTCAATCCTGATGCACCCAACATGGGTCTCACACATGACGATATAGAATCACTTGTAAGAGAGTGTGGTGATGTGGGTGGGTACACTGTACTGCCACGAACTCGGTTCAATGGTCTGGAAATGGTCTGGCTTATAAATCTGCGGGAGATATCTTCTACAGATTTAGCAGCCTACACCACGTTTTTACATGACACACTTTCTGAAATAGTGGCGTTTTCCAGACTGTAAGGTGGAGATGGTAGTTTAATCAGCATCACCTTGAGGGGTCCGAGTTTGACATCAGATGTTAGTACACTATTGTCAGGTGGCAATGGTTACAGTGTAGATCTATTTATAAACGAGCTTGAAAAAACAATGCAGAGCAACACTGATGTGCAGTTTGATGAGAGATTGAATTTAAGAGTGTCGATAGCAAGAAGTAAACGTGGTGGTGCTTATCGAAAGTTACGTGATCTTGCCCACAATGAAGTGATTGGCAAAAAAAGACTTAATCTGTTCTGTCCCACGAACATTTCAAACAACCTTTGTTTTGCAATCTGTCTGGCACATTTCCTAAACCCTCAGAAACCACACGCCAGTGTTAATTTTGACAGCAAATTTTGATTTAGTTTTAGTCATAGTCTTTTGACTAAAATGCCATTTAGTTTAAGTCATATTTTAGTCATCTGAATTTAGTTTTAGTTTTAGTCTAGTTTTAGTCGACGAAATACAATAAGATTTTAGTCGACTAAATCTACAGTAGATTTAGTCGACTAAAATAGAACGGGTTTAAATTGAAATGCATTCATTTAGAATTTCTCTAAAATTTACTATACTCCCAGAGAAAACATATATTAACCTGCTAATATGAATGATTTTAAAGTTTGAACATGCAATACAGATACAGATTTAACTACTGTAACTTAAAAAATATCTTAAAATTAAATTAAACCCCTTTTCCTACAGTAGAATACTGTCTTCTTTTCAATGAATGATATATGAATTCTAACTACTTGCATACATCATTCTCTATTCTTTCAAGCATTTATTTGTGTGAATTAAATATAATTAATCCTTATTAAAGCTATTAACGAGCAGTGAATGCTTTTCTCTTTTTCTTTTGTTGCTTGATCAATATTAAGGACACAGACCGCATTAGGTTTATTGCCCACTGTCACTTTAAGACATCGGATCATGTCCAATGACATGCGGATCCAATTGGACTGATGCACATACACTCACAACTGTTTAAGACATAACAGACATAATTTACGTGAATTTACATTTAGACATAATGTTGTGTGTATTTGTCCATTCAGACACGAAAGAGAGCTCAGTTCAGTACTCGCGCGCTGTATAGGTGTCTATGAATGGCTGCACGCTTCGGGTCGGGTGTGTGCGCACAGAAAACCATACCGAATATCTCTTTTTTTGCGTCGTCACACTTATTCAGATCTACTTGTCTGCTCTACTCATTCTCCCAGACGTTTACATGTTTTAATGTTTTATGAGACACGCATGCCAACTCGTGTGCCGCTGGGTAGATCAGCACGTCACAGTACAAATGTGCGCATCAACCACAAATGCAGGACATCAGACTGGATCGCTTCCCTAATCGTCACTATCTAACATTTTCGTCTAGTTTTTATTCGTTGACGAAAATGTCAATAGATTTTCGTCATAGTTTTTGTCATTCAAAACTAGTTTTTATTTAGTTATCGTCTCGTTTTCGTCTGTGAAAAAATGTCGTTGACGAAAATAATGACACAAATTATTCGTCAACGAAATTAACACTGCCACACGCAGAGCTAGAGTCTGTAGCATCTTCTTTGCAGAAGTCAGCTGGATATGCTGATCAACACAAGATAGCGTTTAATGACATTAGACAGTTTGAACACATGCTGAATGTTAAAATAGTTGTCTTCTATCGGTCTGATACAGGTGTTTTGGAGAAGTATGCAAGCACAGACGATCCGCATCCTAAAACAGCATTTTTGTACCTGCATGACAATCATTATTTTATGATAAAAAATCTACGCACATTTATTGGCACACCATATGTGTGTGAGTTTTGCTACCAAGGATTCACCTGTAGAAGAGATCACAGATGTCGGTACATCTGTGATGTCTGTAATGACCCAGAATGTCATAAACAACCCAAAAAGCCAAAACATTGCGACGACTGTCTGCGTTACTGTAAGTCTGACTATTGTTTTGAGATGCATAAAAAACCACCTCAAGGTATGCAATTCGCACAGTGCGATGTCACTAAATTTTGCAGAAAATGTAATAGTCGTTACCATGTCAGCGCCACTAAACCCAGACCCCATAAATGCCCTGCAGATCGTTGTGTGCACTGTGGTGAGAGTTTGGTTACCGATGGTGTGCATCAATGTTTTATCCAGCCGGAGATGCCAAACGATCGTTACATTTTCTACGATTTTGAGACCCGTTATGAAAACGGAAGGCACACAGCTAATTCTGTATGTGCTATTAAGTTTGCTGGCGAAGAATTCGTGGCCGAAGGACCAGATTGTGTGGATCGCCTCGTTAAAAAATTCAGACAGCCTCGTTACCGTAATTACACATGGATTGCGCATAACGCATCAGGATTTGACAATTTCATCCTTTTGGAGCACTTTACTAAGATGGGGTTTGCCCCTAAAATTATAATGAAAGGCTGTCATCTAATCTTAAAGGGGTGGTTTACTGCCTTTTTTCTTTGCTTGATTGTGTTTATGGGCTGCAATATAACATGTCTTCGTGTTTCGTTTGTTAAAAAAACACCTTATTTTTCATAAATTTCACCTTTATTGTAAGCCGCTTCCTCCTCTGTCATTTGAACGACCGGTTGACTTCCTGAGTCTATGAAACCACTCCCTCAGAAACAGGCAATGGGCTCAGATTGGTTAGTTCGGCCGGTGTGTTGTAATTGGCTAAACTGCGTCCGGAATCTTCACGCCCATTACCTTTACGGGCGACAGTTGCATGTGCTCCGGTCAAATGTAATGGTGTCAATATTGCCTCATCAGTTTGAGCCAGAATCAGACCCAGAGAGCGGTGATGAAGAGAGTCAAGCAGAACCTCCGCAAACACGGCTCTTACTAAACGTTTCTGAATGGTAATTTTTTTTTATTATTATTATTTTCTCAAAGAATTTCCATACGCTGTTACTTGAAAATGCTACTGCTGTTTGTTAGCTTTTGAGATATGGTTTCCCCCTGATTAAACATTTAATATAACTGAATACATGACTGAGTAATACCGTTTTTTAAAGATATTGTTTTATTGATAGAATGAACAACCGTTTAACTATTCACAAAACTTACCGGTAGTTTTGCTGTTGTTTGCTGTTGCGATAATTTTTTGAAGTTTGTACACGTTTCTTATAGGCTACACACAAAATAACATCGAACTAACTAGCTACTATAACCAAACAGCTTTGGCATTGTTTTGCGTTCTTGATCAAATCAAAAAATTACGTCATAAAGTATACATGGAAAATACGTTTACAAAATTTGTACATATTACAAATTCGGGTCCAGAATGTTTGTACGCATCTGTCATATACTAAAGCCAGCGCTGGCATTTTTTTACATCCTTGATAAAACTAAAACATTACGTCTTAAATTATACAGGCAAATACATTTAAAATGATTAAATCTTACTTGCAGGTTGTGGCCCAACAACTGCTGCCTCTGGTTTTAAAGCTGTAACTGCTTCATGTTGGAGTAATAGTTTCTTGTTGAATCCGACATTGAACTCGTGTAGATTCTGGAAGCTGTCTTCCGTAAAATGCGCAGCACAGAGAGCTAAACTACGATTGTAATTGTCAGGAACATAATCAAACTTAAATTTTAACCATTGTTGACGAACTACAGCGTCTGTAGGAAGCCTGAACACAGAAGACCTGACGGCTACAGCTCTCCACTATAACTCCTCCTCTTCGACAGCAGAACATGTTCCGGAGGAAGGGTTGATGTAAATGTATGGGTTAGTTACGTATAAAACCCGGGAAGTATCTCGTTGTAGTCCCATTCGAGTCGTTTTTGTAGGCATTAAACTTCCTGATTTTTAAAAGACAATATCTCCGCTTACGTTGAACTTTCAGCACAGCAACTTTGCAGATACTGTTCATGCACCAACAGTAACATTACACAGTATTTAAAATGAAAAAAAGTGAAATAGCAATCAACCACCCCTTTAATGTATGATGCAGCATTCAAACAGCGGTTTATTGATTCATACTCCTTCATACCCATGCGGTTGGCCAAGACACCTGTTGCGTTTAATCTGACTAATGCTGAGAAGGGATATTTTCCACACCATTTTAACCGCATTGAAAATGACAACTACATAGGCCCGTACCCTGACAAGAAATTTTACGGGTGCACGACAATGTCGAGCCAAGACAGAGAGGCATTTGATAACTGGTACAGTACCATTTCCGACAAAGTGTCCGATTTTAAAAAAGAACTGGTGATTTATGGTAAAAATGACGTTGTTCTGCTGAGGGAAGTATGTATGAAATGTTGCGATGAATTTATTCTGTGTACAGGCCTTGATCCGTTTAATTACACTACTTTAGCAGCCACATGTATGGCTACGTATAAAACACACTTCATCCCTAAAGACACAATAGCGGTAACACGCAACAATGCGTACATCAACCAGAACAAGACGTATTCAAACAATTCAATTGAATGGCTTGAATATATCCGAACAACGCGGTCCATAGATGTTCAACATGCTCTAAACCAAGGTGAGGTGTCATTTGGGAAATACTATGTGGATGGTTTTTATGGTGACGGTACCGTGAAAAAAGCATTCAAATTTCTTGGGTGTTTTTTTCATGGGTGCGACCGTTGTTATAACCCCAATGATCTCAATCCGTTATCAGAAGTACCTTATGGGGTGCTGAAAAGGCAATGTGATGACAAGCTTGAAATTTTGGAGCGTGCATACGGTCTTCAGGTCGAGGTGGTTTGGGAGTGTGATTGGGTCCGTGCTAAACAGACCGACAAAGCAGTGATGGACTCTTCATGGCTACTTACAATCACCCTGAAAGAATGAAATCACGCGAAGCTTTATTCGGGGGTCGAACTAACGCGTTAAAACTGTACCACAAAGTCGCGGAGGGCGAGCGTATTAAGTATGTAGACTTTACTTCTCTCTATCCCTACTGCCAAGCGCGAAAATGCTACCCAATTGGCCATCCTTAAATAATATACAAGGATTTTCACAACCTTGAAGATTATTATGGCCTCGTCAAGGCTACGGTCCTTCCGCCACGGAAGCTGCTTCATCCTGTATTGCCTTATAGGTCAGGGGGAAAGTTAATGTTTCCACTTTGTAGGTCCTGTGTTGATCAACAAAACCAGACACATCCGTGTGTACACACAGATGAGGATAGGGCTATTCACGGTTGTTGGGTTAGCATCGAGCTGTTAAAAGCAATTGAGAAGGGTTATGAAGTGACAAAAATCGATGAGGTCTGGCATTTTCCCCAACTATCTGAAACGTTGTTTTGTGATTATGTTAAAACATTTTTACAGTTCAAACAGGAGAGTTCAGGTTTTCCAAAAGATGTTGTGACTGATGCCGACAAAGAATCTTATGTTAGAGATTGGACAAGATCGAGTTTAATGCCGCACGCAGATCCATTATGAAGCTCGTTCTTAATTCGTTATGGGGCCGGTTCTCTATGCGCGAACAGCTCCCGACAACTGAAATACTTACAGACCCTGAACAGTTTGCCCGACACATTTTTGGCATTGAGTATGACGTCAAGCATTTCTCATTTGTGTCAGACACCGTTGCGATCGTTCAGTGGTCTTACGCAGATGGGAAAGGAGCTCAGACTCGTGACATTAATATTTTTTTCTCTGTCTTTTACGACAGCCCATACACGGTTGGAACTTTATGATCTTATGGAGAGGTTGGGGGACAGACTGATTTATTGCCATACCGATAGTGTTGTGTACATATCTAAAGACGGTGAATACAAACCCCCACTAGGCCCATACCTCGGCGACCTTACTGATGAAGTTGGGGATGACGACCATATAGTGGAATTTTCTTCAAGTGGCCTTAAGAGTTACGGGTATCGAACTGCCAAGGGTAAGGTCTGTATGAAGGCCAAAGGTATCACTCTGAATGCTCTAAACTCTGAGGCCATTAGGCTAGACTCATTAATAGGGCTTGATCAGTATGTGAGGGGGTGGGGCGACAGCAATTATATTCTTGCACACGCCGACAGTATAGTGAGGAACAAAAAGCAGTTTACATTACACAACAAGTCAGTTGTGAAAAAATTCCAAGTTGTGTACAATAAGCGTGTTTTGCTACCTGACCTAACCACATTACCATATGGCTACTGACAACGTTTTTGGTCATCGAGGGGTGGTAGACACAGATGGTTTTGATTTCAGAATGCAACACCCATTTTCATGTGTTAAGTGGACCTTCTAGCTCAGGAAAAACATTTATTGTAAAAATGTTGTTGGAAAATGCTAAAAGTGTAATTTCTAAAAATGTTGAAAACATTGTATACATTTATAATTGCTGACAATCTTTATATGACGAATTGTTGAAAATGTATGATATTAAATTTATTGAAGGTATCCCCCAGACTCTGAATGACGATTGTTTGTTTCCCCCCGACAAGAATCATTTTTTGATTTTAGATGATGTTATGGATGATGCTAGTAACAATTCTGAAATCCAACGTGTATTCACAATGTATGTACACCATAAAAACATGAGTGCATTGTATATTGTACAAAACTTATTTTTTCAAGGTAAATCCAGCAGGACCATCAGTTTGAACACCAATTATGTGGTGCTGTTCAAAAACCCCAGAGACAATACACAAATAAATGTATTAGCACGCCAAATGTACCCCAGAAACACCACGTTTTTTATGGAGTGTTATGAAAATGCGACCAGCATTCCTTTCGGGTACCTTTTGATTGACTTTAAAGCAAAAACACCAGGGCCCGTATGTATAAAACTTCTAAGAAATGCTCTTAAGAATAGTCTTAAGCTTTGACTTAAGTGTCAGAAAATACTTAGTAAAGAGTAGGACTTTTCTAAGAGTAGGAGACTTTTATAAAGCAGCTAAAAGCAACTTTCAGTAAAGTATAAGACTGATTCTTAAGTGCTGACTGAAGTGGCACTTAAGTGTTGTGAACTAAGGACTACAGTGATGTCAACCCAAAATGGCCGCCCTCAACCACTGAATCAGCCAATAGTGAGCCTGCAAGGATGAGGTCACTGCAGCATGACACCAATCATTTAATTTTATTATAATAAAATCATTTAATTAAGACACTTTAATATTTAAAAAAAAAATTTTTTAAATGCTTTGCATTTGTGCAAAATTTTCGCAAATTAGTATTTATGCTGTGGAATCCTCTTCTGTTGATGTGTGTCTCCTCATTTACAATTATGCAAACATGAGTTCCATCAATGGATCCAACAACTCAGGAAAGCCCTAAATACTCATTAAAGTGGCTTTATTTTGTTGCGAGATTTGCAAAGTCAATGAACTGCCATACAGTAGTGGCCAAAAGTCAGGCAAAGGAAAATTGTCAGATTCACTCTTTATTCAAATATTAAAAATGTGTTAAAGATTTTGTACGTGTATTGTGTAGTTGTGCTTAGAGTCAATTGTTTATTTGTGATAACACAATGAAACATGCCAAATTGTACAGACATAATTTTTAGCCAGGCTGTCAAACAAATGAACAAGAGAGGACAATGAAATATTAATAACTGACTATGTTACAGACAATGTATAATTTCTTTTGTAAGCTTTTGAGTTTTTTTTTTTTTTTTTTAAACCTGTAGCTGTAGTTAGGCCTTTTTTCAACAATATTATTGATCTGCCTGCAATGACACCATTGTCTCTGAACTGAACTGAACTGAGCTGAACGAAGACATCACTGTTTTCTCCAGAGCGACTGTATAATGAACTAAATAGATAACTAATGACTAATGATCTTTTACAATGGAAATGAATCATCATCGAACTAACTTAAGCTGTACAATGGCACTATGTTCTTCTAGAGCTGCTGTACAGCCCAAACTAACTTTGTTGCATTATTTTCCTGTTATCACTTTAAAGCTGCTTTGAAACAATCTGTATTGTAAAAAGCGACTTGACTTGAAATAATTTTGTCAGATAAATATCTTCACTGTTTATTTTTATATTTATATATTTAAAAAAATATATATATGAGGGATGAACAAAACACCATTTTCCTCATATTTTGATGGTTTAAGCAAACTTGTAGGGTCATTAAAAAATTAAAAATAAAAATTCTGCACATCACTTTTAGCCACTACTGTATTTGATGTGGTCAGTGCCAAAATAGTGCTATTGAGACCCTGCTTACTGTAATCCTTAGTCGATTGCTGATCGATTGCTCCTGTCTGCCTCGCTGCCTGCTGTGAGTGTGTCTGTTTGCTTCGGTGCTGTAAGCTCCGTCTTAGCCTTGTATTTCTTTGTTTTGAACCATCATTTACTACCATTTCTAGTTGTTTATACTACTACATTTTACCCAACATCTCAGATTAAACTGACAATCGCTAGCTTCTGTTATTAGTACTACTAGCACAAAACGCTAGTAATTCGCTAGCCTGTTAACGCGCCACCCGTGCGCTCAGCTATTTTTATTTATTTATTTTTCTCTCGCGCGCCCGCGCCTTTGAGTTCATAAAAAGCTCAGGTGAGTAAGAATCAGTCAACAAACACGTGAGTAATGTCTTGTCCTGTTATTGTCACCTGCACTTCATGTCACATGTTTAGCATAGCCTTCTCTGTCGACAATATAGGATTTATATGTGATAAATGTAAGGAGACAGTTAGGTTGACAGAGAAGATTTCAGAATTAGAAACACGCATCCAAACTTTAATTGAGGATAGTAAGAGTGCTAGAGCTTCAGATGTTTTGGATGCGCATAGCATAGTGAACACTTTACATGAGTCGGTTCCGGCTGAAGTAGAGCCTGCGCAGCCGGGCAAATGGGTGACAGTGAGGGATCGCTCTAGTCGCGGATCTAAAAACCACTCTTCCGTTCCGATTACCATAACAAATCGATTTGCCCCGCTCAGTGAAACACCCACTGAGAATGATTGTGCCCTAGTTATTGGCGATTCTATTACACGGAACGTGAAAATAGAGACACCAACCACCATAGTCACATGTTTGCCGGGAGCCAGAGCGCCTGACATCAAAGCAAATTTAAAAGTGCTGGCTAATGCTAATCGTAAATTCTCTAAGATCATTATTCATGTCGGCACTAATGATGTTCGACTCCGCCAGTCGGAGATCACCAAAATTAATATTAAAGAGGTGTGTGAACTTGCAAGTACGATGTCAAGGACTGTAATTTGCTCTGGCCCCCTTCCTGTTCGCAGGAGTGATGAGATAGTTAGTAGATTGTGTTCGCTTAACGGTTGGCTGTCTCGGTGGTGTCCGCAACATAATATAGAATTCATAGACAATTGGAAAAGTTTTTGGGGCAAACCTGACCTGTTGAAAAGAGATGGTATTCATCCCTCCTGGGATGGTGCTGCTCTTCTCTCTAGTAATATGGCTCATAGTCTTAGAGCTCAAGCATGACAATCTGGGGCTCAGGTCAGGAATCAGACAGACTGGCTAAACCGACCGTCTGCTAGCGGCCTCGCGTCACCCAGGTCAGATAAATCACATCACATAGAGCCTCTTTCACCTAGCTATCATCATATAGAGACTGTGTCTGTTCCCCGAATTTGGAAATCCAAAAAACGTTTTAACCCATCTAAGGTTAAAAATTTAATTGATGTTCAACAAATAAAAAACAGCTATAATACAGATGAGCAAATGCTAAAGCTTGGGTTGCTGAATATTTGATCGCTTACTTCAAAAGCACTCATTGTTAATGATATGATTTCAGATAATAACCTAGATGTGCTGTGTTTGACAGAAACCTGGCTAAAACCAAACGATTACATTACTTTAAATGAATCAACCCCGCAAGATTACTGTTATAAACATGAACCTCGTCTGAAACGCAAAGGGGGTGGTGTTGCTGTACTTTATAGTAATAGTTTCAAAACCACTAAGAAATCAAGTTTTAAATATAATTCTTTTGAAGCATTGGTGCTTAATGTAAAAATATATAGTGTAAACGATAAATCACGTTTGAGATTTGTGCTGGCTACTGTATACAGGCCACCAGGGCACCATACAGACTTTATCAAAGAATTTGCGGACTTTCTATCAGAATTAATATTGACTGCAGATAAAGTACTAATTGTTGGTGATTTTAATATACACATCGATAATGAAAAAGATGCATTGGGATTGGTATTTAAAGACATTGTAAATTCAATTGGAGTTAGACAACACGTGTCAGGACCTACTCATCGTCGTAATCATACTCTAGATCTAATATTATCACACGGAATAGATGTTGATGCCGTTGAAATTCTGCAGCAGAGCGATGACATCTCAGATCATTATCTAGTCTTGTGTAATTTGCATTTAGCCAAGGCTGCAAAGCCGACTCCGTGTTTCAAATATGTGAGACCTATCACTTCTGCCACTAAAGATTGCTTTATTAATAATCTTCCTGATCAGTTTCATCATCTTAGCATCCCGGATAGCTTAGACGAACTTGATATTGCAACAGAAACTTTTAACTCTCTCTTTTCCAGCACTTTAGACACAGTTGCTCCCTTGCGCTTAAAGAAGATTAAAGAAAATAGTCCAACGCCGTGGTACAACGAGCACTCTCAGGCCCTTAAGAGAGCAGCCCGAAAAATGGAGCGCAACTGGAAGAAAACAAAACTAGAGGTATTTCGCATTTCATGGAAGGAGAGCTCAATTACTTACAGAGAGGCTTTAAAATCTGCTAGATCTGCTTATTTTTCAACCCTATTAGAAGAAAATAAACATAATCCTAGGTATTTATTTGAAACGGTGGCTAAACTAACGAAAAATAAAGCTTCAAGCCCAGAAGTTTCTAAGCAACACAGCAGTAATGACTTTATGAACTTCTTCACTTATAAGATTGATAATATCAGGGACAAAATTATAACTATGCAACCGTCTACTACAGTATCACATCAGGCAGTGCATTGTAGTCTCCCTGAGGAAAAAATTGATTCATTCGTTGCTATAGGAGAGGAAGAATTTACTAAACTCATTAAATCATCTAAATCAACAACATGTATGTTAGACCCTATACCGACTAAGCTACTGAAAGAGGTGCTTCCAGAGGTCATAGATCCTCTTCTTAATATCATTAACCCCCAGAGGTCGACGGTATCGCCGGCGATACCAGCTCGCTTTTTTTTTATCAGTGTAAAAGAAACTCATAAATTCTTTGTTGACTTTGATTTTCCATTGGAGTTTCATACATCAATCGATTCTGTTAAATGTGTATTATTTTTGTGTATACTCACAATAAAAACAAAGTGTGGTGCTTTTTGCCAAATAAAGAAAAATAAACACGAAGCGAGTTCTGCCTTCTCTCTGTCCGTGTAGTCCATTCTGAAACACGTCCGAAAATGAATCATAACTCATCGAATACTTCTCACACAGACACGTGAGTTATGTCTTTATGAAGCTTGAAATCTCTTCTTTTAAATGAAGTAATTTATATAAAAAACAAATGTTTTCAACTCATGTAATCCGTTTGAAAGCAAGGAGAGGTACCGTTTTTCCTTCTGCCTCATTATCTTTATAATCAGCTGCGGCCGCCCCGCCCCCGGCGCGATTCACATGTAAATAGTTTAGGTGATCTAGTATGCAACGCATACGCCCCCGATCAATGCCATAAAAACACAGTTTCTATCAGACTTACTGATAGTTCATCGCGTTTTGAGTATGGCACGCTTCTCCGGTAATGAAGACGCCATTCAGATGATTCTGGACAGCGAGGAAGAATGCATGATACCGGGTTGTTTCCTCAGAGGAAGATTGTAACTCAGACGACGAACGGCAGCATATTGAAGAGCGAATTCCGCCGAGGACACAATTTCGGAGTAAGTTTTACTTAAAAGTCTTTTGTCTTTTATTTTTCGTGTTCGCATTTATGAGGAAAAAAACAATATTACGTGACAGTTCTCCATTATGGACGCGAGCGCTCTAAGAACTAAAAGACTTTCAAACATTCACAGAGACCTCAAAACAGAAAGTACAAATCCTTTCTTTAAAACGAATTTCGTTTTGTATCAATTGTATCTTAATTTTAATATTTTTTTCATTAACAAATTTCCTGGATTTAAAGTAAATATAGGCTAGCTAGCAATCACAACATAAGGTCTGAACTGGAGATCATCATGAACCAGACCGTACTCGCCTCACATGTCTAAAAAAATTTGAAATATATTTACAGAAAGCTGGTTCTAAACAAAACCATCCAAAACAAAAAAACTATGTAGCCTAATATCTATGTGCATTTCTCCAGTGCGTTCACTAGCCTACTGCGAAGATCGCGAGTCAATAGCCTATGTCAACTTCATCTTTGCCAGAAGCTATATTCAAAGTAATGAATACATAGATAAAATGTAGGCCTATAATCTTTTTTTTTTTTTACAAAGAAAGAGTACACTTGAAATATTGTTGAAATTGTAATTATTGTTGTTGTAACCTTTTTAATAAAATAACAAAACATATTTACAAGATAGATGTAAGCAAAATCTTAAATGGTCAATATAAGTCTTCTTCTAAATATATCTTTTGTCCTTGCATTGTGGCTCAGTCAGTTTCACACCTGAGTGAATGGCTCATCATTATGCAGAGTGGGTGGGACAATGTATTTCTCAGGTGTAAACCACTCCTCGTTCACGCCCCCCTCGCATATTGGCTTTCCAAGCAAAACCTGTTTTACATCAATTCAAATCAATGTATGGTTTTATGTGAACGATAAAGCAAGACTATTTTCACATAATTTTGAAGAAAAAACTATAGGCGAGGACATCCATTAGTCAAAAGTCTTATTGCCACATATTTAGTATGTGTTTTGTGGCCTTATTTCTGCAACTTTCATTTTTATTTTTTCCAATAACCACGCATAAACATTATTCTCTTAAAAATTCAAACATATACATGCATGTTGATCAGATATTTTGGTAGCCCTGTTTGTGCTATATAGAGTGAATTTACACCTTTGCCATTAACATGTTTATAAATAACTGAAAAAAGCACAAATGTCAGAGCATGTCAGAACACCTCCAGGGCCCAGAAAACAGCTCAGACTCCAGAGGGTTAATTCATCTTTGTCTCTAGGATACGTACCAAAAAACTTTAAGATGGCTATGATTAAACCGCTTGTTAAAAAAACGCAACTTGATCCTACAGAATTAGTAAATTACAGGCCGATCTCGAATCTACCTTTTCTGTCAAAGATATTAGAAAAGGCAGTATCCTCACAACTGTGTTCCTTTCTAGAAAGAAATGATATTTGCGAGGATTTCCAGTCAGGATTTATACCGTACCATAGTACCGAGACAGCTCTCGTTAGAGTCACAAATGATTTGCTCTTATCATCCGATCGTGGTTGTATCTCTCTATTAGTGTTACTCGATCTTAGTGCTGCGTTTGACACCATTGACCACAACGTTCTTTTAAATAGATTAGAACATTATGTTGGCATTACGGGAAATGCACTTGCATGGTTTAAATCATACTTATCTGACCGTTATCAGTTTGTAGCAGTAAATGAAGAGATGTCTCATCGATCACAAGTTCAGTATGGTGTACCACAAGGCTCAGTACTAGGACCGCTGCTGTTCACTCTGTACATGCTACCATTAGGAGATATCATTAGGAAACATGGAATTAGCTTTCACTGTTATGCTGATGATACTCAGCTGTATATTTCTTCAAAACCTAACGAAACTTATCAATTCACAAAATTAACGGAATGCATAGCAGATATAAAATATTGGATGACTCGTAATTTCCTACTTCTAAATTCTGAAAAAACAGAGTTTCTAATTATTGGACACAAAACTTCCTCACGTAATAACCTAGAATACTGTCTAACACTCGATGGCTGCTCTGTTAAGTCTTCGTCGTCGGTTAGGATCCTGGGTGTGCTCTTTGATACCAATCTTTCATTTGAAAGTCACGTGTCTAGTATCTGTAAAACTGCATTTTTCCATCTTAAAAATATATCTAAATTACGTCATATGCTCTCATTGACAAATGCGGAACAATTAGTTCATGCGTTCATGACCTCAAGGCTAGATTATTGTAATGCTCTACTGGGTGGTTGCCCTGCACGTTTAATAAACAAACTACAGCTGGTTCAAAACGCAGCAGCTCGAGTTCTTACCAGAACCAGGAAGTATGACCGTATTAGCCCAGTTCTGTCAAAACTGCATTGGCTCCCTATTAAACATCGCATAAATTTTAAAATATTGCTGATTACTTACAAAGCACTAAATGGTTTAGCTCCGCAGTACTTGAGCGAGCTCTTAACGCATTATAGTCCGTCACGTCTATTGCGATCTCAAAATTCCGGCCAGTTGATAATACCTAGAATATCAAAATCGACTGCTGGCGGTAGATCCTTTTCCTATTTAGCACCAAAACTCTGGAACAGTCTTCCTACCATTGTCCGGGAAGCAGACACACTCTGTCAGTTCAAAGCCAGATTAAAGAGACATCTCTTTGACCTAGCATTCACATAATACATTATAGACTTCTATAATTTAATGTTAGGCTGCATAGATTAGGTCAGCCGGAACCGGGAACACTTCCCATAAATCCTGATGTACTCGTTACATCATGAGAAGAATGGCATCTACGCTAATTTTAGTGTCTGTGTTTATCCCGAGGTTTTCCCGCAGCCTGCCGGATCCCAGCTGTATCCAGATCTGATGAAGGACCTTCGCCTGAACCCGATGACAACGCAGTGCTGAAGTGCCAACTAGTCTCTCCCTATGGAGGATCCCTCTACCACTCTACAGATAAGGCGTTGTCGGGAAAATTCGTTTCGCGTTCCTACCCCAAAGCAACAAAATAAAATAAAATTCTTTATCAAAATTTATAAGGAAAGACAAGTACTTTGTTTAGGCTTGGCTTGTAGGGAATTCCAAACCTGCGTATTTTCAAACGCACATAACTATAGAAACAATTCTAAATGCGCATGTGAACGCCATCAGCGTTTCTCACAGGTTCGCGTTTAAAGTCTGTGTAGAGAGAATGGTGTCGTCTTAGCGGCCCCTAATTTAATAACAAATGATCGTTGCGACGGAAGCAAATCAATCAAAACTAACTTTAGATGGAAAACAACTTAACTCTGCTATAAAGCCAAAACAATTTCTGTTACCTTAAATTATACGCTTATCTCTGTGAAGCTGCTTTGAAACAATCTACGTTGTTAAAAGCGCTATATAAATGAAGATGACTTGACTTGACTTACAGTGGACTGATGAGCTCAAGTCATCACCGGTGCACTGCTGCTTTTTTTCCAGTCATCAACAATGTAATTATTACTTTCCTTTCATTTCATTGCTATAAAATTTCTTAAGTCAGTTCGAAAAAGGATCCCTTGATGATCAAACTTTTATTGTTTGATCAACTCCGTCATCATTTACTGTAACTCCAATACATCATATTTTCATTGAAAAGTGCGTGGCCTCCTCCTCTCTGCAGCCATCTTGTTACTCCTAACTAGGTTAGGAGACCTCTTCAGCTCTCTTAAATAATTTAGGAGCTGAGACCTAGTCTTGACACTTAGGAACCTTTATGAATCATACTTATTCTTAAGTCTAGGAATAAAAGTAAAGTGACGTCATTCTTAGAATTTTGAGAGACTTAAGACTAAAATTTTACTCTGAGTGGCTTTATACATACGGCCCCAGAGCAGTACAGTCTCAGAACAGACATTCTGTCACAATATCCAGTTGTGTACATTCAGAAAAGAAAACATTGACATTGTTAGACGGAATTTGAAAATGTCTGCAAGACTTTTAACCCTCTGGGGACCAAGCTGTTTTTGGGGTCCTTGAGATGTTCTGACATGCCTTGACATTTGTGCTTTTTTCAGTTATTTATAAACATGTTACTGGCAAAGGTGTAAATTCACTCTATATAGCACAAACAGGGCTACCATAATATGCGAGCAACGTGTATGTAGATGTTTGTATTTTTAAGAGAATAATGTTTATGCGTGGTTATTGGAAAAAATTAAAATGAAAGTTGCTGAATTAAGACCACAAAACACATATTAAATATGTGTCCACAAGACTTTTGACTAATGGATGTTGTCCCTTTGAGTTCTAGCTTCAAAATGATGTGAAAATAGTCTTGCTTTATCGTTCACAAAAAAAATACATTGATTTAAATGGTGTAAAACAGGTTTTGCACCTTTACACTTTAGATTACAATGTCCCACCCACTCTGCATAATAACTCTGCCTAATGAGCCATTCATTCAGGAGTGACACTGACTGAGCCACAATGCAAGGACAAAAGATGTATTTAGACTTATATTGACCATTTAAGATTTCGCTTACATCTCTCTTGTAAATATGTTTTGCTATTTTATTAAAAATGTTACAATTACAACAATAATTACAATTTCGACAATATTTCAAGTGTACTCTTTCTTTGTAAAAAAGAAAAAGAAAAAAGATTATAGGCCTACATTTTATCATATGTATTCATTAGTTTGAATATAGCCAACATTGGAATATCTAACATCTTAGTCTATGACTTTATTTTTGACAAAAATAGTATTTATATATATATATATATATATATATATATATATAACGTTAGATATGAACAGAAATTTCTAAACAAAAGCTTATTTGATGTGGCAGTATATTCTACAGTAGCCTAAAAACTGTACCCAAATCTAGTCAACAAGTGACTGACTGTAACGTTGTTTTTATGAAATATTAGGGCATATAAATGCTAATTTGCAGTTTAATACGTTGCTTATACAAATACATTTTATTTCAACATATTCCAGTCGATTTTTACTCATCTCAGTAGGCTATAGAAAAGCAGTTTATTCTTTCACACACAGACGCGCGATTCATATTTAAGCTAAACAGTCTTTACAAATATGTACCCTTCATTCATCTCACAGAAAGGCGAGTCATATTATAGGAATGCGATTCATCTTTTTGCGGTTTACATAGGCCTACACTAACGTTATTCCATAACGTTATTCCACACTTGAGAAAAGAAAACAGCCTACCTCACTCCTCAGCGGGATCTGCTCCTCATATCAGGAGATATTGCTCCTCATATCAGCACTGTTCTGAGGAATCTTTTCTCCATAAGGTAGGCTATATTATGCCTCTCTCGCAACGCGCTTTGTTTACAGCTGTTGTGGGCGTTTCACAGCTCTGAAATGGTTCTCAGAATTTGCGTTTGAATAGCATGCGCTCTCAGGGGAGTGGTCACATTACTTTTGAATGATCTCGTAATTAGCTCGACTGGAGTCGCTCTCTTTTTATACAGATTACAGAAGCTGAGAATATTTGTTTTTTATATAAATTACTTAATTTAAAAGATGCGATCTCAAGCTTTATGCCCGTGGGTCTGTTTGCCTGTTTGACTGAATTTTCGCGGAGTTATAGATCATTTTCGAACGCGTTTCAAATGGGAGTTTACTGACAGAGAGAAGGCAGAAATCGCATCATGTTAATTTTTCTTTATTTGTCAAAAAGCAAAACACTTTATTTTTATTGTGAGTATACAGAAAAAAAATAGAAACTGAACAGGATCGATTGATGTATTACATGAAAATGAAAGATCAAAATTAACAGAGCATTTTGTGTTTATTTTTCATTGCTAAAAAAAAAAACGAACAAAACGCGCCGGCGCGTTTTTGGTCCCCAGAGGGTTAAGAAACCTACCTCTTTTAAAATTGTTATTAAAAGCCACACCTAAACAAAGACGCGTTATTTTAGAGGCCGCTACAGACGAACTCATTGTGACGTTGTGTGAAGTAGCTCTCAACGTTGTCCATGGTAATATTCCACTATCACCACAACAATATCAGAAACTAAAGAGAAAAAGAAAAGAGATCAAAATTGTTGCAGATAAAAAGGTTGGCGTTAGATGTAAAAGACGGTTAATCAATCAACAAGGAGGATTTCTATTACCTTTGTTAAGCGTTGCAATTCCCTTTATAACCAGTTTAATTACATCTAAATAAGCTGGTGATGGAGTACGCTGAGAAGATGTTTTTAATCCCGCAACACCAGTTGGATAAGCTGAAATCCTCTAACACCCGTGAGTCTATACAGCATGTTGTGGAGAACGATTTGGATGTGACTATAAGAAATATATTGCAACGGTCTGACGTAGATCACCGCGAAAAAGCTAAGATGTACACCGGTGTTTTGCAGAGGTTTTTAACACTCGCTAGACTGGGGGATAGAGAATCAGCCACATTAACATTAAGTCTTCCACAGCCTGACAGCATTGTAAAATAAGATCCACCCCCAACAGGCCGTGTTACTGTCTGTGATGGTTTAGAGGATTTTGCAGATGAAATTTTAAAGAATATTCCACAGAGGAATGTGAAAAATGTCCGTTACATTTTAGATAAAATGTCTAAAACTAAAGATATTACATCGTGGACTGAGTCGGGAGAGTTTGTGTTTAAAGGCAGAACAATACCTGGTTCACACATGCTTGACTTAATTAAAAGCGTAACGGCCCCACAGAAGATTGCTGATGAGAGGAGACCTGGTGGGTGGCACGAGTTTCTGGAGGCTTTTGCTAGTTTAAATCTGCCATACTCTGTGGTACCAAACCACTATGTCAGACATGCAATTAACTCTTTCAAAACCAAATCGACCCCGACTGTAGCCGATTTACCTAGGAAGAGTAAAAAACGGAAAGTGCATCTGAGCACACCGATACATTCAAAACCTCCAGAAGGCCTCATATTCAAATCACCCAGTCTAGACCAGAGTCGATGGTTAAGTTTTTAATCCCCCAGTTTGTGTGTGAGCCTATTGTGTTCTCTTTTTTTTTGTTTGTTTGTTTTGAGAACTTATGACTTGTATTGTTGAATATGACGTGTGTATGTTTAATAAAAAAGAGTTTAAAGAAAGAAATATCTGTTCTTAAGTTGTTTTTATTTAAAAATATTAAGCATGATACATGTACATTTCACCCAATTGCACATACTGAATACATTTGAAAACATTTTCATTACATGGAACATGTTTTAGCTTTTTCACAAATGTTGACACCATTTTATCATTTTTAATTAAATCATTGGTATACACTCACCTAAAGGATTATTAGGAACACCATACTATACTGTGTTTGACCCCCTTTCGCCTTCAGAACTGCCTTAATTCTACGTGGCATTGATTCAACAAGGTGCTGAAAGCATTCTTTAGAAATGTTGGCCCATATTGATTGGATAGCATCTTGCAGTTGATGGAGATTTGTGGGATGCACATCCAGGGCACGAAGCTCCCGTTCCACCACATCCCAAAGATGCTCTATTGGGTTGAGATCTGGTGACTGTGGGGGCCATTTTAGTACAGTGAACTCATTGTCATGTTCAAGAAACCAATTTGAAATGATTCGAGCTTTGTGACAAGGTGCATTATCCTGCTGGAAGTAGCCATCAGAGGATGGGTACATGGTGGTCATAAAGGGATGGACATGGTCAGAAACAATGCTCAGGTAGGCCGTGGCATTTAAACGGTGCCCAATTGGCACTAAGGGGCCTAAAGTGTGCCAAGAAAACATCCCCCACACCATTACACCACCACCACCAGCCTGCACAGTGGTAACAAGGCATGATGGATCCATGTTCTCATTCTGTTTACGCCAAATTCTGACTCTACCATCTGAATGTCTCAACAGAAATCGAGACTCATCAGCCCAGGCAACATTTTTCCAGTCTTCAACTGTCCAATTTTGGTAAGCTCGTGCAAATTGTAGCCTCTTTTTCCTATTTGTAGTGGAGATGAGTGGTACCCGGTGGGGTCTTCTGCTGTTGTAGCCCATCCGCCTCAAGGTTGTGCATGTTGTGGCTTCACAAATGCTTTGCTGCATACCTCGGTTGTAACGAGTGGTTATTTCAGTCAAAGTTGCTCTTCTATCAGCTTGAATCAGTCGGCCCATTCTCCTCTGACCTCTAGCATCAACAAGGCATTTTCGCCCACAGGACTGCCGCATACTGGATGTTTTTCCCTTTTCACACCATTCTTTGTAAACCCTAGAAATGGTTGTGCGTGAAAATCCCAGTAATTGAGCAGATTGTGAAATACTCAGACCGGCCCGTCTGGCACCAACAACCATGCCACGCTCAAAATTGCTTAAATCACCTTTCTTTCCCATTCTGACATTCAGTTTGGAGTTCAGGAGATTGTCTTGACCAGGACCACACCCCTAAATGCATTGAAGCAACTGCCATGTGATTGGTTGATTAGATAATTGCATTAATGAGAAATTGAACAGGTGTTCCTAATAATCCTTTAGGTGAGTGTACAATTTCAACACATAATCATAATCAAACCCCTTTGACATATGGTAGAGAAAGAACACGCAGTGTTGGACTTGCACAGTGGAATGTTGTACTTCACTAGAATTGAGATTTAAAAAGTCTTTGATAACAGGGTGAAAGCCTTGGTAATCTGGTTTATTACCAAAACTATCGAAAAAACAACCTACGCTATCATCGTTTATGTAGAGAGATCTGAGAGTCCTGATGGGTCTGTATTGATTAAAACCATTGATGGTAATGTTCTTAAAGGGGTTTTCGGTAGATAGTCACATGGTAGTACTCCAAGAAAGTATGTATTGCACGAAATCTTATCCATGACACCCATAAGCTGTACGGTGTTCATTTTAACGCCTTAATAGTAATCAACAAGGACCTGTCGTCGATTTGACACTTCAATTATGCTGTCAAATAAAGCGTAAACAATTAAGTTAACAGTCTGTGGTAGTGGTTGTCTAAAACGGGCTTCTAGTCTGATATTGCCACTTTTGATAAGTCAAGTCAAGTCAAGTATATTTGTATAGCGCTTTTCACAATACAGATTGTATCAAAGCAGCTTCACAGTATTAAATTAAAATAATACAACAAGGTTTGTTTCTAGTGGAATTTATTGATTGATAAAAATAAATTAATATTCCCAAAATATCCCCAACTGAGCAAGCCAGAGGCAACAGTGGCAAGGAACCAAAAAACTCCATCAAGTGACCTGACGGTGACCTAGAACTCCATCACGTCACCCAATGGAGAAAAAAAAAAAAAAACCTTGGGAGAACCCAGGCTCAGTCGGGGGCCAGTTCTCCTCTGGCGTTTATGAACTAGAGACCGGATTAAACTGTAAGATTAAAAATATTATATAAATGCCAGGCTGAAGAGATGCGTCTTTAATTTAGTTTTAAACTGGGAGAGCGAGTCTGAGCAACGAACAGTATCAGGAAGGCTATTCCAGAGTTTTGGAGCTAAATATGAAAACGCTCTCCCTCCTTTGGTGGATCTGGATATCCTAGGTATGACCAAAAGCCTCGAATTTAGTGATCTTAAAGAGCGCGATGGATTATAGGGCGATAGAAGATCCGTTAAATAGACTGGAGCTAAGCCGTTTAGGTCTTTATAAGTCAGTAGCAATACCTTGTAATTAATACGGGACTTTATAGGTAACCAATGTAGCGATGTTAAAATCGGTGTTATATGATCATATTTTCTTGATCTAGTAAGAACTCTGGCAGCTGCATTTTGGACTAACTGTAGCTTGTTTATTGAGGATGCAGGACAACCAGCTAATAAAGCATTACAGTAATCTAGTCTCGAGGTCATGAACGCTTGAACTAACTTTTCTGCATCAGAAACTGATAGCATATTACGTAGCTTAGCAATGTTTCTAAGGTGGAAAAAGGCTGTTTTTGTAACATATGAAATATGATTTTCAAAAGACAGGTTGCAGTCTAGCATAACACCCAGGTCTTTTACTGTAGAGGATAAAGTAACAGGACATCCTACTATATTAAAGTTGTAGTGAGGGAGGTTTTGTAGCCGGTTTTTTGAACCGATAAGTATTACCTCTGTCTTGTCTGGATTTAATAAAAGAAAATCCCTGCGGCACTCCATAGTTTACTGGAGTTATCAGGGCCGGCCCTGACCAATTTGCTGCCCTAGGCAAGATTTTACCTGGCGCCCCATCACAGCCCATTTCACCCCGTCATTGTGTTCATGATATACAGTATATATATATATATATATATATATATATATATATATATATATATATATATATATATACACACACACACACACACACACTACAGGCCAAAAGTTTGGAAACATTACTATTTTCAATGTTTTTCAAAGAAGTTTCTTCTGCTCATCAAGCCTGGATTTATTTGATCAAAAATACAGAAAAAAATGTAATATTGTGATATATTATTACAATTTAAAATAATTGGTTTTCAATTCATTATACTTTAAATTATCATTTATTTCTGTGATGCAAAGCTGAACTTTCAGGACCATTACTATCACATTATCCTTTAGAAATCATTCTAATATGATGATTCATTATCAAAGTTGGGAACAGTTCTGCTGCTTAATATTTTTTCATAACCTGTGATACTTTTTAGGATAATTTGATGAATAAAAAGTAAACAAAATTAAAATAAAAAAAGAAGCAAATGTTTTAAAAATAGAAATCTTTTGTAACAACAATATACACTACTGGTCAGTAATTTGGGGTCAGTAATTTTTTTCTTTCTTTTTTTTTGAAATAAATCAATACTTTTATTCAGCAAGGATGTGTTAAATTGATAAAAAGTGATAGTAAAGAAGATTTATATTATTAGAAAATATTTTTTTTATTTTGAATAAATGCAGTTCTTTTTAACCTTTTATTCATCAAATATATTAGACAGCAGAACGCCTCGGTTACGACTGTAACCTCGGTTCCCTGAAGAGGGAACGAGCGTTGCGTCGAGAATGACGCTATGGGGAACGCTTTGCGTGATGACGTCTTGAAGCACATGTAAAATCAGTCCAATGGTGTGGCGGAACGTCAGAGGCGGGTGACGTCACGTACCAGGAAGCTATAAAAGCCGGCCCGAAACAGAAAACGAAAGCTTCGTAAAAGTCTGAAGTCGAGCTGACAGGCATGAAGGAGATATGGCAAGGCGACGCAACGCTCGTTCCCTCTTCAGGGAACCGAGGTTACAGTCGTAACCGAGGCGTTCCCTTTCAAGGGAACTCCCGTTGCGTCGAGAATGACGCTATGGGGAACGTCTATACCAACGCCTCCATAGCTACGAATGTCTGTCCTGTGTGTAATCTAATAGAGCAGCACTAGGATGACAAAACATGAGACCCTGGAGCAGAGTCTAGATCCAGAGAGTAGAACCTGACGAAAGTGTGCGGTGAGGACCAGCCTGCCGCATCACAAACGTCCTGTAACGAAACTCCTGATATAAGGGCCTTAGAGGCCGCCATACTCCTCGTAGAGTGCGACCGGACAGCCAAAGGAGAAGGCTGTCCAGCCGCCTCATAAGCAAGTGAGATAGTCTCAACCACCCACTGCTCATTCTTTGCTTAGACACTGGACCTCCCTTGTTAGGGGAGCAAATGTCACTTTTACGCCACAGGGCAGCTCTGTGGACATACGCGTCTAACGCCCGAACAGGGCAAGCAAATTATTAGCCTCCTGGTCCGATTTCGAAAGGGAGGAGGACCTCCAAGTGCCACGAGGGAAACGAGATACCAAAGGGGTCTTTCCCCACAGACATTCCACCCAAAGGAATGTGGTAAGCACCTAAGGCCGCCACATAAACCTTTAAGGTGGACGGGGTCAGACCTGCAGTGAACCGGTCCTGCAGGAACTCCAGAACTGTACCAATTGGGCAGTTGACTGGATCCAACCGACGGTCACTACACAAAGAGGTGAATACTCTCCAGTTCAGGGCATAAAGTTTCCTCGTGGAGGGAGCTCTGGACTGTAGAATGGTCTCAACAACCTCAGTTGAGAGACCTGACTCTATGAGCTGGGCCCCCTCAGAGGCCAAGCCCACAGGTTCCACAGTTCTGGGCGGGGGTGAAATATCGAGCCCTCCGCCTGGGACAGAAGGTCCCTCCTGACGGGTAGCTCCAGAGGAGGCCCGTCGAGGAGCGACACAAGATCGGGAAACCATACTCTGCCCGGCCAGCGCGGGGCTATAAGAAGCAGGCAAACCCGGTCCCTGCGAACTCTCTCCAGAACTCCCGGGAGCAGAGCAACTGGGGGAAAAGCGTACAGACGTAGCCTCGGCCACGTCTGCACCATAGCATCCAGTCCAAAGGAGCTGGATGCGTGAGGGAGAACCAAAGTGGACAGTGAGACGTCTCTCGAGACGCAAACAGACCCACTTATAAATTCCATATCAGCTCCACCACCTCGGGGGTGGAGCCACCATTCCCCGGGCCTCGGCCCCTGTCTCGACAGAGTGTCTGCTCCTATATTCTGGACCCCGGGGATGTAGGCTGCCTTGAGTGACAGCAACTTCCCCTGGGACCACAAGAGGATATGGCGTGCCAGCGCAAACCCCCTTGATATAGGCGACTACCGACGTGTTGTCCGTATGTACTACACATGGTGTCCCCTGAGACCTGTGATAAAGCTCCTCAGAGCCCGGAAGACAGCTAACATCTCTAGGCGATTGATATGCCAGGAACGATGATGGTCTTCCCACAGACCTTGAGATGAGCGACCCTCAGGATCGCTCCCCAACCCGTGAGGGAAGCATCCGTCGTTAGCAGTTTGCGACGACAAGGAGCTCCCCGCACTGGGCCCTGGGACAGGAACCAAGGTTTCTTCCACATAACCAAGGCACGTAGGCATCACCGCGTGACCTTGATTGTGCGAAATGGGTTGCCCCTCGGGGAAAAACCCTCTGGTCCTGAGCCACCACTGCAGGGGCCTCATGTGCAGCAGTCCAAAAGGTATCCCGTTGGAAGCTGCTGCCATGAGACCCAACAGTCTCTGGAACTGTTTGACAGTGAGTAGCTGGCCTAGCTTTACACTTTTCACAGCTGCAAGGATGGACTCTATACGTGGCGGTGACAGGCGCGCCTGCATCGACACTGAGTCCCAAACCACGCCTAGGAAAGTGGTTCTCTGGAGTGGAGAAAGCACACTCTACTTGGCGTTCAGCCGTAACCCCAACTCTTTCATATGGGCGAGAACAACATCTCGATGTTGAACCGCCATCTAATGCGACTGAGCTAAAATCAACCAATCGTCGATGTAGTTCGTGATGCGAATACCCCGGAGGCGCAGAGGCGCCAGAGCTGCATCCACGCATTTGGTGAAAGTGCGGGGTGATAAAGCCAGGCCGAATGGAAGAACTCGATATTGGTATGCTTTGCCCCCGAAAGCAAACCTCAGGAACTTCCAATGTCACGGACGGATGGAAATATGCGTCCTTGAGGTCTATCGTGACAAACCAGTCCTCGGACTAATCTGTGGCACGATTGTCTCAATGTTAACATTTTGAACTTGAGCTGCATGACAACTCGAAGACCTAAAATGGGACGCAATCCCCCGTCCTACTTTGGAACTATGAAGTACCGGCTGTAAAACCCGGTTTCCCTGTTGGAGGGAGGTACATATTCTATGGCCCCTTTCTCTAACAGAGTGTTTACTTCCTGTTCCATAACCAGAACCTGCTCGGGGCCCACCATTGTGGGCAGGACCCCCATAAACCGCGGTGGGCGTTACTAGAATTGTATCTAATACCCTTTTTCCACGGTCTGCAGGACCCAACGAGAAACATTTGACAGTAGCTTCCACGCTGTCAAAGATTCTACTAGAGGTACCAGTCTCTCGAGACTGGTTTCTGGATTTTGTTGCTGTTGAGTAGTCGGTTCGTCGCCCTGTAACGGCGCACCGGCAGGGAACGACCAAACAGACTGCTCTAGCACCCTCCTCAGAGGGGGCGGGCATCCCGAGGCCACTACGTTTCCGGGTGGACCTTGAGATATGTGCTCGCCGGAGACCGCTGCGCCCTGTAACACCGGAGGCGGCAGGGTTGGCAGAACGGTCCCCTGAGGGCACCGAAGAGAGACGGCACCGTATTTTTCTCCTGCTGTTGAGCAGTCGGTTCGTCGCCCTGTAACGGCGCACCGGCAGGGAACGACCAAACAGACTGCTCTAGCACCCTCCTCAGAGGGGGCGGGCATCCCGAGGCCACTACGTTTCCGGGTGGACCTTGAGATATGTGCTCGCCGGAGACCGCTGCGCCCTGTAACGCCGGAGGCGGCAGGGTTGGCAGAACGGTCCCCTGAGGGCACCGAAGAGAGACGGGCACCGTGAAAAGAGGTGTTAACCGCTCTGCTTCGGGGGGACTACCCTCATTTGTCCTGAGCCCTCAGACATCAGGACTTTTTCCCAGCAGCCTTCTTGGCGGTAATAACGGTCCGCAGATCCGTTTTACCCCTCGAAGACTGCTGGGTTTGAGAGCGCCCTCCGTGTCCCCGAGATTTTTGTGGGGGAGCACGGGAGGAAACGCTCTGTTTCTGAGTGGCGCGGTGCTCAGCGCTCTTTTTAGAGGAGTGAGGCTGCTCCCGCTCAGCAGCCTCATAGAAAGAACGGCGGGGGAGAAGTTTCTGAAGTGCAGCTGCCTGTTTTGAAGCTTCTTGTGACTTCGCTACAGCACTATTAACTGCGTCTCCAAATAACCCTTGCGTGGATACTGGTGCATCTAAAAGAACATGTTTTTCTTTGTCCTTTATGTCACTTAAGTTAAGCCACAGATGCCTCTCAGTGGCCACCAGGGCTGCCATAGAGCGGCCGATGGATTTAGCCGTCTCCTTGGTGGCCCTGAGAGACAAATCCGTGGCTCTACGCAGTTCAGACACCGTATCAGCACTAATACCCCCACCCTCCTCAAAATCACCCAATAACTCAGCCTGGTAAGCCTGCATTATGGACATTGTATGTAAACACGCTGCAGCTTGACCGGCGGCGGCATAAGCTTTATGAACCAGGGAAGAAGTAACTTACTGGCTTGGATGGAAGTGCAGGAGCCTTCAGAGAAGATGCCGTTGCTGGAGAGAGATAGCTCGCGAGCGTCTCTTCCACCTTCGGCATCTCCCCATAACCATGCTCTTTATAATTGTGAATGGATGAATAGTGTGATGTTTGTGCAGTATACACTCGATATGACACTGGTTTCGCCCACGATCTCGACACCTCGGTGTGGAGATCGGGGAAAAACGGCAGGCTCCTGCGCTGGGGCTGCGCACGAGATGGCAGGAAGCGTTCGTCGAGCTTACTTTTCGAACGAACGTCCTGCCTATCTTCTGGCCACTCAATAGACAGTCTGTCAACAGCTCTAGTAATGACATCGAGCAGTTCCTCAAACGCATGAGACTGAGGTGGCGAATCCTCAGACTCAGCTACAATACTCACAACATCCAACTCCTCAGAGCTGGATAGTTGCAGTACTGGTACCTCTATCGGGGGGGAAGAAACCGCAGCGCGTGCTTCCACACCCTGATAAGAGGCACTGGATCTATCAGACGGATGCTGAGATAAGGCAGAGCCCGTCTCAACATCCACTGATAAATCCATCTGTGAACCCCAGGTCTGAGATCGACGCCGTGCCTCGGCAGCGGCGGGACCCGAGCCCTGGGGAGCGTGGTCGGGATTGAACCGAGCCAAGCGGGATCGGAGCGTACGCAATGGAAGCGCACAGCAATGCACACAGTCACCACCCTCGAGTGCTGACTGGGCATGCTCCTCTCCCAAACAAACAACACAAAGAGTGTGTATAACGCACTCAATAACACAATAACGCGGGCAGGGATGGACACACACTCTAAACTGCTGCTCGCTCGCCATACTGAATATATATATATATGATATAGACAGACAACACCAAATATACAGACAGATTTCACACAGAGCGCAACTGAAGACTCAGAAAGCTTTCGTTTTCTGTTTCGGGCCGGCTTTTATAGCTTCCTGGTACGTGACGTCACCCGCCTCTGACGTTCCGCCACACCATTGGACTGATTTTACATGTGCTTCAAGACGTCATCACGCAAAGCGTTCCCCATAGCGTCATTCTCGACGCAACGGGAGTTCCCTTGAAAGGGAACTGTTTCCAACACTCACAATAAATCAGAATATTAGAATGATTTCTAAAGGATCATGTGATAGACTGGATGTCACATGTGACACTGAAGACTGGAGTAATGATGCTGAAAATTCACAGAATCACAGAAATAAATGATAGAAGAACTTCTTTCAAAAACATTAAAAATAGTAATGTGTCCAAATTTTTGGCCTGTAGTGTATTACATCTAGCATTCAAGTCAAGTCCCCATTATCTTTTATAGCGCGTTTTACAATACAGATATGTGAACTTTGCTATTTTTAATAAACCTGTAAATAAATATCATTACTAATTTTTGCAAATAAATTTAAAAAATGCCATATATCCCCCAAAACTGCACAACTGTAGTGTAAAACATTAATTAAAAAAGTGATAAAAAATGCGTCTTAAAACTGACATGATTGTTATACAAAATCACACTGTCTCTGGAGAACTCACAACTGCTAACATTAAGTTTAAGGTTAAAATAAATGGCATTAAATTATAGTATCTTAGGCTACTACTATGCAATTAGATAAACTGTTAATTTACTACATCATGCACTTTACCTGTCTTTATCCCCTTTTATCCTCTTCTCTTCTTTTTGACACTGTATTTATTGCAGACTATAATGCTAATTTATAACGTGTCATGTAAATTTGGCCATCCGTCACAATCAGGAAACTTTCACCGTGTCTAGACCTGGCGCGAGCTGCCAGGTCCGTTTCTACAGGGGAGCCTGAGTGTGTTAAAACAAACAAAAGCAAACCAAAAGCAATGCTGTCTACATTGGATGCGGCGTCGCGCACGCTACACAACAAATTACCAACAACTGATCGCACGCGCGCTATTTTTCTGACGCACTTTAAGCAATCGCTGGGCGGGGGAAGATTGATGTGCCGGACTTTTTTTGCTTTATTTGGTAGTATTTCGAAGTAATGGTTTAAATAGTAGGCTATTATTAAAAAATAAATAAATAAATAATTCACTCGTTCACTCATTTTGGCGCCCCTATGGATGAGTGGCGCCCCTAGCATTTGCCTATACTGCCTATACCGCGGGCCGGCCCTGGGAGTTATGATTGATTTTTCTCCATTTAAATAGACAAAATGGTGTCGGTCAGATAGGTATGATCTGAACCAGCTTAATGCTTGTCCTTGAACACCAGTATAATTTTGTAGTCGATCTAAGAGTATTGTGTGATCTATAGTATCGAACGCAGCACTAAGATCAGGTAAAACTAGTATTGAGATACAGCCTTGGTCAGAAGCTAAGAGTAAATCATTTGTGATTTTAACGAGCGCAGTTTCAGTGCTATGATGCGGCCTGAATCCAGACTGAAACTTTTCATAGATGTCATTTTCTTGCAAGAAAGAGCCTAGTTGGGCGGACACAACTTTTTCTAGTATTTTAGACATAAAAGGAAGATTTGAAATGGGTCTATAATTTGCTAGATTATGTGGGTCTAATTGTGGTTTCTTAATGAGTGGTTTTATAATTGCCAGTTTAAATGTTCTTGGAACATGACCTAAAGATAAAGATGAGTTAATAATATTGAGGAGAGGCTCTTCCACTATAGGTAACACTTCTTTCAGTAGTTTAGTAGGTATAGGATCTAATGAACATGTTGTTGTTTTAGATGAAGTGATAAGTTTATTTAACTCTATTTGTTCTATAGATGTAAAGCACTGTAATTTTTCTTGCGGGTTGATAATTGAGGCTGAATTATAAGGCGCGATCGAAGATTGAACGTTTACAATTGTGGTTCTGATGTTTTCTATTTTCTCAGTGAAAAACTTCATGAAATCATTACTACTAAACTGTAACGGAATATTTTGTTCAGGTGACGCTTGTTTATTTGTTAGTCTAGCCACGGTGTTAAATAAAAACCCAGGATTGTTTTGGTTATTTTCTATTAGTTTGCGGAGGTGCTCAGCCCTGGCTGTTTTTAGGGCTTTTTTATAACGTGACGTACTGTCTTTCCAAGCGATTCTAAAAACCTCTAAATTAGTTTGTTTCCATTTATGCTCTAAATCAGTGGTTCCCAAACCTGTCCTGAAGGCCCCCCAACACTGCACGTTTTCTTTGTCTCCCTAATCAGACACACCTGATTCAACTCATCAGCTCAATTAACCCATGTGATAATGAGCTGATGAGTTGAATCAGGTGTGTTTGAGTAGGGAGACAAAGAAAACGTGCAGTGTTGGGGGGCCTTCAGGACAGGTTTGGGAACCACTGCTCTAAATTACGGTTTTCTCTCTTTAAAACATGCGTAGTATTATTGTACCATGGTGCTTTACTTTTCTCTCTGACCTTTTTTAATCTAATGGGTGCGACAATATCCAATTTTCCAGAGAGAATGGTGCTCATAGTGCTGGTTAGTTCCTCTAGTTCATCTGCTTGTTTGGGTTCACTGAGCAGCTGAGACAGATCAGATAAGCTATTTGAAAAATTATCTATGGTGGATGGAAGGATTGTTCTGCCTAATCGATAACGCGGCGCAGCATGATATATTACAGGGGTACGTAATATGCAAGTTACCATGTAATGGTCAGTGACATCATCACTTTGTGGAATGATATCTATATCGGTTGGATCGGTTCCACGTGATATAATTAAATCGAGTGTATGATTAAAACGATGAGTTGGTCCGGTAACGTTTTGCTTGACCCCAAAGGAGTCTAATAAATCTGTAAACGCAGCCCCTAACGCATCATTTTGAT
This sequence comes from Vimba vimba, assembly GCA_022828995.1. Lineage (NCBI taxonomy): Eukaryota > Metazoa > Chordata > Actinopteri > Cypriniformes > Leuciscidae > Vimba > Vimba vimba. Next base: position 45,215,834 of record CM040825.1, read on the forward strand.
TATCTACGTGTATATTAAAATCTCCAACAATTAATGCTTTATCGACATTGACCAAAAGGTCTGAGAGAAAATCTGCATTTAGCGCGAATAATCTACTAAACTTTTCAAGTCCTAGTCGGTACGTGGGAAGCGGTCCTGACACAATGATCGTTGTTTCGGGCGATGTGCTGCGGTCCGTATCGATCAGATTCCTGAAGTCTTTCTTCAGAACTTCCGTCTGGTGCAGCCTGATGTCGTTCACTCCCACGTGCAGGACCACAGTTCCGACGCGGAGTAACACACAGGTAACTAACTTAATTTTTTTAAGTTAGATTTTTTTAAAAGTCACAATCTAATCAAACTTAAATATTTAAATTTTATTTAAAAAAAATTTAAGTGCACCGTGCTTAAAAGCACATTTTTAGTTTCTCCATACTTAACTATTTTGATCCAATGGTACTTAAATAGAAATCTACTAACTCAAAATATACTTGTGTATAATCCACAAGCTAATGAAATTTACAAAAAAAATTACTTCAGCAGTACATTTTCTTTTTTCTTTTATTCAGTCTTAAAATTGTTTTACACAAACATGTCAGAACATCAATAGCATTCATTTTTTTAAACTCTGTTCTAGCTCAGAGGTGTCTAACCATGTGCCATGATGCGCTAAGTGACTCAAGTCACATACTAGTTTCACCACCTACCCAATAGCTTTAAGTGGGTTAACCAGTGAAATTACCTGGTGAAGTATTTAGTTGGAATGAAAACCTACATAGACACAGCACAAAATAAACACCTCTGCTCTAGCCACAAATATAACTAACATCTTGTTAAACTCATTTAGTGTATGGTTGTGCATTTGTCTGTGTGTGTGTGTGTGTGTGCATATGTGTATCGCTACATATCAAACAGGAACAAGATAATCAGGAACTGAGCATCGAAAAGAACTGTGGGTCCTCCTCACGCAGGAGGGCACAAAGGGTTACAGTACGCTTCATATTGTCAGTATGGATGTGCTGACCACATTTCATGGCATTTGGCAAAGTGTTAGATAGACAATGACACCCTGAGGCCCTGTTGTCCAGTGGGACCTGAAGCTCGAAGTTTATCTTTAACTCACCTGGAGTTCATAAATCTTTAAGATGTCACTCAGCGCCTCTGATATCTTCCCGGTTCGTGCCGCCTTCTGCCTATTCAAGGCCACCAGTGCAGGCGTATGTTGGTCAAGCACAGCATAGAACTGGTTCCGTAGGTTGACGTTTGTGATGCGTTGCAACTCAGCACAAAGCTACAAAACCAAAAACAAACAAAAATAATTATATAAAAAGACTAATACTCGATTTGCAACAGAAAACACATTTGTGATGCAACATGTTCCGTTAAAATACATTGTTGAGCAACATGGTCACATGCAAAGTGATAGTTCTTATCCACAGTGAATAGTGGCATTTGCTGTTCCATTTGAATGTGATGCATATTCAAAATTTGGCATAGAAATATGCGTGAAGAGTGGCATAAAAGAGAAGTGAGTCTGTGTTTTACCTGTGATTCAATCCGAAGAGCCGGCCATTTCCCCAAGAAGTCCTTCACCTGCACAGATAAAACAATCAATATGAAACCAGTCAAATTATGCAATCAACCTCTTTACAAAGTAATGATACAAAATATGGTACAAAATTTCAAGTTAATGTAACTTACCGATAAAGTTGCTCTCTGGTGACAATGTAGGTCTGCACATGCACACAAAAACAGACAGCAAGATATTTAATTTTTAAGAGACTTTTGATTGATGCTAATGAATTAGCTGCTAGGCTCCAAATAAAAGAAATGGTGAAAAATAGTTACAGACTAAATTAACATTGGAGTCACCTTGATTTTGGGGGATGCTCACTGCACTCCTTTCACTTAAACCTATAATGAAAAGACGTTTGTAAAGGTTTAATAAAAACTTGTAGAATTCATTCAGTAACTATTATGTCCATAACCTTAACTTTGTTTGAGTAAAAGTTAACGTAACTGCTAACGTTAGCCACTAGCTCATTTGGGTGCATGTAGGAATAACATCACATTGAACTTGCCAGAGCAGGGCGCTTAACACAAACAGCAGCAACACACTCAAAAGCAGAAGGACTATCGCTTACTGAAAAGAGTTACTGACTAACGTTAACATTATTGCCCTGCCACATTAAGAGTACACAGGATATTATCTGTCACTAGCAGCGGACTGACGTTAATCGCACCCGCGGCACCGCGCTTGCAACTTATATAACGTTACTAAAAATAGCCTCGTCTAACAGTCAAATATCACGTGTAATATGATATTCTTACAATATTACAACTAGCAAAGTAGTTTTGAAGTGTTTTGGTTTACTTACAAGTTGTTTCATGCTTGTACTGACAAATATTTTTTGCAATTCTTCAGCTTAAAAAACACCGTTGATAACATCCCCATCATAATCACTCAATCGGTAAACAGGGTGGTCTCGTGGAATACACGCTGATACAGTAAAATACTCTTGTATGTAGTTTTCTTCATACCCTTTTGCAAACGGGCCTCTGACTTTAGAAATTCGAACCACGTCACCGATCTTGTATTTAAATATGGGGTTAACATTGTGAGGTTTGGTATCTCCATATAGGTTATGTAGCACCACAGATTTTTTTTCTTTTCCCACATCAATCGGTCTCATCTTGATGCTTCTGTGATAGCTCACATTGTATCCTTGTGTAATGTCTTGAAGTATATCGATGTAACGTTTGGAGTTTATAGCTGTTAAATATCTCCACATTCTTCCTTTTAAGGTTCTATTAAACCGCTCGATAACACAAGCCTTTAATTCTGTGTCTGTTGCAAAATGGTTAATATTGTACTTTTTTGTCACGTTTTGAAAGTGTTTGTTAAAAAACTCCTTTCCTTTATCTGTCTGTAATTTCTCTGGTACGCGACCCTCTTTCAGTATGGATTTAAAAGCTTTAGAGACCTCTACACCACTCTTGTTTTTTAATGCCCGCGTCCATGCATGCTTACTAAACAAATCGATGCATGTCAATAGAAAGTGATTGTTGTCATTTACCTTGGCATATGCTGACATATCTACTAGATCGGCTTGGAACTGCATATCAACACCATAGACAAAAACCTGATTCCTTTTATATTTTAGCGGTGCACTTCTGTGTAGTGTATACGCATCCTCACCAGCGAGCCAATCTGAAACTTCTTTATCGGTTAAACGAATCCCCGTCTCTTTTAAAACAGCTTCTTTTAAACGTTTTTTACCCCCTAAAGAACCAGGGTTAGAAGGTGTGTAATAAATCTTTTTCATTTCTTCGGATATATTGACACTTCACGCTCCACAAAAGAATAAGACGAATGGCTTATGTGGTTCTGGGTTTTTATTTCTTAAACATTAAAAGGATACAAAAGGTATCATACAGCATCAATGTAGTGTCGAAATTTTATACGCAGCACAATGTTTTTCTCAAGAATGTAATCGACCAGTGTTTCAACAATTTCACATACATCAGTCTGATTGTTTCTTGCCAACATGTCCACACATAGATCCGACACATATGTACACAAGCACAATATATCAGCTATTCTAATAAAGCTACCACATTCGGTCATCAGGTCTAAAACTTTTCTGATGGTTACACAAACTGGATCACCAGCATTAACGCATAATCGCATCATATCTGACCATTCATTTGACACATTTCTTACAACAGACATTTGTTTCTTAAGGTTTGTAAAACGTTTGGCATCAACACCACATCTGTTTACAGTAACCGATACATTGGCACATTCATTAATGTTGTTATACAACAAGGTGGTCATCTCACATCTAATATGTTGTTTAAGTAGACACTTAGCCAGTCCAGTTGCAAAACATGTGTTATCCATGCTGTTGTCACAAACGGTCAACTTGGACAATACCTTTCCAGCTGTCCACAGCGTCATAGACAATTTGTTCACTACTGCCGTCCACAACTTTCTCTCTGACTTCGCGAAGTTTTTCCACAATGAAAGCCTCGTCACGCAGTTCGTGTAAAATAGCATCAACTGACCCCTGAATCCTCTGGGGGTGAACCCTTAAACCACAACGGCTCAATGCTTGGGCAACGATGAGCTTAAGGTCCGGTCTCACCAGATTATGTGTCAATTCCTCAAAGTAGGCGTCAAAGAAATAGGGGTCCGGTTCAAACAGGCAGGAATGTCTAGGGTGATCCACTTCACAACCCAAACAGATTTCTTTCAGCTTTTTGTTGATGACATGTTCCAGAAGGACCACAACAGTTGCTTTTATGATTTTGAACCCGTCAGAACGGATACAACTGTCTGTGTCGTCAATTCCTGCTAAGGCCGCAAGCTATTGCACAGGTGTTGCCGGAAGGTCAGGTTGTGATATCCTAGATACATGCAAAACTTATCCAACCAACTGTTGTCACAGGTTTGTGGGTGGGGCTCCAGTGGTGTGGCATTGTCATCAGGCATCGCTGGGACAGTCTCGGGGTTGTTGCTGTAACAGTAGACAGGTGTAGATCCTTGAGACATGGTGAATGAATGTAGCAAATGTACCGATCCGTACGCGTTTTTAATGACTGTAATATGTGGTTGGGCTTAAGAGACGGTCTTCGTGGTTGGTAACGCCCTTCTCAGGGTGAAACAATTGCATCTTTACAGAACTGTAACGATCATACATGTCACACCATCTAAACATCTTGTCTATGCTTGTAAATATAATGTCAAGCATACGAACATCCTTCCACTGAAACAGAAATGTCATGTCGTAGCACGTGTGATGCTCAGATTCACGAATAGGCCATGCTTGTACGTTGAGCTTCGTTGCAGCAAAAAATATAAACACAGTCGTCTGGTAGCTTTTTACTGTGGTCCCCGACCACACGAAATCTTGTGTTAGGAGTTAACCCTCTGGGGTCTGAAGGGTTTTCTGGGCCCTAGAGGTGTTCTGACATGCTCTGACATTTGTGCTTTTTTCAGTTATTTATAAACATGTTAATGGCAAAGGTGTAAATTCACTCTATATAGCACAAACAGGGCTACCATAATATGTGATCATCATGCATGTATATGTTTGAATTTTTAAGAGAATAATGTTTATGCATGGTTATTGAAAAAAATAAAAATGAAAGTTTCTGAAATAAGACCACAAAACACATACTAAATATGTGTCAACAAGACTTTTGACTAATGGATGTTGTCGCTTCGAGTTCTGGCTTCAAAATTATGTGAAAATAGTCACACGCTTTATCGTTCGCATAAAACTGATAAAATTGATTTAAATGGTGTAAAACAGGTTTTGCTTGGAAAGCCAATATGCGAGGGGGGAGTGAAGGAGGAGTAGTTTACACCTGAGAATACAATGTCCCACCCACTCTGCATAATGAGCCATTCATTCAGGTGTGACACTGACTGAGCCACAATGCAAGGACAAAAGATATATTTAGAAGAAGACTTATATTGACCATTTAAGATTTTGCTTACATCTATCTTGTAAATATGTTTTGCTATTTTATTAAAAATGTTACAATTACAACAATAATTACAATTTTAACAATATTTCAAGTGTACTCTTTCTTTGTAAAAAAAATATTATAGGCCTACATTTTATCATATGTATTCATTAGTTTGAATATAGCCAACACTGGAACAGCTAAAATCTTAGTTGATTACTTTATTTTTGACAAAAATACTATTTTACATATACATATATATTTACATATGCATATACATATATATATATATATATATATATATATATATATATATATATATATATATATATATATATAGGCCTATATATAACATATGAGCAGAAATTGCTAAACAAAAGCTTATTTGATGTGGATGTACATTTCAGAATGTAACGTTGTTTTTATGAAATATTAGGGCATATAAATGTTCATTTGCAGTTTAATACTTTGCTTATACAAATAGCCTACATTTTATTTCAACATATTTCAGTCGATTTTTACTCATCTCAGTATAGCAATACAGTTTGCTAAAACATCATCATTCAATCACACACAGAAACGTGTCTTTTTGCGAGCTGTGGTAGGCTAAACAGCGCGCATCTCTGCCGTTCATTCATTCAGAAACGCGATTCACTTGAGAAGGAAAAAAAAGTTACTACAGTATTCCTCAGCTCAGTCGGATCCTTTCTCCTCGAAATACCCACACTTTCCATTATTATTATTCCTCACAGCGCTGCGAGACGGTGTAAACAAGTAATGATCTGAATAAACTAGTGTTTTCTCGAGCTGATATGGGGGCGTTCACAGTGTTTGCATCGATTGCCTCAGTCATTCCCGTTTGAATAGCGCGCGCTCTCCGTGGGCGGGGTCACATTAAAAATAATTAGATGAGATGAGAACGACTGACATCTCGCTCTTTTCTTACAGATTACATGAACTGAGAATATTTGTTTTTTATATAAATGACTTCATTTAAAAGAAGAGAATTCAAGCTTCATGCCTGTGTGTCTGTATGTCTGTTTGACTGAGTATTCGCTGAGTTATTGTTCATTTTCGGACGTGTTTCAGAATGGACTTCACTGACAGAGAGAAAGCAGAACTCACATCATGTTTATTTTTCTTTATTTGGCAAAAAGCACAACACTTTGTTTTTATTGTGAATATACACAAAAATAATACACATTTAACAGAATCGATTGATGTATGAAACCTGTTTGTAATATCAAAGTCAACAGATCAAAATGAATCTCTTTTGAACTGATAAAAAAAAAAGCGAGCCTATCGCGCCGGCACGATTGCCGACCTCAGGGGGTTAAGCCATCCCACTCGACGACGTATAACGGCTCATCACCACAGTCGTTCAAATCTCTCCAAACGTAGTTGAAAAACAGAAACCAGTCTTTGTCTTGAAAAATCAGACATGGAGAATGCCATGTAAATTCGTCTCCAGCATCTGCATATCTCAGCACACATTTACCAGACATTGGGAAATCACATTAGCTATGTCTTCATGAAGAAACTTTGTCAAGCTAACATTTAGCTTTTTCCTTGGTGCAAAAGTTAGTTCCTCTCTCATTTCAACACGACCTCTTGTTGGCGTAATACACATGACGTTTCTAGTGGTTTTAGGAGTTCCCGGAGCAGCCATTGTAACAGGAAAAGATGCAGAATGTCTTCTGTGTCTAACACTGCACCCCCTAACCCTATTTAAATCCATGGTGTAGGTAGTGACGTAGGTGTGAAAAGGCAGACCAGGGAGGACCACAACATAAAAACTTCAATGGCCAGGTGTGAGCTCATTAAACCAGCCGTAAAACGTAAATTTAACATCTGTTTGATCTGTTTTTGTCTTTTAAAATACCACCCCACCGGACATCATCATGGATGGACGTGACAACGCGGTCACATGTCAATCAGGACGCAAATCTCAGCAAGCATGGCATTGTAAATCAGAGACCCTGTTTTCTTAACACATGGATTTCCTGCCAGCCACGTGTGTGACAACGTATAACGTGTGTGACAACGTCATAAATCAACCCAAAACTGACACATGGTATATGTTAATACTACTATTATTTATGTATTCATTAATTAGTTCTAGAAAGTGTTGAGAGCCGTACAAAGTTTCATGCCATTTGGACAAAGAGAACATTTTTAAAATTTTTTGCAAAAGTCATTTGCGGGTCAAAAAGACCCCGAAGGGACTTCCGGTTATGGCAGCAAGGTGAGCAGACGCGTTTTCCTCGTGCTCAGTTGCTTTTCAATAAATCCTGCATAATATTCCAGAGAGAGGTCATATAAAGAGACAAAATTGTAAGCATAAAAGGAGAAGAAAACGATGGAGAGCTGTGAGGATGCTGGCCAGGAACTAGCTGAAGGGGAGCCATGCTGTCCGGAGCAGGCACACGCTGATGTTTCTGCGGACACTGAACAAGTCATAAACATGGAAAATTCATCAACAAAGGACCTCATGCTTGCCATAACCTCATTCAAACAAGACTTTAACACAAAAATTGACGGTGTACTGACGGAAATAAGAATTGTCCAAAGAATTGTGAAAGAAACTATCGAAAAACTTGAGAGCAAGACAAAAAACCTCAATAACAAAGTCGAAGACTTAGAAGGGAGTAGACGTAATAACCTACGTGTACTGGGCATACCCGAGAAAGTAGAAGGCAATGATACCTGCTCCTTTATGGAAAAATGGATAGCGGATACTCTGAAGATAACGCCGGCGGTTTTGGATAGAGCGCACCGGATAACAGCGAGCCAAAGTTCCACTACGTATCCGAGAACCATCATCATCAAGTGTTTAAACTACAAGGACAGAGAAAATATCTTGAAAGCTGCGCGGATACAGAAAGAGGTGATGTACCAAAACAACAAAATAAGATTTCTTCCTGACCTGCCAACGGAGGTGTATAAGCAACCGAGGAGCTACGACGGCGTGAGGAAGCGGTTACGGGAACTCGGTCTGGACAAGCACCGGGTAATATACCCCGCACGGCTCCAGTTGACCAACGATGACCGCACTGTCGTCTTCAATACACCAGCGGACGTGATCAAGTACATCAAGAAACTGGAGCCAGTGACTGAGGATGACTAAATTAAGTACGACTTGATGAGAACTCTTATTAAGCTTACAATCTCTTTAGATGAGGCTGCTGGAAACTAAGAGGTATGTAGGGCCTAATTCTGCTGGAAACTTGACATCGTACTACTTACAGACTTGATTCTCTTAAAATACTAGTATAAAGTATTAATAAGCCCTGTTTAAAGATATATTTTATTTTGTTTTTTCTTTTGGTTTCTTCTTAAAGTGCAATTAGGCGCTTCTTACGTGAGTGCTGAAAAGTACGTGCATGTAGTATGGCGCACATTTTATTTTCAGTTGATAGATAAACTAGTTTATCTGGATTATTTTTTGTACATAGACAAGCAATTGAGCTGAGTTTTGGCTTACAGGAGAATAGTTCCTCAGTATAGCGTGGACCTATTCCCGATAATGGAGGGAAGTTATGTAGGGGCTTGGGGGAGCCTGTATGTTCTAGTTAGTCAGGCCTGGGTTCTGGGTGGGTCGCTCTCTTCCTTCTCTTTTTGGGTTTTATTTCAAATGGTACCCTTTATAGGTTTTTATTGCTATTCTTGCACTAAGGTAATCTACCTCTCTTTATGTTAACATTATAACAAATGACAGACGTTTTGGTTGAATGTGTATCTTGGAATTGTAGAGGCCTACGTAAACTTACTGAAATAAAACAAGTAATGGGTAGAATAAAACAGCTAAGAGCCAAAATTGTGTTCCTGCAGGAAACACACATGTTAGATCATGAGATAATCAAAATTAAGCGTAGATGCCCAGGTCAGGTACTGTCTTCAGCGGAGTTATAAATATGATACATAAGTCTATTCCTTTGCGCATTGATAAAATAACTAAAGACCCCAAAGGTAGATTTTTGATTGTACAGGGAAACATTCTATCAAGTCGGATTAATCTGGTTAATGTATATGGATCTAACGATGATAATGCAGATTTTTATAATGATTTATTTTTGAGAATCTCCACAATGCCCGGAAAACACATCGTGGCATGTGATTTCAATTGTGTTTTGCAGCCCAGTAAGGACTGGTCGTCTGGTATCGACAACACTCATGTAAGGTCTAGAAAAGCTTTACAACATTTTATAAAGGAACTTAACCTGGTGGATATATGGAGGGCTCAAAACCCAATAAAAAGGGAATATTCATGTTGGTCGAGTACTTCTAAAGGATACTCAAGAATAGATTACTTTCTGATATCAGCTGAACTAATTTCATGTATCAGAAATTGTCAATACAGTAGTATTCTTATTTCAGACCATGCTCTTGTATCTTTGACATACGTTGAACCAAAGTTTACTCATAATCGTACTAAATGGAGATTTCAAATACACTGGATGCAAGATAAAAGATTTCTTGAGATCTTAGGGGAACAAATTGATACTATTTTGAACATAACACCAGGAAGGAAGCCTTTAAGGCCTTTATACGAGGACGAATTATAAGCTATACGAGTAGGAAGACAAAAGAGAAATGGGAGAAATTTAACAAAAATTCGCTTACTCGAGGAAAAAAGTTTACAAGCAGGCCAAAATACTGATAATGTTTTAAAAGAATTGCTATTGTTAAGAACCCAATATAATGAAAAAACACATGAAAAAGCAACGGCCAGTTTATTAAGATTAAAGCAGCAATTTTACGATCAGGGAGAAAAACCAGGCAGACTTCTTGCTTGGCGTATAAAACAACAGGAAGCAGAAAGAGCAATTACTAGTATTGAAGATGAAGATGGAAATATGACTGTAGATCCGATGGAAATGAATAAAGCGTTTAGAAATTTCTACGAAAAGTTATATTGCTCTGAATATAAGGCCACGACTGATGCCCACTCCTCGTTTTTTTGATAAACTCAACATTCCTAAAATATCTGAGGAACTAAAAATTAAACTAGATGGCGAGATTACTGCAGCTGAAATTATGTAGGCTATAAATACATTAAAAGGTGGTAAAACAGCAGGACCTGATGGCCTGCCCATCGACCTATATCAATATTTCAGTGATAAAATGGTTAAGCCACTCCATGATATGTACATAGAATGTTATAATAGTGTCTGTCTTCCTAATTCTATGAGAGAGGCTTTGATCATTCTTTTACCTAAACCAGGAAAACTGAACACAAATTGTGGAATTATGCGACCTATTAGTCTAATAAACACAGATACCAAAATAATATGTAAAATCTTGGCAAAAAGGCTAGAGACTGTGCTTCCGGGCATTGTGGGTGATGATCAAAACGGGTTCATTAAGAACAGACAGGGATTTCATAATGTAAGAAGTGTTTTAAATATATTACATAACCAAAAAGAGGAAAAGGATACTGCTCTTCTCTTGCTCGACGCGGAGAAGGCTTTCGATAGAATCAAATGGGCTTATCTCTTTGACATTATCGTAAGATTCGGATTTGGAAACTCCTTTTTTGCATTCGGATCAAATTATTACATTCCAACCCATTGGCTGAAGTTCTAACCAATGAGAGGATTATGAGAGGTTGCCCTCAAGGCTCACCATTGTCCCCACTTTTATTCATTTTGGCTATCGAACCGCTAGCAATAGCCGTAAGATCTAACAATCACATACAAGGGATTACAATGGGTGGCAAGGAACATAAAATAGCTTTATTCGCTGACGATGTAGTGTTATTCCTAAAACAATTAAACGCCTCTCTACCAGCACTTTTAGATCTGATCAATCAATACGGAAATATATCTGGATATAAAGTGAACACATCAAAGTCATCGTTATTGCTGCTTAATAAAGATAGCTGTCCAAATACATCACATTTATTTACCTTGAAAATATCACCCAGCTTTACATATTTGGGTATCAGAATTGTTCCCCAATTAGAAAATATAATTTCTACAAATTATAATGCTATAATGGAATCAACATCTAAAGATCTAGAGAGATGGTTATCTTTACCAATTTCATTGATAGGTAGGATAAATATATTGAAGATGAATATTTTGCCTAAATGCATGTATTTATTCCAAAATATCCCCTTGGCGCCACCAGCTGGAGTGTTCTCAAAGATTAACTCATTATTCAGGAAATTTATTTGGAACAAGAAATGCCCTCGAGTTCGTCTTTCTCTTCTTTGTCTTCCATTTGACACTGGAGGGTTAAAATGTCCCAACCTGCACTGGTACTACTTAGCTGCACAATTAAGAACAATAATGTTTTATTTTTCCTCTGGAAATAATCCATCCTGGGTGGATATGGAGTCATGTGGTTTTGCGTTGCCATTAAACTTGTATTTATATTCAAATAAGTTTAAACAACTGAAAACAGTCACCTCGCCAGTGTTGGGAACATAACTTTGAAAAAGTAATTAGTTATAGTTACTCGCTACTTGTTTCAAAAAGTAACTGAGTTAGTAACTGAATTACTCTATAATAAAAGTAACTCGTTACCAGGGAAAGTAACTATTTGCGTTACTGTTAAAAAAAAAAAGTTGCTATATATCAAAGAATTTGGATTTTTTGAGCAGTTTTCACAAGTCAGTTGAAATGAGTAGAATAGACAGGTGTTTGTACATAATTTATTGCACGTCGACAGACAGCAAGAGGTTTATCCTGCACTTCAAGCATTATCTTTGTAAGAAAAGTAAACAGTTACACCATATAAAGTGCATTTAACTCTAGCAAATTAAATCAACCTCTCTCAACTTTTTATTAAAAGTTTTATTAATAAAGTAAAGGCATAGAACCAGTTTATTTGTAGCGCACTGACAATAGTTTTATATAATTAGTTTATTAATTAAATTAATAAAAAGACCTTGAGATATGTTTGGTAATAGTACCTGAATGAATTGAAAATTAATTTGCTACATTTCAGATTAATATAGTTGTTTTCCTTAAAATTTTAATCAGCAGCCTGCACCCGCGCCTCTCTCTCTCTCTCTCTCTCTCTCTCTCTCTCTCTCTCTCTCTCTCTCTCTCTCTCTCTCTCTCTCTCTCTCTCTCTCTCTCTCTCACACACACACACACACACAACACATTCCAGCATTCCAATCTTTACATCGCAGCCTGCTCCAGACTCCAGAGCCATGTTCAGAGCTAAGGCAGGGCTACAGATTAGGTGTCCCTAAAGAACCCGCGTATCTAACAGTAGTTCCGCATTACATTCATTAATTTGCACGCGAGTTTTATTTATTTTTATACCGTGTATTCTCCATGTAAATGTATGCACCAAACCGTGACGCCCGTACCATTTCAGTTCAATACGAAAACATGTACCGTTCCACCCCTAGTTCTTGCCTTTGACCTCAATGAATTTGAAGTAGTGCTTATATCTCCACCTTGAAAATGCCAACTTGCTCCTGACTCGCCATCTCTGCCTCTTCATCGAACCGTTCTTTTAAACGGCGTTATTCCAAACACTGCACCTCGCACCCCATAGTTTGTAATATGATTAGAGTATGGTATGAAGCTAGAGAGTACATGAAAATAGCTGACTCTTTATCCCAGTATAGTCCCATTTGGGGCAACACATTATTCAAACCAGGCACGAAGGACTCAGGATTCCGGCTGTGGGTTGGAAAAGGATTAAGCAAAATTAGTGATCTTTTTGAGGAGGGAACGTTGATGTCGTTTGAGCAGATTTCTACTATGTATAATATTCCAAGAAAACATTTCTTTAAATACTTACAGATAAGGAGTTTTGTTCTTTCTTTGCAGAACCAATCACTAAGCTTGCCAGTACTTTGGAGGAATTAATTACTAAGAAATGCAATAATAAAGGATTAATATCAGTTTTTTACAACTGGCTTGTATCAGGGTCTACTGAATCAACAACCCCGAAACTTGAATTCTGGAAGATGGGATTGAATGAGGATATATCTGAGGATGAATGGAGACAAGTCTGTAAAAACTCTCAGAAACAGTTAGGTAGCGTTAGCTTAAAACTACTTCAGTATAACTGGTTAATGCAGACTTGCATAACTCCTGTCAAACTAAATAGGTTTAATAAAAATATTCCTGATACATGCTTTAAATGCAGAGAGGCTCAGGGTTCATTTGTGCATTGTGTTTGGGAATGCAACATTATTAGAGACTTTTGGGTGGAAGTGATTAATATTACAAAGATAATTTTATCCTTGAATATTCCTCCTAGATGCAAAAATGATTTTGCTACATTTATATCCAAAGAACCTTAAACTAAATCTTCAGCAGCGTAAATTTATAGATTTTGCTATATTACAAGCTAAAAGAATGATAGCTCTTAGCTGGAAAAGGCCTGATCCACCAGTTATTGGAGCTTGGGTTAATGCCATGGCACAGTGTATGGCCCTGGAAAAAATAACATATTTTACTAAAAACAAAATGGTTGTATATGAAGAAATATGTAAGCCGTTTATTTACTACATTAACAACAATAATATTGGTCATTTATTACAGGAGGTGTAACTATGTATTAGTGTTTGTTTGTTTTTTGTTTTGTTTTTTGCTGGAAAATGTCAGTTCCCCTTCGAGGGAACTCGCACTGCGTCATCGTCGTGACGACACTTTGGGGAACGCCCCCTGCGTAGCGCATCTGAAGTATGAATGAAATCTGTCCAATCCTGATTGGTGCTGCGTCATGACGTAGTAGATGACGGCATAACCGTAAGATACAAAGGGACGCCGGCACAAACACACGTTAGCTTTTTGCTCTTCAGCAAGCGCTCTGTGTGAAACTGTTTGTCTTATTTGGTGTTGTTTGTCCCATAAGAATTGTCCCATATAACATCTGCATTACAATATAGAATCTAGTGGCTCGGATCTCGCGTTTGCCGAGGCAGCGCGTAGGTTGCGGGTCTACTCTGCAATAAAGAGTCTGTGACTGGGATCTCGCGTTTGCCGAGGCAGCGCGTAGTTTAAAGGTCTGCATTGCAATACAGAATCTATAGTGGCTCGGATCTGGCGTTTGCCGAGGCAGCGCGTAGATTACGGCTACTCTGCAATAAAGATTCTGTGACTAATCTCGCGTTTGCAGAGGCAGCGCATAGATTAATGTCTGCATTGCAATACAGAATCTATTCTATAGTAGCTCGGGTCTCGCGTTGCTGAGGCAGCGCGTAGATTACGGGGCTGCTCTGCAATAAAGATTCTGTGTGGGTGCGAGGCATGCACAGTCAGCTCCTGAGGGTGTTCATTGAGAAATATCTTGACGCACACAGCATGTGCGTTTTGGGTGTTTCAGCCTCGCGCCCGTTGACTTTCTTCTCAAGAGATGAAAGCCAAATATATTGTGAATGACTCGAATCTCGCGTTTGCCGAGGCAGCGCGTAGATTACGAGTCTGCTATAAAAGGGACACACGCGATCTGTGAAATAATACTGTTTGGGTGCGAGGCATTCACAGTCAGCTCCTGAGGGTGCTGGCAGTGTTCATTGAGAAATATCTCGGCGCGCGTGCATAGAAAAAAGCCGTGCGCTGTCAGATCTTTCAGCCTCGCACCTGTTGACTTTCTTCTCGAGGGATGAAAGCCGATATATTGTGACGGCTCGAATCTCGCGTTTGCCGAGGCAGCGCGTAGATTACGAAACCGTATTAATAAATATTAAACAGTATTGTCTGGTGATTATGGCTGCATTTAATTCTATGGAATTAAAATGATGGAATATTATCTGACTTTGAGAAGTTAGATATTTTAATTCAGCCTACCATCCAGACCGTGTTTCACTTATCTAGTGTTTTTGGCTGCATTTAATTTTGAGGAATTAAAATGTTGAGCCTCGCACCGACAGGTGCAAAAAGAGTGTCGGCTCCCTGCGCCCCTCCCGAGGGAGCCTGGCAAAGGAGATGGCGCTCTCGCGGCAAGCCTTCTGAGCCTAAGGTCGATTTGAGGACCGTCCTTCAGGCAAAGAAGGCTTCCGCCAAGTGGTCCTAGCTGCAGCCGGACCGCTCAGAGCTGTCCCCCCCGGGGTGGAGCGATCGAGGTCGCCTTCCCCCCGGAGCTCTTAGGAAATCAGTGCTGTGTTCCCACCGTTCCCGCGCACGCACGCCGCTCCAGCCGCCTCTAGAAAGACCTGCGGCTGGGCAGCGAACGCGTCCGCACACCGAAAATCATTCTCGACTGCTCCCTGCCGGTCAGCCGCTTCAGGGGGTCGGGAATGAGGCTCGGTTGACACCCGAGGCCAGCCTCGAGAGGCTGGTTCCCTTAGTAGATTATCTCGGCGCATGGTCATGCCTTCCGAATATATCTGCGTAGGCCCTGGGTTACAGACTGCAGTTCAGCTCCCCTCCCCCGAAGTTCAACGAGGTGGTCTGGACTGTGGTCGGCCTAGAGCAGGTTCGGGTTATGGAACAGGAAGTTCAATCCCTGTTGGTCAAGGAGGCCATAGAACGTGTTCCTCTGCCAGACAGGGAGTCCGGGTTCTACAGCCGGTACTTCATAGTTTCCAAGAAGGATGGGGGGTTGCGTCCAATAATAGATCTCAGGCACTTGAATCGTTCTCTGAGGAGATTCAGGTTCAAGATGCTCACAATTCCAGCCATTGTGAGTCAGATCCAGTTCGAGGACTGGTTTGTCAGGTTAGATCTGAAGGACGCATACTTCCATATATCCATCCTTCCATGTCACAGGAAGTTCCTGAGGTTCGCTTTCGGGGGCGAAGCGTACCAATATCGGGTTCTTCCCTTTGGCCTAGCTCTTTCCCCTCGCACCTTCACCAAGTGCATGGATGCAGCGCTGGCTCCGCTGAGACTCCAGGGCATTCGTGTACTCAATTACATCGATGACTGGCTAATATTAGCCAAGTCGTACGATATGGCAGTTCGGCATCGAGATGTCGTTCTGGCCCATATCAGGTTGCTTGGGGCTGAGACTCAACACAAAGAAAAGCGTGTTGACGCCCTCCCAGAGGACTATGTTCCTGGGAGTGGTATGGGACTCCACGACGATGCGGGCACAAATGTCTCCTGCACAGGTGGAATCCATACGGGCGATTGTCTCCAGAGTGAAGCTAGGCCACAACCTCACTGTGAAGCAGTTTCAGAGATTGCTGGGGCACATGGCAGCAGCGTCCAACGTCATACCTTTTGGCCTGCTACACATGAGACCCTACAGTGGTGGTTGAGAGCCAAGGGGTTTTCCCCAAGGGGAAATCCATTCCGTATGATCAGGGTAATGCGCAGATGCCTTTGTTCCCTTGTCATATGGAGGAAACCTTAGTTCCTGTCCCAGGGACCGGTGCTGGGAGCATCATGTTGTCGGAAAACCGTTTCAACAGATGCCTCCCTCACTGGTTGGGGCGCGGTCATGGACGGCCGCTTTGCGAGAGGTCTGTGGGAGACCTGGCATTCTTCCTGGCACATCAACTGCCTGGAAATGCTGGCGGTCTACAAAGCTCTGAGGAGCTTTTTCCCGGACCTCCGCGGCCACCATGTCCTGATATGCTCGGACAACACTTCTGTAGTCGCGTATCTGAATCATCAGGGGGGTCTGAGGTCGCGCCCTCTATGCAGACTGGCACACCAGATCCTTCTGTGGTCCCAGGGGAAACTGTCGTCTCTCAGAGCGATGTACGTCCCCGGGGACCAAAATAAGGGAGCAGACGTCCTGTCGAGGCAGGGGCTGAGGCCCGGGGAGTGGCGACTCCACCCAGAGGTGGTGGAAGCCATGTGCGTGAGATTCGGCCAAGTGGAAGTGGATCTTTTCGCGTCTCAAGAGACGTCCCACTGTCCACTGTGGTTCTCTCTCAGGCATCCAGCTCCGCTGGGGCTTGACGCCATGATGCAGACGTGGCCGAGGCTGCGTCTGTACGCATTTCCCCCGATCGCTCTGCTCCCGGGAGTCTTGGAGTATGGTTCTCCGACATTGTAGCACTGCTGGACGGCCTTCCGTGGCAGGTCCCTCTGAGGAGGGATCTGCTGTCGCAGGCAGGGGGCACAATATTTCACCCCCGGCCAGAGCTGTGGAACCTCTGGGTCTGGCCCCTGAAGGGGGCCCGGTACCTAGAGGCTGGCCTGTCAGCAGGTGTTGTCGAGACCTTACTCAGCTCCAGGGCTCCTTCCACCAGGAGACTGTACAGCCTGAAGTGGAATGTGTTTTCCACTTGGAGTAGAGAGCGTGAGGTGGACCCAGTTAACTGCCCAGTGGCTTCAGTGCTGGAGTTCCTCCAAGATCATTTCTCCACCGGTCTTACCCCGTCCACACTTAAGGTGTATGTGGCTGCCATTGCGGCTTTCCACTCGCCTGTAGGTGATGGGCCTTTGGGAAAGCACCATCTGGTTGTACGCTTCCTCCGTGGGGCACAGAGGATGAGGCCTGCGGCTCACTCCAGAGTCCCAACTTGGGACCTGGCGGTGGTACTTGAAGGGTTGGCTGAGGCCCCCTTCGAGCCACTGGAGTCGGCTAAGGCAAAGAACCTGACCCTTAAGGTGGCCTTTCTCCTTGCTATCACTTCTCTGAGGAGAGTGGGGGATCTCCAGGCCTTGGCTATAACGCCAACTTGCCTGGAGTTTGCCCCTGGCGGAGTTAAGGCCATCTTACATCCTAGACCGGACTATGTGCCCAAGGTGCCATCGAATGTGGCACGGACAGTGGTTCTTCAGGCCTTCCATCCTCCGCCTCATGGGACGGCGGAAGAGGGGAGACTTCACCTGCTCTGCCCAGTCAGAGCCCTGAGGGTTTATTTGGAGAAGTCTTCTCAATGGAGGAAGTCAGACCAGTTGTTGGTGTGCTTTGGTTCACCCAAGAAAGGGCTGCCTGCATCTAAACAGACAATCAGCAATTGGATTGTCCAGGCTATAGCCACGGCTTATCAGGTGTGCAATTGCCTTCACCTATGGCCGTGAGGGCACATTCCACCAGGGGCATGCCCTCCTCGGTGGCCCTCGTTTCTGGCGTCTCGCTTCAAGGGATCTGCGAGGCGGCCGGGTGGCACCTCGCACACCTTCATACGTTTCTACAGT